>WEKW01012772.1:0-65161 GCA_013389905.1 Sula dactylatra
TGAGTCAATAATGTAAAATTTTAGTTTAGACGTGTTTAATTTATATTAGTAAATTCAGATCAAATCCATTAGGCTTTCAGTATGATTAGTTATTTTTAAATTTCACGTATAATGCATAAGAGTGGCATTGAACATAAATTAGCAAATAGACAGTATCATAAGAAATCCTGGATAAAGTAAATGTGAATATTTAATTGATTAAAGTGGATAGATATAAATCTACTGAAATACAGACAATGGAATTGTTTTTTCCTAGAGAGTCGTTCTTCTAAAAGAGTCTCATATTAGAAACCATTGCTACTGGCATGAATTGTATCAACTTCTGCATGGAGTTATACCAAAATAAATTCAGTTTATTTCCTTCTGTATGCATAGCTCTGTTAGTCAGGTATACTAGTAAGACTCTGAAGGAAAGGAAGTTAGCTAACATGTTGAAGAACACATTAGGAAGATGCTGCTTCTTGACCGAGTCTTAAATTACATGAAGAAGCCCTTATGATATACTCAAGCATGAACTCAAGAACTAGCAAGTCAGTTCGGTAATTAAGAATCAAACACATCATTTAGGATCTACTGAAGTTCAGTGTGTCTGCCCTGGTAATTAATGCTTTGCCCACTATCAGCCACATCTATATTGAGCGAGCTTTTTTTTCCCTTGAGTGGAAGGAGAGCAGTACTACTTGTAAAATGCATGATGTATTCATTGGTGTTGAAATTTTCGTTATCTGTGCTATCACAGGCTGAGATGTGATGCTAGGACAGCTTTTGGTTGTAGTGGCTACTTAGGCTACTAGAGGATGTGGGAGCATTTGTTTTCTTTCTGTGGGAAAGGAGACGGGAGATGGAACAGGACTTGGCAGGAAGCTTTCTTTTTTGTAATAGTCTTGGCTCAGAGGAAGCTTTTTTGTTAGATTTGCATGATAGTCCTTTTGGCCAACAAAACTAATTGTTTCTGTGTAACGTCTAAAATACCAGTTGATATAATTAAACCAAGAAATTATTCTGCTACATTGGCCATAGTGGAATAAGCACCATATAAAGCACAAAGCTTTGAAAATCACCTGGAAGTCTCATGTACTCTGGACTTGCCTTCTTTTGAAGTACTGTAGGAATAAGGTGTGTATCAGTAAACCTGCCTATTGTATGCTGCACATGTTCTTCTTAACTGATATTTTTCCTGTAATACAATATAGTTACAAATTCTACTCTGACAGATTTCTGAATTGCTTATTAGTTAAATGGCTTATGGTTGGAGAAACACACAATTAAAAAATTGAATCTGTGTGAGCTAAGGCTTTGCTTCATCAATTTTTCTAGTTTTCCAGATGAAAATTTATTAATTTATTGAAGATTTATTGTCTCTTGTCTTCAGAAAATTCATTTTGTGCCAAAAGACCATTGCAAACATCACCAGATCCAGTTTTTATTGAAATGAACCACAATTTTCTATTTGATTTTTGTGAAAATGGTATTGGTTCTAAACTGTTAAAATGCAAGATCTATTACTGCTTCACACCTTTTAAGAAAAAGAAAATTACAGAGGACTTTACATCTATTTTTGTGACATGGTGGGATAATCAAAATTTAAGGCTTCAAGGTCAAATGTACTTTCCTGAGTGACTCAATTACTGCTCAGTTTGATGGTAGTAGAGGAACAAGGATGCTTGAGCTTTAAGATTGCTGGGTTTTCATTATATAACTAGAGCACATTAACAGGAAGCCGTTAAATACAATTTTTGTGTGAATAGCCCAATTGGTAGGCACATTGGCTCCATTTTGTGAGGGATTAAATAAATGTAATGCTTCTCATTATAATTCACTGAATAGATTTTTTTTTTAATTAAGTTTTGGTTAAACTGTTTATAGTTATATCGTCAAAGTGACATGTTGGTTTCCTTTAAAGGTGAGCCTATACTGAAAAAAAATGTCCTGTGAAGTTTATAATGCTATTAGTTCAATTTTGGCCATTTAATTTCTTTTTTTTTTTTTTTTCTCCTTTTGCACATACCCTTTATATTTGCATTCTGCTGAGCAGTTTGCTTGTTTTAATTTTGATCTTATACATTGTGTGCCTGTTGAAGTATATGAGTCTTTGGTAGACACTTTCATAAATCTTTAAAATTTGACATAGAAATCATGGAAATATGTCATTTTCCAAGTACAGAGATACATAAGTAAGAATTCTAGTACGAGTTTAAAAATTTTCAGCACCGTGCCAGAGGGTCATCACTGGTCTTACATTCCATGTCACAGCCATTTCCAGAAATTAAGGTTCTAAATTACTTTTTTTCAACTTATGCCAATTTACTCTGCCTTTCTCCCATTTACTAGTCTATAATTTACACCTCCATTTGTCATCTCTGTTTCTGCCCAGGATCTTTGCTAAATATACTTACATAGAGTAAATGAAACAATCTCTGAATTGTGTTTCTTTCTTCAATGGGTTGGCAGAAGCATTCTCTGTAGCATTAGCTGGATGACTTTCTTTGGCAGGTTGTTTGCAGCAGTTATTAATCTTATTTTGTTGACATTGTCATTTGAGAATCCTAACATGAATTACTGTATTTTAATTCCCTTGGGGAAAAGCATGGAAATATATTGTAATGAATGCAATTTTTGAAATGGTCTTGCTAGCATAAATATATGCTCAAATTTCTAGTAGAAGATTATCCCAATCAAACAACATATTAGTTACAGAAAGCAGTTATTAATGCAATGCTATGTTCTGGACACTGTAATTCTACTGTATGCAAGAGCTTCCATTAACCAGTGGAGGCACAGGAACAGGTACAGGTCAACACCATGGGGCTTCACTCAAACCATGGCTGGGATCATCCGATTACTGCACATTCTTCTCATTCTGATTTTGCTGATTGCATGCTGGGAAGTTTCAGGCAGAAACCTCTCCTCCTGAGCTTTGCTGAATTGCTGTTCTTGGCTTTACACCAGATTCTGATGCAGGTCCAGATCTAGCAGTCCTGAAGGTTGTTATCATCCTTCTGCCTGACAGATGTATCCCCCTACTTGACATCTAATAACAATTTGTCATTAGCATTTTAGTGGAGCTCAAGCTGTAAATGTGAAATACCATTCTCATAGAGAGCAGTACTGAAGAAAATAACTGTGTCCATTCTCCTTTAGTTCTGGAAATGAGAGTGCAGACACATAATCCAACGTTGCTTCAAATAAGTGTAAAAAATCTTGAGAGAGACTTCATATCTATAATCAGATCTGCAGGCTGTTTCTTCATAATTGTCTGGTATTTTATTAGTTTCTAATGCTGTATATGCCACATCTGAATATATATGTTCTTGAGCCATCTTGCATAGGTAATAGAATTTGATAGGAATAGATTTCTTTTTATATTTGCAGTCTTATAAGAAAATTCTAATAGTAGTTGATACATATATTACTTTACATTTTAAAGAATAATTTCAATAAATAAGCCCTTTTAAATGATCAGAAAAATGGCAGACATGTATTTCCTCACAGAGCATGGAAGGAATGGAACTAGGGAAACAGAATCATAGAATCATTTAGGTTGGAAAAGACCTCTAGGATCATCAGGTCCAACCACCAACCCAACAATACCACGTCCCCTAAACCATTCCCTGAAGCGCCACTTCTACGTGTTTTTTGAACACCCCGAGGGATAGTGACTCCACCACCTCTCTGGGCAGCCTGTCCCAGTGCCTCACCACTCTTGCAGTGAAGACATTTTTCCTAATACTCAATCTAAACCTCCCCTGACGCAGCTTGAAGCCATTTCCTCGCATCCTATCACTAGTGACTTGGGAGAAGAGACTAAACCCCCACCTCACCACAGCCTCCTCTCAGGCAGTTGCAGAGAGGGATAAGGTCTCCCCTCAGCCTCCTCTTCTCCAGGATAAACCCCCCCCAGCTCCCTCAGCCGCTCCCCATCACACTTGTTCTCCAGACCCTTCCCCAGCTCCGTTGCCTTTCTCTGGACACACTCCAGCGCCTCAATGTCCCTAAAGAGAACAATAAAGTAACCTGAAGAACAGACACTCACGAGCTTCAATCTGTTTATAATTTTCAGTATTTCACATCCTCTATAACTAAATACCTAACAGGCTGACTTAAATCCATGTTTATGTTAATTTGATTGGCAGTCACTTGAGACCACTTGTGAAGGCAAAAATATTATGAGGTTTCTTGCTGCATGAGGGCCATAATGTCTTTGACCAAAGATTTACTGTTTGTGGGGTCTTGTGTTTGCTTGTGGGGTCTTGTGTTGCCAAAGTTTGCCCTCAGCAAATGCGCAAAGGAAGATTGCATAGGTATGGGCTCCTCTTTAGAGGTCTCCATGAAGAGGCAGGAATAAAATTTTGGAAAGTGAGCTTTCATTGCTATCTATCGGTTGGTACCAAGCAAAGAAATGTTCCTTTTACAGTCTGCAAAGTCAGTAATCTTTAAACCATGTTGGTCCTCCCTTTCCTTCTAACAAGCACAGAGGGAAAAGACAGCAAAAATTCCAAATGGGGGAAGAAAAAGACCATTGAGCACATATTCCTTTAACTCTAACCTTTCATAGGTCTTCCAGATATAATATTTTGGCAATATTTTATTGTCTAATGAGTGCCAAAACATTTTGGCCTCTTCATAGTCACTGTTAGTAAATACAACAGAAGTTCAATCAAATATTCTCCCCATTCTTTATTCGGCTAAGAAATAAAATCCTGACAGCTATGATTGCTTCCACTTTCTTTTTGTTGCTGCTGTTTTTGTTGGACTGTGGTCAGTAAGAAAAGCACTGATGTGGGAAGGATACCTCTGAACATCAGCCAGGGACATAACCCAAAATATTTGATCTTCCAATAAGCCTTAAACTAAGGCCAAGATTCGAGTGAGTAAAATCTCATTGCCTTCATGAGAATTAGCACATGCATTCCGCAGGTTTCCTTCCAAGCGATTTCTTTGGCATTCTTCTGGGACAGTTACTGAAGTTACCCCTGGTACAACCTACACTTGGAAAGGTTTTAAGGTACCCATTCTCACTGATCATTTCCCCAAATTACACAGCCAGTGTGCATAATTCGAGTCAATTAGCAGTTTTATAGTTCACAATTATCTTTATTGTTGATTCCCTCTGAAACAAATCCTGGATGAAGCAAAATTTGCATATTTTTATATTTCTACCAAAATGGAAGTATTTTAGTGGTGAGACTACAACAAAACTTGGTTCAACTTCGTTGAAAGTACTTCCAGTATCTGCTGAAAAAAGTAGAGCAAACAAGTTTCTTGTCTCTTTTAAATAATGATAAATTGTACAATTGTATGAATTCCTTTTTGCCTTTACAGACTGCTTATAAAACAGCCTCTTCCCCCCCAGTCTGGCTGATGAGGTAGTTAATACTGTAATTCTGATTAATTGTTTCAATGTAGATATCTATTTCATGGAATATTCTTCTTCCCAAAGTTGCAATTAGATCTGCTTTAGAAAGGAAATCTATTACAGTATCTATTTGAGGAAATCCATATAAACTTGTAGAGGATTCATTTTACATTAGCATCCATGCCATATTCCAATATAAGTGCTAATTCGAATGCTTTGGCTGATTTTAAGTGACCGTGAATATGCTACAGTACAGTGACTTTCACCTTAATCTTTAGTGGTCAAATTAAATTCATTGCTATTTAAACACTGTTCTCCTATCAGATCACGACTTGAGCCTGGAGTACATAAGGCAGAAAAAAGCAGCTGCAGAAATCTGGTTAAGAAAATGCATTTATATGTGGTGACTTAGAAGTGATATCTAAGGCTGTGCAGGGATTTGGAGTTCCACTGAAATAATAAAATGATTGAGGATGTATGCAATGGCTTTAATTATTGAAAAGCTAGAGCCAGATTCACCGTTGCCTGAGCATCTCTAACTGTGCAGCAGTTTGGATTTTCGTAAGGCACCTAACCAAGTTATGGACCTAACTCCCCATAAAATCAGTGTCTGTAACCTGTTTAGCTGCCTTTTAAGTATCCCAATACCTTCCTGTTTACCTTGAAGCTATGCTGTTTGGGTCCAAATCCTATAATCCAGTTAACAAAACCAAGGAAGGTGTCCGTTCATGTAGGTAAAGGATGCAACGCAGACTGTTTTTTCCAGATCGGCTGCAAAAGGCTCCATTACACCAAAGCAAACAGATCAGTCACAGTTTTCTTATTTTTCTGTGCTACACAACACAAAAAATGGTGTGCACTTCATGCTGCAAAGGAGCCCAGTTCGATAAAAATTGTATCGGTTTAATCAATAGTAATGTTTTGTCTGACTAAAAGATACCCATAAGCGTTGTTTTGAAAGAACAGGCCTTATGAAAGCCTCTACCTTTTAAGAGCCGGGGCTCTCTGGCCTCGTGTATATTTAAGTACCTATTACCTTTTTTGCCTGCCTCTATAAACATGCCATGCATTGTTCCTGGAAATATGACTACAGAAAGATGCTGTTTCTGGGAACAGTGTTACAGAGCTGGTAATGTTGATTGGTGACCAATTAGTGTCATTCCCAGAAGTATTATCTCCGGAAGAATTTCCGAGAAGGGACTGACAACATGGAGTGTTGGTATATGCCCAAGTCATGCTGGTGTTTTACTACCCCTCCCATAATTCAAAGTTAAGGCTGTGACAAATGGCAGTTATGAATTTGTATTTTTTTTTCTAACCATAATTAACTAAAGCATAGCTCTGTTCCCTTCATTTCAGCCCTTTATCATATTTTGTGCTTTTGTAACAGGAGAAACACCAAAAAGCTGAACACAATACTAATGGCTTTAGTTGGCTGCCTGCATGCATTACTTCTGTGCACGCAGAATTTGAAACTATTAAATAGGCCAAGTACATTTGCGTGTCTAGTTTACAAAAATATCTATTCTTAAATGGGAGAACTGATCTTGCGACACATCTCTAAATGAGTCCATGATGGATGGAAATATCTTGAGATAATTAGTGGAAGAATCTAAGCAAATAAAATGTGAAGAATAAACAACAAAAAATCAGGCAAGCAAAATAAGCATGGCTAAGGAAGGCAAGAGTACGGAATTATTGCTCAAAATATAGTATAATTTTTCGTTGGTTGGAAATGAAAATCCAGAAGATTGTCTGGATTTTGTCAGAAAGCCTTAATGTTTTTTAGTTAGAAACTTTCAGGAACATTGCTGCCGGTGGCAAATTCTGAAGTGTTTGTTCTTGTCTGATGAGGAATAAGCTGTATGCAAGGAAGTGCACAAACACTAAATGCTGTATCAGATAAAAACCATTGTTGGAGGTAGCTCAGTTGAATTACAAGTGCTAAAAGAAAGCTTATAGCTAGGAAATCAACCCTAAGTTTGCCCATTCTGTTTGGGAGTTAGAGAAATTTAACTTAGGAGCGTCTTTAGGACTTGCTATTGCACACTGGCTGGAACTGGCTGCAGCAGCACAGGGACCTTTGCAGCGGTGGTTTGGGTAGCGGTGGTGGGGCTGTGTCAGTGGATACCTGGATAAACTGCCTTGGATTCAAATATCATCCAACCTTATCTATTTTTGCTTTATTCAAAAAGCATCTTCTGTAGGATGGCGTATAATTTAAGATCATAATCTTCATTTGGAAGTTCTGCTGATACGTCTATGCTAACATAGTTTTACTTACAAAACATCTGTTTTTCTGCTCTTCCCTAAGGACTTCTGATGATGTGGCCATTTGGATCAGCTGTGGATATGATTTATTTATCTGTTTGCTTATTGGCAAGATTTTAATTTCAGCAAATCCAGATAGGTTGGACACAATTTACACAGCCCAGAGCTGACCCTCCCTCCCCCAAGTAGTTTTTCTAGGATATCTCAACATGTTAAGATGGCTAGGATAAAATAGGATATCAAATGTGGTTTGCAAGTACCTCTGTATCTAAATTCACACTCTTGTTGGTATTTATCCGTCAAGGAAAAATATCAGAGTCCATTACTGTTGTGCAGGCAAAGGTTTTGAGGGCATGGGATAATGTTTCAGGGTTTCAGGGTATTAAATCTGGTTTTACCATTACTTCACTGAACGGTTTTTGGTTGAATAAATCATAATTTAATTTTGCCTCAGTATGCCTGTGAACGTAAAGACTGGAAGGTTCATTGTATGCAAAGCTAAATAGATCCTCAGCATTTCTGGTTATGCGTTCCTGACCTGAGGGTCTCTCTTACCACCAGCAACCTTGGCAGAGCATGTCATGATCGTTGAAAGTTTTTTCTTTCTTGCAAGGACACAACTTATGTGATGAGTTGGCTTAATAAAATTTTTGGTCAGGCAGCAAAGGTACTGATACTTTTTTTTAATGTAGCTACCCTTCTGTTCCCAGACATTTGCTGCAGAAAGAAATGAAATAAAACACTAAAAATCATTGTGGAGAATCAGTCTGAATTGTCTGCAGTCTATGCATTTAAATCGCCAAGAGGCCTTCTGCAGTCTCACCAGTTATCACTTTTGCACATGTTGAGCCTTTGCTGCCTGCCAGCAGCAGTTCAGTAAGTTCTGCACAGGATTTTCTCCTGAATCAATCCATTCTAAGCCAGTAGTAGAGCTACTGATGTATTTTAATGAATTCTGTTTCACATTTTCCCATTTATACTGCAGTTTATATACTGTCCTTAGAGATTTCTGTATTCATCTTATCTGGCTTTAGAAGAGTACTGGAGAATCTGGTAAATGACAGCTGCTGTGTTTTTAAATTTTGCTGCAAGGTTTCAGCAAGATAACATTGCAAGAGTAGAGGGTTTTGAGTTTCTTCTTTCCTTTTTTTTTTCATTTCTTTTTTTTTTTTTTTCCCCCCAGAACTGAAGCCTAGAACAAATTGGACAAATTATTCTGTTGTTTAGCAAGTAACAGCATGTGTATAAATTTCTAACAACACTCGAACCAACAAGAAACATGCCTCAGATTACATAAAATTGAAAGGTTATTTTTCCAGTGAAATACTTGATTTAGGATAAACACCACATCACAGAAGTGAAGGGGACACCCTGAGTCATGAAGTTTATGGTCTCCAGTGGTGCAGCCAACCAAATCACACAACACCATTAATATATGTGTCAAGGTGTTTTGAAACTAGTTATGTTTCTTACCTCCATCACTTACAGAAAAGCTGTCTCAGAACTTCATTCAGACCCCTGCTTTTCATTGCCAGCTGGTGTTTATTAATGACTATTTATTTTTGTGCTTTCATTTTTCACTTCCCCCTGCTAGTATTTATTCCTTTCTTGCTGTCTTTAAACCCACACTGTGTTTTATTTATAAAATAGGTTACTGGCAATTTTTAAGAAAATGTCTTATATAGATGATGGAGCAGATTCATAAACTGCAAATTACAGTAACAGCACAAGACCTTCAAACAGAGAGAGATCTTCCCTTTCAGGAACTGAAAATTTAGTTATTTTACTCTGGAGGACAGAACCAGCAACGCAATTAGTATTATAAAATCTTAGTGAAGCTTCTAACTCTTCAAATTTACCATGACACTGTGTAGGAAATAGTGATGCACGACACCGCAAGGTCTAGATATGCTCTAATTCCTCTGTGGCACATATCCCAGCAAGAACCCTTCTACTTCAGATCTATAGCTTGACAGGGAACAGTGTCAATGCTGAGGCTTTCTCCTGGTTTCTTTGTTTTCTTGCAGAAATGCTTCTTGTTTTTTTGTTTTCTTTGATTTGTTCAAGAAAGCCAGTTTTCTTTTAAATTCTGTAGAAGGTCTCAGATGAGGGAATATTTTCCTTTACAGCTTTTGAATAACAGGTTTCCCTGATATAAACTGCAGAGAACAGTCTTGTATGTGAACTCTGAAGTTCTCTAGGTACTTTTGGTGTTTCCCTCCCTTAGAAGTCTTCCTCTTCCTATGCTGCATGAATGTCATACCTTCGCCCAGCCCAGGGAGAATTTTGGAGCTTCTCAGCTTGGAGCTTGAAAGACACAGCTAATAATTTCATCACTGGTATAGCTTATTTTGCAATTGTGTCACCTGATAGCATTAAAGTTTTTAAATGCCTGCACATCACCTACCTGTCACTTGCCCTAGGTGTAGGTAAGTCTAACTGATTATTCTTCCTGCTCTAACAGCAATGTACAAACTATACAATGGTAAGTTCACAAAATTGTCTCATGTCACATAACTCCAAATCCGCTTTTGTTTTGTTTTCATTAGTCATTAAAATCACTTGATCTACCTTTTTCCTTATGTATTTTCTCATCTTGACCATGTCCAATCAGTGTAATTCAAACTGACTGTCTTGAAAGTGGTACATGGGAAGATATGATTAGTTTGAGAGCAAGAGGGAGATCAGAAATATCATCATGGGTATCTTTCAAAGTAAAACACGCACATGGTAAAAATCAGATTAGGAGCAAAATCCTAGTATTTCAGATCTGGTCACCCCCATATTCAAGAAAAAAGTATTTTCCCTGAAACCAGAATTTGAATAATAAGCATATTCTGCATTTTGGCTTATGTTCATGTTTGACATTACTTTTGTTGGTGGTTCTTCATTTATTATGACTTTATTTTCATCTTTTTAAAGTTGATTTACTGCCTAGGGAAATGTTAAACTGACAGATTTGGAAATAGAATTTGTTTCCCTGTCTCTAAAAGACGGATAATATAGGCAACAGTACTATTCCCACTGTCCTCACAGACGTTACAAGAAGCATCAACCCCCTTGATGGTGAGTGGGACTCGGTGTCTGTATCAATTTCATTTCTTTAGCCTGATATAGAAGTTTGGTGGTGCATTTACTGGAATGTCTGCTGCACCTGAGTGGACAACAGATCTTGTGCTACCAGTAATTGTCCAAATCATTCTTCGTGGAATGTAAAATCCAGTGGTATTCCACGCCGCATATCCAAATGTGTCTTTCTCCGCTATAGTAGCATAACAATATCGTTCTTCACTTTGGAGCTGGTGCTTATTTCCTAATGAGCCTCTGAAGAGACTAGATTAGGGATTAACTCTACAGAATCTCTTGGTTTTAGTGTTATTGTTCCTGGTCTGCTGATGTAGTAATGTCTCAAATATCCAGGGGAATGCCTGGGGGAGAGAAGGGAGTAGCATGAGTGGTCAGGGACAGGCAGAAGGAAGATCTGACATTTATAAAAATATGCTGTAGTATATTGCCTTTGGAAAAAACCGCCAGCAGATTCCACATTTTGGAAAAAATGCAGACAGATATCTGAAGAGTAGAAATATCTTTAAGTAACAGGTGGAACTGAACTAGAGGAAGTTGCACGTGCATCTCATCCTCTGCAGCACCGGGTAGCTGGAGGTGCTGAGAGGAGATACCTAGACATACCTCAAGGCTGATCATAGATATTTACCATAAAAACTGAAAATTACCTGCTCATTTTAACAGCTTCGGCTTAGAAGCTTACGATTGAAGGATCAAAGCAATCTCTTTGCTTTTCTTTTACCCATAATATCTGCTAGGTTTTTTTCATCTGTATACCTATCCCTGTGCAGTCAAAACTGGAGGGATGTTTTTAAAACACACATTTTTAGGAATTTGTCTCTATTTTTTTGGTGGAGCCAGTACTGTTGTTGTACCTGCATTACACCAGTTACAGACGAATATAAAATGATTAAGTACAGTTTGAGCCTTTTGAGCCTTTTTTTTTTTTTTTTCTGGTGAAAGGAGTAGAGAATAATGAATCGCTGCATGATAAATTTCTTCTGAAAATCAGTTTTTAATCTTGCTGGCTTCCATCTTATAGAATGAGGTAGGATTTGCAGTTTGCTTCACAGCCATACAGATATTTTCAAGGAAACTACTCTAGGAGGAACAATTTTTCTGTCCTTAAATTATTTACTGTATTTAATGAAACTGCATGTTTTCTTTGTCCCTTCCTATCCCTAAAACGATAAGATGGATCTTTATCACAACAGGGGGCTCATTGTCATTCCCAAGCATCGTGTCATCTCTGACATGTCTTGGCCCGTGCAATTGCTGTGACTAGTCCCTATGAATAATTAGCGTTTCTTTTAGAAAAGTGTTGGTATAAGAATGCATATGTGCTTTGTATAAAATTAGTGTAATGTACGTGTAAATATATAATGTATTACACATTATAAATGCCAGCACATAAGGTGTTCTTTTTCTTAGCAGAAGTCTTATGATCTCGCTGTGATCAGTAGACTCGGGTTTTGCTTTGTATGAAGGCAGGATTTGCCTCCTGTTGCTTGTCGGTAGGCCTGAAAGTCCTCTTTTAATGTTGCATTGGGGTTCTCTCCACCGATGGACTCGGTATTTGATTTTCAACTGCTTCACCAGAGATGAATAAAAGCAGTTCTCTAAAGTGCTCTTCCACTCCCCTTTGAAAGCCCAATTCTAGACAATGTATGCAACAGGGATACAAATAATTGTCATGCTTTTCAAGTTGTTTGCCTTCTATTGGTAAAGTTAAATATGTTTAAATAGTGAAAGTTACCAACTTGAAACCTCCTGTCTGTTCCTATAATGAAGGCCAGAGGGAATTCAACCCTAATAATTTTCTTCTTTCCTGGTAGCAAGTGAACTTCCTATCCGTGAGGGTGTACTGGTCCTTACCAATAAGAATGAACTTCTGAAAATTGCCACTTGACGTTGGAGAGCATTGTGCAGATTCTACCAGCACAACCAGAAATTGAAATAGAGGCCCCAAGAGCAAAAGGTTTAATAATGCAGCAAGTCTGTCAAGCAATTGAATTTAAATAATGCTATAATGCAAAACACTAGTTACTAATTATTACAAGGAAGGAACTGCAATAGAAACTTTCAACAGTTTGTTATTATGCTGTGGCAATATTATGAGATTGGCTTGGTCTTGCAATATAAAATCCTGATCCCCAATTGATTTTAATGAAACAAATGAAACGAGCAGAAAACCTATTTGGAGTGGACACTTGAAAATAGGAATTCAATGCTTAGAGAAAATATAAACTGCCTAGCTTTCTAATAATAAATACAAGAAAAACATTGAATAGTTTTCATGACACAAGTAGGCTGTAATTCTAAGTAACGCTGAGCTCAGGTTGTGATCCCTGTCCCAGGCGTTTGGCTGTCTCACTCAAAGCCAAGTTTGTGAAGCACAGCTTAGTTTTACTGACAAAAAAACCCACAATGTTGTTGAGACGTGAGGTTGTCTATAAGCAAAACCTTTGCAGGATAAGAAAATAGATAGTGGAGAAGTGAAATCTTGAGATGATTATAGTAAATTGAGGGTTCAAGGGAAAAATACCGACGCAAAAAGATAAAAAGTTCCAGAAACAGCAGGGTCAGAAGGTTGCAACTCCGCAAGACGGAGGATCAGCCCACTCTAAAATCTGCAGTGGCTGACACAGCCACCCTTGACTGATGACTGCCCGGCCAGCAGGGATTTATTGGGTGCCAGCATCGGGCGAGGTGATCATGCTGGTGCTTAGCCTTGCAGCGTGTAAACCCAGGCTGTCTTTTGCAGCTATTAACCAAAATTATTGTGTGCTCCTAAATTGTATCTGACCCTGCTTGCACGATGTCTGTGTGTGAAAAAAGACGCCCAAGTAAATGTGTCAGAGAGGGATGGTTAGAAGGTGAGGCTGAGAATTATAGTTAAAGTATAGCAACTAGTCATGTTTAGTTTGGATGTCTTCTGTAATCAAGATGATTTTTGTTTAATTTGTGCCAACCAGTTGCATTTAAAGAGGTCTTTGTGGCTAACATACTCAATATTTTTTCTGCACTTTTGTTGTTAAAGTATTTCATGTGCGGAAAGTTTGAAACAATTATGGTATAAAAATAGATAAGCATAACGTTGAGATATCGTGTTAGCAGATTCTTCCAGTGAGAAGGAAGGGGTGGAAACAGGACATGGCTTAAGAGGTAGGGTAGCAACAACTAACAAAAATAAAGGTGTTAAATAGAGGAGGAGGATTGAGAGTTGAAGGCTGGGAGGTCAGATTATATTGTATTCCTTAGTGAAAGGAAAAATAGCAATACCATAGGTAGGCAAGGTAGCAGAGATAGCACTAGGCTTTTACTGATGCTAAGGAAAGGAAGAATGAAAAGAGAAAGTGAACTAGAAGAATAAAATATGAAAACAGAAGGGCTTATCATTTGTAGTATCTACATAACTCCTGAGCGTTAATTCATGAGAGGAGTTTCTATTCTTGAAAAGTGTTTTGCATTTATTGAGTAAGAAAATTTAACTCTCTTGATGTGGAACAGAGACAACGTGAAAGGAACAGACACTCTAAGGAAGACCAGATTTACAATTTTCATTTTCCCACACCTCTACGAAATGGTTTCTTTCCATTTTTGGAGAGCACCACCTGTGCTAGACAGTTTTTTAAAGTGATCCCAGGCAGATCTGCCATGAGATGGCAATTTCATTTCTTATTTCTAGCTGTATACTCTTACTAAGATGTTACTGGTTTTGCCACAAAACAACTCTTGACAATGCCAGCTGGGAAATGTGGAGTAGGAATGCCATTTAAGGCTTTTCTCTTGTCTTTTTGGTGTGGGGTAATTTGCCCAGCACCTTAATTTGCAACAAGGTAAGACACAGCTTTCAGTCAATAGGGTCAGCTCTGAAGCTTAGAGCAACGTTTTTCTTTTGTTCTTTAGAAAATTGTCGGTTCTGTCTGGGGGCTTCATTAGGGGCAGGAACAGCATTCTTTCTGCCAGTTCTTCAACAAGAAGGGAACCTCATTACCAATTTTTAATATGAAAAAGTAAGGGGCAAGTTCGACTAACAAATAATTGAACAACCATGTGACAGCATAGCGTTTCAACATGGTGCACTACCTTGTGCAAGATATGGCTGAGTGGTTACAGTAGTATCTGTATTAATAAAAAAAAAAAATCTCTGCGGATTTATTAGGGTGTTAGAGATATGGTTTGGATGTATAGATATAAACTATATCAATCATATATGTATGCATGTGTACTTATACATAGTCCTGATGACCTTAAATTAACTGTTTTAACAAATACGGAGTTAAGTGTATATTATATATGTTAAAAAAGTCTCTTTCACTATCAGGAGGGCTAACAGTAGACTAAAATAAAATATCAGAGATACTGATTCTGCATCATCCTGCATGTAGGTGTCTCCCTGCTCTGGAAAAAATCTTTGTCTTTTAGTTAGAAAAGGAATTCCTACTTCCATATTTGCAAAGCAGTTAGCATATCCTGGTAATTAAGGTAATGTAAAAATCGATGTACTAATTGGTGGGTTTTTTCCCAGTTGCTATATGTATTAATAATGAAATTCAGACTAAACAGGTTCCTAATTCAATTAGTTGTTTTGGCTGCATCCACGTGCATATTAGCTGTATGTTTTCAAAAGGTTTTAATCTAGTAGGAGCCACTTCAGCAAATGAAAAACAATTTTAGTGCAACAGTGTCATGGTTTAGCCCTGGTTGGCAACTAAGCACCACACAGCCGCTCGTTCACCCTTCTCCCCCACAGTGGGATAGGGGAGAGAATCAGAAAAAAAAGAAAAAGTGAAACCTGTGGGTTGAGATAAAGACACTTTAATAGGACATAAAAAGAAGAGAAAATAATAATAATAATAATGATAAAAGTCAATACAAAGCAAGTGATGCACAATGCACTTGCTCACCACCCGGTGACAGACACCCAGCCCGTCCCTGAGCAGCGATCGCTACCCCCCAGCCACCTTCCCCCATTTTATATGCTGAGCGTGATGTCAAATGGTACGGAATATCCCTTTGGCCAGTTTGGGTCAGCTGTCCCAGCCCTCCCAGCTTCTTGTTCATCTCCAGCCTTCTCAGTCGGTAGAAGCTGAAAAGTCCTTGACTTAGTGTAAGCAATACTTAATAACAACACCGATCTGCTATCAAGATTATTCTCATACTCAATCCAAAACACAGCACTGCACCAGCTACTAGGAAGAAAATTAGCTCTATCCCAGCCAAAACCAGGACAAACAGGTATAGCAATAAGGATGTGCTTCCTGGTAATGCAATTACTCTGTCTAGACGAGAGTGAAGAGACAGAAGATCATTGAGTTTGAGAACATGGTCATACCAGTAAATGTTTGCTGCTTGTACAAGATCATCTGAAGTAATTTTTTGTTCAGGTTTGCTACTGTGAGATCGTATAGTGAATTTGCAAGGAGCCTTGCAGAAAAGAGCATTTCTTCATGTTAACTTGTCTTCAGTACCAACTGTGTCTTTCCAAGACTTAAGCATATTATTTTCCTTTCTCCAAAGGACATGGCTAAAGCCAACAGCCTAACAGGAGAATTATAAAAACAAACAAATACACACAAAGCAAAACAAAACAAACAAAAAAAAATCAAACAAAAACCCCCCACCCCACCAAACCTTAAAACAAAATTTAAAAATGGCTTCACAGAAGTCAGATTCTTATTAAAAAATAATTTTAAAATGTTTTTACTCCTTTGGTGTGAATGAATTGCTAGGAGTAAGCCACCAGTCACAAAATCATAGAATAATTTAGGTCACAAGAGACTTTTGCAGGTCTCTCTTCCAGTGTCGTGCCCCAAAACAGGGCTACCATTGAAGTGTGGGGTTGCTCAGGCTTTTGTCCGGATGTTTGTGAAAATGTCCAAGAATGGAGTCGCTACAAGATCCCTTGGGGAGCCTTTAATATCACCAAGCTTTAGAGAGGTTATGTTACATGATGCATGCAATGTTATCAGTAAATTGAACCATTAGGCCATTTAACTGCATTTTTCCATAATATAATTTTATACAGGTTTTAATGTTAATGATTCTCATTGCTAATTAATGTACAAAGAAGAAAAGACAAAATATATCTCGCTACTTGGTATCGTACGCAGCAGATGCAGGTTTCTAGTTTGTTCTTATGCTTTTTAGATTGAACTCCAGCTTTCTTCTCCGTGAAGGTTTGGGCCTTACTTCTCCACACACATACATAAATCTCCATGCTCTAGCCTGGCAAGAACCCTGATTTCCAAACTCTCCATTCCCTCAGAGCTACTACACATTTTCCTCATCTGCTCCACTCTTAAAAAATAAATAAAAATATTTACA
This sequence comes from Sula dactylatra, assembly GCA_013389905.1. Taxonomy (NCBI): domain Eukaryota; kingdom Metazoa; phylum Chordata; class Aves; order Suliformes; family Sulidae; genus Sula; species Sula dactylatra. The sequence continues at coordinate 17,024 of WEKW01012772.1, forward strand.
CCTGAATTTTCTGTAATCAAGTCACAAACTGAACTTGAAGTCTTGTGTTCTCTGTGGGAGTATACGTTCATATATATATATATATATATATATCACTTAAAGATAATATTTTTCTGATCAAGCCTCTCCCAGTAGGTTGGTTTATTACAATCCTACCATTGTGAATAGTCATGTGCTTTAGATACAGGGAAGTCTCAGCTTCAGTAAAATAAGAATCTTCTTATTTGTCCTGCTATATGGGAATCTGATCAAATGAATAAGAAACAAGCTTCCAATGTATTTCAGAAATGTCAGATCCTTTAGGGAATGTTTTGGTGGCATTGGGGTTTTTTTTTTATAAAACTGCATTAGACCACACTTAATGTTTTCTGTTTTCATATATTAAGCTTCATTATTTGCTGATTGGTGGTTTGAGTTGTTCCTATTCTCCTCCTGCTTAATTACATACAGTCATTTTGTTATTCTTCTATAATTTCATGACCATGCTAATGAAAGTATTGGGACTATGGATTGATTTCCATGGAGTCTTATCTTTTTGTAATTTAGGGCCTGTTAGCAATGGAAAGAAAACCTCCAAGAATTTACAATTCAACACCAGTTTAAATCTAATTAATTAAAAGAGAAGTAAGTCCTGGTCCTTCCATTACAACAAACTTCAGAAGCCTTGAGCGCTTTGATTTTTCACCTGATGTTTTAGAATTCTGCAGATTCAGACCACACAGTATTCCATAAAATGTGTGTCTAATTGTCTTGTTGGATAGGGATGTACAGCTGGGGGCTACTAAGTATATTTTAAAAATGTAAGGAAAGAGAAATGCACTTTTCTAAATATGGAAAAGAAGATGCAAAAGTTTTAAAAAGTCAAGAGAGGCTTCTGCCTATGACTAGTCTATACAGTGCATATATACCTCCTGCTGTCTAAGTGGCATATGGCAAGTCTATCTGTAGCCTCTAAAATAAAATCCTAGATTTCCCCCTTAAAAGCCCTAGCTACAGTAGTCATCCTAGCAAGAAACTTAAAGAGCGTTTTGCAAAGGAGTGGCAATTCACAGAGAACTTTCTTAGTCTGTTGGGTTTTGGTTTTTTTGATAGGTTGGGGTTTTTTTCCTGTTGTGGAAGGAATTATATCCTCCACTGGTTCTGTCTTGCTGCCTCCATATCATGTACTGTCTCGTGCTGATGTAACTCCAGTGACTGCAGTGAAGTTGTATCTGATCTGTAGAGCTGCAAGATCAAAATCAAGGCTTGAACCTGAATTTTTATTAGTGGCTATGTCAGGCATTTTATTGAGCTTTACTTACTTCTTTTTAAAATGATCTTTTTCACATCCATATTCCAGTCCTCCTACTTCAAACTAATTCTGTAACGTAAATACCAAATGAACCAAGTCTGCTGAACATAGGCCCAAAGAGGGAGGTGAGGAGAAAAATTTGTGAAGAGTAATCCAATAACAACTTATAAGCACCTGTCTAGGTCAAGATGTTTGTGAGCTACCAATTGCTGGAGGCTCGGCGAGTATTTTGGGGTCGCATGACAAAGTGTTACTTTGGGGTTTTGTCCCTGGTCTGTCTTGGAGACCAGAATTTTGGTTTGACCCACTGTGGGATTTTTTTTTTTTTTTTTTTAAGGGCATTTAAGATGTGTTGTTTTCCAAGACTATTCCATGGGTAGTAAAACTTGCGTTATATTCTTGCACCAAATCTATGTATTTGTACAAACAGTTTAGAGGAACGTAGCCAGTATCTGCTTTTATTTATGTTGCTGTAAATCCAGAACAATTTATTAGTTACTTTTGTGAAAGTCATGAAAGCAAAGTTTGATCCTGGTAGTTTTTGTCCAAAGGAAGCAGAATTCAAGTGTCCATGACGAATGTTTTTTGGTTTGGGTCTTTTTTCCCCCCACACTTACCTAAGATCCAGGGCAATGTATCAGTACTAAAACTGTACTGCTATCAGGGGTTGTGTTTGACTCCTGATGCCTCCTTTTTAATAATGGCAAAGTACCTAAAATCACATACATAGCCTTGCATTTTTAGATTGCTGTGTGTCCAAGGATTTCAGAGATCTTTATGACTACAGCAATCCCTATACTTTTCCATGGGTGAGAAGTAAGTTTTATGCTATTTTTACAAGTGGGTAACTGGAAGTGCAATGAGATTAAATGATTTGGCCGAGAGTGGAAAGTGGTGTCAGTGACAATTCGGGGAGTAGAATGTGAGGTATTTAATCCAATTAATTGGTCAGCAGGTGGAGGGAGGTGATTCTCCCCCTCTGCTCTGCTCCGGTGAGACCTCACCTGGAGTGCTGCGTCTGGCTCTGGGGCCCCCAGTGCAGGAAAGACACGGGGCTGTTGGAGCAGGGCCAGAGGAGGGCTGCAGCACCTCTCCTACGAGGGCAGGCTGAGAGAGCTGGGGTTGTGCAGCCTGGAGAAGAGAAGGCTCCAGGGAGACCTGACTGTGGCCTTTCAATATATAACGGGAGCTTGTATGAAAGGTGGAGAGAGACTTTTTACCGAGGCCTATAGTGATAGGACAAGGGGCAACGGTTTTAAACTGAAAGAGATAAGGTTTAGGCTGGACGTTAGGAACAAATTTTTTACAATGAGGGTGGTGAAACATTGGAACAAGTGGCCCAAAGAAGTTGTGCATCCCCATGATTGGAAGCGTTCTATGATTCTATGATCACACTAACTGTAGTAGCATGTCATGAGGTACAGGTTAGTTTGGGTCCTAATTGTCTTCACAGATTAGCTGCCCAGTTGTATGTCTGACTCCACTGACTTCAGGCTGTTATTTCTAATTTCCCCATTGTACAAGAGGAAAGAATTGAGCATGTAAAGTGCATTTAGTATACCTTAGTATGCATGTACCTGCGCACAATGAATGGAAATACTCTGGATATTATAAACTGAAGATCAAAACGTCAGAAGTAAAGGAGTATACCATTGCCAAGTAGGTAACTTCAGATGTGATTCTATGGTTTTTGAGTATTAATTACTTCATATACAGAAAGTACATAAGGAAATATTAAATACTCATTTGGAACATTGTACTATGCGTCACCTGTAACTGAGGTGCAATATATGCATGTATGCGGTGACTTAACATTAACCAATAATGTGCTCTACAGTCCACATGCTTGAATAAAGAGATGCTTTGCATTTATATAGCACTCGATACAAAAAAATGAATTACTTTTAAAACAGGCTTAAGCATTGGTACCCCCACATCCCAGCTGGAGAATTACAGAACAGAGATTGAACAGTTTTAACAAAAAGTTGGTGATTATTTGGAATGGAATCCATCATCTGGTACTCATTTGCTGTGACATTAGAAATGTTTCTAATGTGCTAGCTGGATGAATGTTGCGAACCCCTTAGTATACTTTTTATTCTTTTAAGATTTGAATAATCTTTTTATACACAAAAAAATAGTGTTACTTTTCTGAGTTTCCTAAATGAGCCATTTTATTCATTTGGTCACCGACAGCTTGAGACATCAGCTTGTTTCTTGAAACATTTTTTGGAAGCAAGATACTAATTTTGTGAAAGGGTCACTTTTTTGTGCGTTAGTACCTGTTGAGACCCGTGCTAAATCCTAAGGTTTTCTTTCCCCACTGGACTGTCTGTCTCTTTAAATGAAAACTCGCTCTCTGTTTGGGAGGTGTTGGAGAAGTTCTCGCTGGGGATGTGCTGTGACCTTGGTGTTGTGTGCCATTTGTGCATCATTAAAAGGTTGTAATGAAGTTCTGCCGCACACAGATTGTAAAAGGTCAAGCAGAAAGTTGGGAACCAATGAGGTTGGGAAGAAAAATTGTGCTAGCAGCAGAGGTTGAGGGATTCATTATATTGATGCTATGGGGTTTTCAGCAGAGTAATAACTGAGTTAGCAGTAGAATGTAAATCTTCTCAGCCACTTAGTCTGAGCCTGCTTCCTCTTGATTTGTGGGGATATATTTTTACTAGAGTACAGGAAAAGTCATTATGCTTTCAAGAAAGCCACTGGAACTAGTTAATGCATTGTAGGTAGAAAGAAGATAAACAGAACTGTATGTGGCTCATCTGTAAAAGCAGGGCATTGGTGACAGAAAGAGAACGATTGTACTAAATGAAAATGTTTATGTAAATAATTGGAGTTGCTACACCACCTAATTGTAGGTTTGCAGGTTTTGGTTGGCAGGTTATGTTGTGTATATGTAGACTGCAGGGATAATAACTATAAAGGCTGCCTTTACGATTCATAGCACAGAAAGTGGTAGTGGCCTTCCAGAATCATGTCTACACGTGAAGGTTTCCTTCAGTCCCATAGACTTCATCATTTCCCCCTATTTCTCTGAAAAACAGACCCTGTAATTGCAGATGTATAGGTGTTCATCAAACACAGCAACATTTAACAGACCATGTAACTTCCTTGCGTTATAATTGACTTGAAATTCATTTAAGCTATTGTGCATTATCAAATAAAATGGAAGAATAAATCTAAACTCCAACTGCCATGCCCTTACAAAAATTAGGAGTAACTAAAATATATGGAACAGTTTTACTTTCTAGTTTTCGGGATATGCTAAATTATATTCTGGCATAATTTGTCACGATCTGCACTTAGTTATATGTAGTTATATGAAAGGCTGTGGGTTTGTTGTACTTTTATAGCCTTGCATACTGAACCTTCCTCAATTGCTCTGTAAAATTAGAGCTTTTCTGATACATATGGAAAAATCAGCAATTTTAATCATTCTTCAAGTTAGCAACTTGATTTCCTAGAAAGTGGTTTCATTAACGTGGAAGAGGCACCAACCTGATATGACCCACCTAAGACATTTTTCTGTTAATTACTTAGATATGTGGATACTCAGTTGGGGGGGACTAAAAAAACCAAATATCTCTAATTGTCATCTAAAAAGTATGTAGGTCACCAAGAGTCTTTCCATTGCTTTCAGTGATCAGAGCCTGCAGTATTCCCAGATTTTCCTCCAAAATTGTTACATTTCATCCCCATATTTATTAATTAATTTCTATTATTTAGGGAATTATATCCAGAAAGAGGAAAACTGCACGACAGGTGCTATCGGCTTCACTGTTATCTGCATGGAGGCTCATTATTTTCTACACCTGAGTGGTATAGGAAGGATCAAGCCCATTATTCCTAAATGGTCCTAAAAATCTAAATGTCACCCCTTTTCATTCCTGGCAGGTGATCTTGTAACTAATCTAAGGTGTCAGTTATAGCCAGCTTTGAAAAAAGATACTCAAAGTATTTGGAGGGAAAAAAACCCTGGGACTATAACAGGTTATTTGGCATGCAGTCAGCTTCCATCAGAACACTGTAAATTACCTGTCACGTTATTCCTTTTCTGAATATGCTTTGTTTCAACATCCTCAGCTAAACAGTTACATATTTTGTACCTTTATTCTGTCACGCTTTCACACTTGCTATGCACTTCTGTTTTGTTCTGGAAAATACCATCTCTCTACAGACTGTGATAAAAGAGTCCAGGGGTGTTTTCAAAGAAAGCTTTAATCAATATTGGAGGCATATTCTTTTGTGCATTGATTATACTAAGGTGTTTAATTAATCAGCAGATGGTATTTTAATAGAGAAAAACATGACTGAAGAAATTATAATGGAAAATTACACAAATTTGTTTTTAATACCAGCTTGAAGATTTCTCTTAACACACACACACACACACACACGCACACACACCTCGCCAGTGCTGGAAGCTGAGACAATCCTGCTAATCCAAACCTGTTCATTTTGAAGGCATTTATATTCATTTGGTCCCAAACTCCATCATTCATTTATATCTCTACAACTGAAAAGTTCAACCCCTAGATTTACACAGTATTTCTCTCAAAAATTGAAGGATCTTGTATCCCGGCACGGCACCTCTTCCTTAAGTATATTACACAATCAAATCCCTGAAGTGTGTTGCAGTGCTTTTGAGACATAGATCCTTTTGGATGCTAATTCAGAGAGACCCAGTTTGTAGGTATTTCAAGTACAGCCTCAAGAGTCAGGCTCCCAGAGGTTGTCTAATTCATTCTTCTGCCCCAAACAGGATCAGCCATACTTCTGTCATTCCTGATAGATGGCAACATCCATCTTTGTAAACTTCAGAGAGTAGATGACTGTATTTAAGTATCCTGTATTTAACTATCCTTATCATTAGATATTTTTTCCTAATTATTAGCCAGAACGTCTCTTGCTTCACTCTTATTCCTGATACTGCCTTCCATGAAGGAGGGACTAATTGCAGGAGTCATTTACATTTTGGCAGACTGTTATCAAGTCTCTCTTTTATATCCTTTTCCTCAGCTTAAACATTTTATTTCACATTGTTTCTTGTCATTGCTGCTGTTCCCTGAACAATTCTCTCTCCTTTTAGTTCCTGTCTGTGAAGGTGATGTCCAAAAGCAGAGGCAGTACTCTAGATGAAGTCTTTCCAATGCTTATTAGAGCAGAAAGGATCATTCTGCTTGTCCTAGAGGTGATACTTCTGTTTGTACATCTTGTTTTATGCAAAGGCTTCTGCTGAACATGTGAGCTTTGGATAAAGACCAAAATGCAGATCTATTCTGGGCAGTAAGGGTTCAGATGCCATTGTATAACTTCATTCCGGCTGCTTCCCTGTCATTGCCATAGCAAATACATTCGGTTCAAAAGCCAAGGAGCCTTAAACTCACTGTCTCGCCGCTAAAATGCATTAATTTATTTACTTTTTACTTAATTCAAATGAGGTACAAACAATCTTAATTAACTACAAACACTTTCTTTGAAACTTCCAATACTGCATTTACCTCCCAGTTGGGCTTCCAAGGGTTAAGCACCTGGACTACGCCAGTATAACCAGCATATTCAGGTACAGGCTTCGTTATCTTCATCCCGCCTGCTCTGACTTCGCTGTTTAGGATCCATAAGGAAGAAAGGAGTAGAAGGCTGTAGAGAAGCAAAAATGAAGGAGTTATTAAAGTAATCAGCTGTTGCTCTGTGCATTCACATTAGGCAAAGCTCTGTTGAGTAAGTAACACCTTCTTCCCTAAGTATTTCTGAATCAGAATTATAGTTGGTTAAGGCATGATGTTTGGTGGCATGTTGTATCTGGAAAACTTACATGAGTTGAAGAATGCGCACAGTGATTATATTTGCTACTTGTATTCACTTCTAAAGATGTACATTGCATCAGGTAACAAGGCTTTCACTTATATTTATCAATTCTCTTTTTGCTAGTATGTTTTAAATCTTTTGCTAATTATAATTGATTCAGATACTTGAGACATTATGTCATGATTCCCATTACAGCATCATTCTTTCAGTGGGCTTTCTCTGTTGTTGACAGTGCAATTGTTTCACTGCTGGAGAATGCAAACACCTATGAAAAATAAGATATGTTGCCAAAAATAACACCTTCAGAATAAAAATGAATAATAAACACCTGTGCCTTGAATTGCTTAGAATACATATAATCTGTTTTCCATTGGTTTCTCACAATCACCCACAATCACTGAAAAATAAAAACTGCTTTTTGATTCCTTTTTCTTCTTTTATTAAAAATGTGACTCGTAGCCAAATAAAAACGCTTGGCATACATATTCAGGGCTACATGGAGATCTGAAGTATAAACATTTGTTTGTAAGACAGAAACATTTGCTTGAGTTCAATAATCGGAAGATGTTGGGTTTGAAATTGCAGATCATTTATTTTCCTGGTTTTTTGTATTATATTGAGATTTGTAATACCTTTGGTTTTGAAAATGCAGTTTATTAATGCACACTTTGTTTACTGTGAAAGCAGATGCAATCAGAATTTTGTAGGATGCAGAAACGTTCTCGTAGTAACCGTAAACTTTTAAATTTGGTTCAAAATTTTGGGATAGGTAAATTTGGGGTATGGTAGGGCACATGATCAAATGTGATCTACCACTATAATGGTTATTTTTTAGTACAATCATAAGTTCCAGTTTAAGTTGTATAGATTTATCGGTTACTTTAGGAAAGAAAAGTTGAAGAATGTGTTATAGCATTGGTGTACATGTGGTGTAGGATCTTCTCACCATCACAAAGAAATCTTGTTGTATGTGACTATATCCTCTGTAGATACTGTTTAGGATAGATTGGAGAAAAAATCGTGAACATTATGTTCAGAAAGAAAGATGCAGCTACATACTGTTATACCAGTTTAAACCAGTTAGTCTGGAGAAGAGGAGGCTGAGGGGAGACCTTATCACTCCCCACAACTCCCTGAAAGGAGGTTGTAGTGAGGTGGGGGTTGGTCTCTTCTCCCAGGTTATTGATGATAGGATGCAAGGAAATGGCCTCAAGCTGTGCCAGGACAGGTGAAGACTGGATATTAGGAGAAATGTCTTTACTGCAAGACTGGTCAGGCACTGGAACAGGCTGCCCAGAGAGGTGGTGGAGTCACCATCCCTGGGGGTGTTCAAAAAAACGTGTAGACGTGGCACTTGGGGATGTGGTTTAGGGGAGATGGTAGTGTTGGGTTGGTGGTCGGACTTGATGATCCTAGAGGTCTTTTCCAACCTAAATGTTTCTATGATAAATCTCTAGAAGCTGTTGCTGACCTGACTAGGCAAAATACAGACTGTTTTCTCAGCCCATTTTTTGCAAAGCGCCGATGGCAATGAACTTGCAGTGCTATGGCTAGGTTTAAATATAGCATAGTGGCCCAAATGGAATACCAGTCTGAGAATTACGATGTAGAGTTCTGATCTACACCAAGTTCTCCATTTAGATTCGTACACAATGTTTTGTAATCCTGGTTTTGCTTTTCAAAGATGCAACTTATTATTTTCAGCAACCAATTGTGATAGAGATTTTGAGTCTTGGAAAATGACTGAGGTTCTGTTGAGGCCAATTTTTGCAACAGTATGTTAATGAAGCTTGAAAAAAAGTCTCAATTTTCATGTTGAACCATATAATAGAGTTAGCACTTCAGTGCCCAAATTATGTAAGTGACAGAGAAAGGGAGAAAAAATCAAGAGCCCTACTCCCAAAGCAGCTGAATTAAACAGGCTTCAGATCATATTGAGAATCTGTACTTGTGCTACTTCTATTATTAGACAGAAAATTCTTTCCTGTAGGGCATTGTTAATGAGCCAATAACTTTTGGAGTTACTCATTATATTCCCCATCACACTCGTGCTCCTCAGGATACCCTCCTTCCTCTCCCAGCCCACCCATACTGCTGTTCCTACTGCATTTCTGCTGAGAGATTCAAAAGGGAATGGTGTTAGATTTACCGTAATTTAACAGCTTTAACTTTACTATGTCTTGTGGCGGCCTTCAGGAGATTACTAAGCTTTGAGAACATCCACTTATTCTGGATAGTGCTGACTGTCTTTCCCCAGTGCAGGTCTGTTGGAGCTTTGTCATAGTGTGGAAGGATAAGGCCCTTACCTTCAAGTACTCATGCTAGCAGAGTGCCTTACCTAGTCCTTCTTTAGGGGGAAGCTATTGCAAATGGATGTTTTTATTTATGAAGGCTTGTCATCATTCCTATTGAAATTTAACGGCGTATTGCTGCGATATGAGGTCATCAGGCCACTTATTAACTTGGCCAGAAGAAACATAAAAATGCCTTTTGGGCCCCATTGGCAATATTTCTTCAGTACGTGCTATTTAATCACCTTCCTGCTATGTTGAGGATGTCGGTTATCTATATTACATATTTTATTTAAGTGTATAAAATGAGGCGTGGTAATGATTTCTACATTCATAGTAATGAAGTACTAGCTTCCCTACGGTATCTGAAATTACTATGGCTCAACACCATCAGAGATACTTATGACACCAATACCCAAGTTGCTGTATTTTATACCTTCACTGCTGGCACTGAATTTCTACATGGTTACTTAACCAATTAAAACTGGTTTATTACTTTAAATTACCTGTCTAGTTTACTTTGTTTTCTAATTTATCAAATCAGGCTAGAATATTTCATACATGCCTACTTCGTTGCTAACAGACAAGGCAGCTACATGCCACATTATGTACACGCAACTAACGCTCTCTCTGAGAAAAGCATTATGAGAGTTGGGAGGAACACTTTTTAAATATTGTTTCAAGGATCCTAGACCCACGCTGTGACTTGTCTTATAGTTTCAAGTGCATCCCAGGCTGTAAACAGCAATATATGCAAAACCCCACATTAACATCTGAGAAATTGCATTCTTTTCCTAGAAGCTATTATGGGGGAATCATTTTGCACTTATTTCCTTGCTGAATTTACAGCAAAAAACAGTTAAATAAGGGGGTGCTTTTTTCACAGAAGAGCTGTGTACTTACTTCTAACAGTTTTGCTGATTGAAGAAGGCATGTGAACACCAGGCAAAGACAGACCAAGTGGAATCTGCAGGGCTCCAACCGTGCATGGATGCGTGCTAAGTTATTTCTCACAGCTTCCCTACCTCCCTCTTCTTTTCATCTTGAGTTCATGGACAGCGTGTTTCCAAATGTTATCTAGGACTACTCTTCTGAAGCTCTGGACTAAATGCCAGTTCTGTATTTCCTTTGTGTTAATGAAAACATTTTGATCATTTGCTAGGCAAACCTCAGGGTTAGTTCTTGGTTCTTACCCTGGACCTGTTGACAGTTGTCAAGACAGCCAACTCTTTCTTCTGTTTCCTCTTTCTCTTGTTCTTTTAGACTGCTTTTCAGGAAGCCTTTCTTTGATGCCATCCTGCTTTCTGTGAGGGTTCCTTCCAGCGATGTCCTTGTACCTTTCTCTTTTCCCACCGTGCCTCATCTTTGGTTGGTTTCATTTGCAACTAAATTAAATAACCAACTCTACGATGCTGAATCAAAACCCCATCTATCATTCTGTCATCTGTCCAAACTAACACCCCAGCAACTCCAGAGATCCTATGCGACTGTTTAGTTTTAAGCTAAATTCATCATAACTAAAAGGGAATGCTTCCTCCTTTTGCCTCCCCCATTTCTTTTTCTTTTCTTCCATGGTTGCTGCTCTCTTACCTGATGAAGATGGATAGCATTATATTCTGCCTCTAAAAGCATATTTAAAATTACTTATAAGACTTGTAAATAATAACTCTACCAGTGCGAGATCAGCACTTAGCTGTATGGAAAGGTTTTTAGAATATTTTTTAGTTTGTCTCTGTCAGTTCTCCTTTGTTTTCTTTCCTTGTTGTCTTGATTACAACCAAGATTTCAAATTCTTTGGGGAAAATCTGGCTGCACAGCACCTGCTATTAAGCTAACCTGACTGAGACTTCTAAATGATGTTGTAGTGAAAGTAAGTCAGAACATACTAATAAGAGACTGCATGGAACTATAGGAAACAATTATCTTTGGAGAGTTATTGAAATGAAAGCCTTATTTCATGGGATTTCAGTGACAAACTGAAGCTGAAAGTCAAATGAAATGTGTTCCATTAATTTTCAATAGTCCTTTTATGTGCGTGTGCGCGCCCTGTAAGACAAAGAGGTGCCGCATATTCCTCCTTATTGCATAAAAAGCCTTCAGCTGAATCCTGCAGGCTGGTGTGAACCTTGCTCCCAAACCTAGTAAAGCTCTTCAGTACAGCCTGAACTTGAACTAGAAGGGATTGCATCCTTGAAGAGTTTGCATTTAGCACGTTCTTTTCTAGTTTTCAGTAAGACCACTCAGCAACTGCGGCCTTGCTGGCTTCAGAGAAAATATTTCACGCAGTTTCTTGTGGAATGTTCAAGGGAAACAGCCAGTGAGTCTACAGAGATAAGTTTCCATCCTGACATATGATGCATTGTTAAAGTGACTTTACACTGTTCAGGTGCACCCTTAATACACAGCGCTCAGGAGCCTGCAGTAATCACACAAAGGAGTCACGTTTATGGCCAAGCTTCAATATATCNATGCTTGAGGCACTCGGGTATAAATTGCACTCTCTTCTTCTGTGACTGACAGAGCTCAAGAAGATAAGACTTCTTTTGAAAACTTAAAAACAAAAGATTATATGCCTGTTCACATACACACAGCCAGTTATTCAGTGTTGTGTGACAAAATGTCACGAAGAATGTACAAACATGGTGGTGCAATGACCTCTAACAGTAAGAAGTCTTTCTAGAACTGTCAACCATCAGCCTTCAGAAAACTCTGAACTGTAGTTGCAATTTTTAGGCAGCAAATTGCCCAGAAAATAAACCATTAATCAATTTAGACAGCAGGAGATGTAACCGATCAGAGCAAAGACTGGCATTTTGATCAAAACACACGTTATATTTACTTGCATTCATAGGTGATGTGGGCCAATTTGAGCTGAGGTAGAGCCTTCTAATTTTAAATGTTTTGAGTACAGGGTTTATAGAGGCTAAAGAAATTTCTATTTGATGGCTCTTTGTGGATTTACATATACTGAGGTGGCTGTCCGGGGAAAAAAAACCCACCAATTTATTTGATTATTAGTAGTTCAGAGAACTGCAGACCGCTTAAGGTTGTGGGTGTATTGGTCTTTCCCTAACAGAGACACCTCACTTTTTTTTTTTTTTAAGATCACAAAATAAAGGCCTTAATAAAGGCATTTTGATTACACTTCTAGTGCTTTACCTGAAAAATAAACCTTCAGGATTGTTAGCCTGGCATCATTAGGAACTAAACATTCACTTTAAAAAGCAAATTGAAACCTACTTCGCAGGAATAAACAGGATAGAGCCGTGTTGTTGGATGATAGACACTATTTCTTTTATTGTGCTTTATGAGCAGTAAGACATGAAACTTGTAACATTTTGAAAGTACTATTAAGGGAATGAGGCGGATGGAGGAACAGGGCAGAGAGGTTTGGTAGGATTTGTGTTTGATCTGCTGTAGGGACACGTGGTTAGAAGCAATAGCTTGTCCGTGGTTTATCAAGCTCTGTTGGCAGGCAGCCTGTAAAAGTGCTTCCTTCTAGTCCAACGCAGCAGAGGGAAAAGAAAACCACTTAAACCACCGAGAAGCATTAGGCAGAGGAAAGCCTGAGACTATACGTGTGGTCAGCAACCAGAGGTCATTATCCAGTTTGTTCCCTCTCTGCGGTGTGTTCAGACCCTGATGCGTAGACCTGTGGGCCAGTTTCCAGCTGCAGCAGCATGGGTGCAGAGCCTTGTTCAAGACGCCCTCAAGGAATCCAAGACCCTCTGCACCTGGAAAGACAAATACAACACGGGAGTTAGGGGAGAATCGCAGCCTTTCGGGTCAGCAACTGGAGGTGGAGCAGGGTAATTTGCAGAGCCGGAAAAAAGGCTAGACATCCACATCCTGCCCTTAGATGAAATCCCAATCCCACAGGATTAGTGGGATTTCTGTGTAAGAAGTTAGGATTTATGCTTTAATAAGTAAATGTCCTAATTTCTGAAAGGGGTAAAAATACATAATAAACCTTATTTGCTAATCAAACCACGGATTTAGGCAGCCGAAGGCATCCAATTTTTTTTTATTTAATATCTAGCCCAGCATCCAAGTATATAGCAAATGTAGAAGTAACTTATACTGCAGGTTTTTCTGCTAAACATGCACTAATTGAGCTATGTAGTCTATACAGATACTCCACTGTATGCAATATAATAGAGTAGGAAGGGGATAGAAGAAGCAAGCCACTTCCTCCTACCACTTCTTGCTCAATTCAGATATCTTATATGGCAGCACGTGAGTTCTCAAAACTGTTTTGGAAAAGCAGGTCTGCCTGCTGGAGAATGATGTCAACTGGGACATTAATATTTTGACATAATTATTAATCCCTTCTGCTACCTCCAGGAATGATTTGTCTCATGGCTATGCCAAAGCAAACTTATTTCAGATTTTACACGCACGAAGCATGTATGTTTTTTCTTGTTTCTCTGATTAATACACTTTTTTCTGTCTCCTAACTTACTAGTGTCCTAATGTCTCTTTCAAACTGCACAGTTCTAAATTATAGGAATGAAATAATCAGTTGCTTTGAAACTCATAATTTGAATGATAAAATAATGAATGAATAAAACAGATGATAAGATATAGCTTTAACTGGCTCCGACCACATACTGTTCTTTCTCTCTCTAAAGTGCATGTAGAGGTTTTCCATTCCTGATTTGCAGCCTGTAGTGAATCTTTGCTCCTTTGGTCCTGTGCTTATGATTTTAGCAAGTGCCTATGGTAAATAACCTTGCACATGATTCCTAGATGTACTAGAGCTTTTATGGTTTTTATTTTCCCAGTCCTAGCAATCTAGCTTTATTTCCAATGAGTCCAAAAGAACATTCATCTCTGCTTTCTGTCTTCACCCTTCTGAAAGCTCAAACTGTTGGGAGCAGCCTTGCATTTGTAGGTGAATTCTTCCATGGATATTCTCATCAGTAAGGGCACTTGGTCTTGCTGTAGAAATATTATCTCTAGTGAGGCTCACCTCCTTGAAATATTTTCTCATTTTCTAAATACTGAAGGCAAGGTAAACCGTCCTGCCTTAAAAGAAAACACTCCAGCATTTCAAGCTTATTGGTTTAGTTATCATTAGGGAGCTTCTTGTGAGTTCATATTTGGATTTCTTTAATGAAAATCAATGAGAGATTTTAAAGCATTTTCAAAACTTATTAGCTGTAGTACAACCTCAGTGAAAACTGGAATGATGCCAGTGTGAGTAGAATAAGTGTCATTCAGGTGTAAAAAACCAAAATGCAAATTTATTCGCTTTTCGTTGGACAGTGCCAATCCATTAGCTGTTGCCTTATGCTCATGTGCAGGAAGAACATGGGGTACACCAGCGCTGTTTATCCCCTTCTCACATCTAAGAGAAGTTGCCTGAAAAGCCACTTCTTTCTGTTCCTGCAGCAAGATCTTCCAACAGCCACAACTCTTCCTCACTCAGGAGGAGAGCAGTGGGAAAAGGGGAAATAAAGGTACATTGTTATTTTAACGGCACCTGTTAACCCTCCAGCACCCCATATGTAAATGCTTAGGTGTTAACCAGTTACTGTAATATTATGATGAAGAAATGCCAATACATCAGGAGTATAGCCATGTAAATGCATTCTGTGCACTTTTCTTCTCTCCTTTTTATTGTTGTGATTGGGTTTTTTTGTACCCAGATAACCTCACAGATTTCATAGGAGTGCCTTTTAAATTAAGTGAGATCAGGATCAGTGGTTTCCTACTTTAGGGCCAATTTTGCTGGTTCATCTGCTGAGTTGTGCTTTTCTAACTTCACAAAATCACTTTAATTCCAGTTAAACTATTTCATGTTATCAGTGACCTCAAAATTTGCTACCCTGGTTATAAAGGATAAGGTTAAGACTTTTCTCTCAGAACTAGCTCATTGAATTAGGGTGCAGATTCTGAGCCACTGTAAAGTGGCATAATAAAAATTGATCTTAGAGGAGCTACACTACTTTGCATCGAGTGAGAACATAGCCCTTCACAAATCTTAATTCTGATTTTTTTTCATTAGCTGTATTATTGTAAGGTAAGAATTAATCTACTACATGCATTTAGCTGCTAGTGCAATGGAAAGCCTGCAGTGTAGTACAAATCAGAAGCTATCAGAGGCTTTAATTTAGTCAGAGACAAACTTTGAAGGCAGTCAAAGAGCCACTGATGGAGTTCAAATACTCTTTGTCCTGCGAAAATAAAGAGCCCATTTGTTCTGCCTTTTTACATTAGCATCTTCTACCTTGCTGGAAGAAAAGGAGGAAGAACTGTAATCCCAAGCTCTTGTTTTTAACAACAACAACCAAAAAAAAAAACATACTGATCTCACTGGTCTTACCAAAACTTTAGCTATATGGCAAAAAGGTGCAGTTTGCAATGGTATTTAACAAGTTTAACAGACTGGATAGTTTACACCCCAGAAGTATCGGGTAGTAAAGTAATTATTTCTCCTTTCTTCTTTTCCTTTTCTTTCTCCCACTTCTCCATGACCACTGCAATGCATTCCCGGGACAGATGTTGCCAGCAAAAGATTGGGTTTAGAGAGCTGCCGGGTGCCAGGCAGCTTCCACCAAAGTTGAAATACGCAGTATCTGACGTTCACAGGGCTCAAGCCATCAGACACAAGACCCCTTACACTTGGCAGGGACTACTTGACTCTCAAAAAATTCTTTGATAGCAGTTGTTACTACCTAAGGAGGAAAGTAGTCATGATCAAAATACATGATTGTATGACAAACACAGTGGACTGGTTTGCTTCTCAAACAATAGAAAAACATTTTAAATTTTTAACCAATTACACCATTAGTCCTTGCTTTGCTCCTTTTGGATCGTCATTCATGTGTGCTTGTAAGGATCTCCCTGCGCTAAACTGAAGATATTATTTTCTATTCTATATCCTTCTGCACCTAATAAGAACTAAGGTTAACATCTTCCATCTTTGCCCCCCCACACCAATTGTTTCAGTAATTCCGAGAGTGACCTGGAGTTGAAGATTCTCTTCTCTTTTGTTTTGTGGACAGGAAATAGTTTGTGTAGCACACTGGCTCTCCACAGCACTTTCTGCTAGTAGTTTCTCCTGAGGACATCACCCCATTCTCTTTGCAAATTACTTGTATTCTCAGCAGGGTTCAAAGAGGGTCCTAGACTTACTGCTTTTATTAGTGGATAGATCAAATTTCATCTGTACAGCATCCAGTAGAGGACAATGCTTTTATCATTAGCTCTACCTTTATCCCGTGGAATAACATTATAGCCATTTAGTGTTCAGTGCTTTTGAAGAGTCCCGTTTGAGCTGATTATACCTGTGCAAAGCTCAAGTGGCAAATTAAGTTCAGTTATTATCTGTTCACTTGCCTTATCTACCTATTTCTACAGAAAGTTGTTTTCTTAGTTTTATCTCTGAATTCTATCACAAAAACTTCACCTTCAACATTTTTTAACCCAGAATCTCCATAGTGTACGCATTAAAAGGGCTATCCAATTATATTTACTATGGACAAAGACTTATTTTAAAATCTGAGATTCTGCAGCTTGCCTACATGCCTTTAACAGCCAACAACAGTGTGTTTACACAAAGCAGTACTAGATCAAAGGAGGACTGTCTTGACGTGGCTTACAGTAAAATCCAAATTCTTCTTAATTTTCCTATTCAGACACTCTACTGAAGAATAAGATGTCTTTCCTTTTTCTTCATTAACTCTTGAAGACCAGTATAAGTTTTTACCACTCCTTTGTATTCCTGACTAGGCCTATGCCCTTTTGCCAGCTCTAATCTTGATCACAAATTTCCAGCAGCTATCACACGTGTAAGTCTGCCTTGATTACTATATAGAGTTGCTTGATGGAAGATCGTTTCACAGACTGAATGGGGGAAAAGGTCAGTATTTATAATTAAACACTGGTGTCATAGGGATTCCTTTAAATGGGACAATGTAAGAATTACAATATTCTTACATCTATAATATACTGGTTTATACTATTCTACTATATAATTCTACTACAAGAATTCCTTATTCTATTGCTGTCATTAAAATTACCATATTTAATAAATTTTTTGTATGTCTGGCAATATAGCATGGAGGATATGCATAAATGTATACATAAATGCTTGTGTGCACGTGTGTATATATGTGCATTCCTAGCCTGTTACACAACACTTGCTAACGGACAGATCTCAGAGAGGCATGTAAGACTGTAGGAAGTGGAGGTGTAAAACTTCTAGGTAAAGACACAACTACTAGTCTGAAATTTGCCCTGCAAAGTAAAAGAGGTCATAGAAGACGGATGAACTTATTAGTTATGCTACATAACTTTGGAGCTTTTGGACTTATTTTCTCTGGTGTAAAGCATGACTATATCATCCATAGACACTGAGCAACTATGCTATTCTTCTTCAGGATCTGACTTTTTTAGGGACTGAATAGACTGAATAACAAAAATCAGTTGTCCTAGATTTAATCTTCTATATTTCATGTGCGAATGAGTGTATTGTTTCAATAAAAGACATATTTTGATACTTTCAAAGTAGATTTAATCGATATGTGCCATATTTACTAATGCTGAGTCTGAAAATTAAAAAGTAAAAGAAATTATAAATTAAGGGAAATTTTAAATTAAAAAAAGTGTTGCTGTGGCCAAAATTAAGACACCAAAATGTCATCCCATCAGTGTATAGTGTTAAAGGCTGTTGGTGGCATTTAATGCTACCAGTTCTTCCCAGAATCTTAATTTTTTCCCAACATCTTATAATGCAGTAAAACAGGATATTCTTATCATGTACTTCAGTCCGGAAGGAACTGATTATATAGTAGAATGTGTTGATTAGTTGAATTGTCAAATTATCCAAAATTTATTCAGTTCTATTTATTCAGTTCTACAGCTCTTTGGCATAAAAAATTCTCACTGACTTCAACAGCAATTCCCTGTATTAAACAGACAAAGTACACTTATTCTGTAACTGTGAGAAGGTTCTTTTTTTTTTATGTGAGCCCACTTTGAAAAAAAACATAAATTATTCTCAAAGGCTACTCAACACATTTATTTAAAGTCTGATTTTGCAATTCATATGGAAGAAAAACACTCTGATTTTCAGAGGCCAAAGGTCTAGTAAAGGATACCTTTCATTTTCAAGAAGAAAACAGGACACTAAACTCCCAGGTACTTCTTGGGAATTTGAGTTTAAAGGAGAATTTCCTTCTGGAATTTGAATCACAGTTGATAATCTCTCATGTTTGCAGAATGTGCATAAATGATCCAATATAGTAAACTGTGGCAATATTTGAGCTATATATAGTGTGTACCATAGATAAATTAAAAACAGGAATATAGTAAAGAGATTATGGTAACTCGGTGCATACCTTCAGTTCCACCTATACACAAGCAATGGTGCAAGAAAGTTAAAGCACATTCCTGGAAAGTATGTTGACTGAACTCTCTCAGCAACATTCACCCCTAAAGTAATCACAAATAAATTTATTAATTGGGAAGCTGCAAACTTATTACTAAGTTATTGGTTTTTAGTTTAATGACATAATATTATTTTATCCTACAAAGAGTTCTTCCAATTAGCCTGCTTTACGCTAGATACAATAGTAGCTTTTTGTCATATTGCTTTGAATGAGATTCTTGCAATTCAACTTTTGAAACCACCTTCATGTTTTTAAAAGAAAACTTTAAAATCAAGCCTAAAACATCACAAAAGTTATTGTATAAGCGCTTGTTGGCTTATCAAATTTCAACTGTAAATCAGAGAGCGTTTGAGCTGGCTTTTATTTCATTAGTTGTATCTGGTTTATATTTCATTTTGTGCACATCACTTGCAAGATTTAAGTCTCAGTACTTTGCTATTGGAGTTGCTTTTTTTATTTCCAACATGACTTAATAACTGAACGATGCCAGGTGAAATCTTGTTCATTGTTGCTATTAACTTCCTACACACAAACTATTAAGCTTTTACAGGAACTGAGTTTCAGCAGCAAGTACCTAGTTCTGTAGAGTGATTTTATTTTATATCCAAGGAGTAAGAACAAGTTGATAACCCTGTCTATGCCACCTAAATGTAAAGTCACAAAACAGCAAGTCTCTCCATAATTTTTTTTCTTGTCTTACTAAAGGGTACAAAATACCAATACCATTTCTCCAAAGGCAGCAGGAAGTAGAAGCTATAGTCATGCCAAAGACACGTAATTCAGAGTACCGACATTTGCCACAAAACCAGTTAAACGTGTTTTTTCATATTTCAGTGTCTTTACCACTCTATATTACTAGTAATGGTTTTGAATTCAAGCATCACATGTATAAAATCTTGTATTTTAGTAACATATGCTGATATTTGGTCCTTGTTCATGGCAATAAGAGTTGCATAGGATCTTTCATGCAAATCAGTTGACAAAGTAATTTTTGAATCATGCAAAAACAAGGATGCAGGTAGGTCAGGGGCATGTCAGAAAGCCAACAGTATTTGAAATGGTTATAAGGCCTTGATCTTCTGTCTCCAGTCCCTCAACGGTTAACAGACAGGTAATGCAGACATCCACTATAAGAATATTACAGTGTAAATGCTGCAAAATAGGGGGAGGATTTATGTTTATAACAAGTCTGAATCTAAACAATGACTGTTGAGGAGATGCTGACATATCTTACACCACTGCATTCTGCCCCTTTAGAGAAAAACCAAGTGCAAATACTGTACAGATACTATACCTTATAACAACTCCCCCCTTCCTCAGTATGTACAGGCTCATCCGGTATTTTGGCTTCAAAATGGAGCCATCCAAATCATATGAGGATTGCTTGTAGCGTAAATACTTCCTGTGTGCACTCACAGGTTAAAAAAAAAACTAACCAAACAACTCTGTAGACAACAAAAATCCCAATGACCTCACAAGGGTCAGAATTTCAGCTCTAGAATTAAGACACCAAAATGACTATTCTTTCTACAGAGCTCAGAGAGGGATGTTTCTCAATCCCTTCTCTAGATCGTGCTTTCAGCTTGGCTCCGAATATCACCTTCAGTGTCTAATAATCAATTTTCATCTGAGAAAAACGAGACAAAGAAGCATCTTACAATGCGATTACCAACCTGCAAAGAAACTCTTTTTTTAAACTGAAAATATTATAATTCATTTTCAAGCTTTTCAAGGAAGAGACTTTAA
Source organism: Sula dactylatra (assembly GCA_013389905.1). NCBI lineage: Eukaryota > Metazoa > Chordata > Aves > Suliformes > Sulidae > Sula > Sula dactylatra. The sequence continues at coordinate 37,564 of WEKW01012772.1, forward strand.
ACACATCACTGATCGCTACGCATTGTTTAAGTTGTCCTGTAATTTGAGGTACATTTTTATGACATATCTGAAATAGATCTCGAGTAGGCCATAGAAAAAGAATACCATCTCTTTAAAAAAATCAATAGCTTTCAAGGCCCAGGGTAGCCTCTCTGCTGAGATTAATAAAGCTTGACAGTACATTTTGAATGCAAGCAATGACTTCTATTACAAGGGAAAAAATGAAAAAGCTGCTATTACTGACATAGTCAATAGATTGCACCTCAGTGTATACTGTACTTTCTACATTTTTAATATAAATGTGTTCAGTTTCAGAGATGGGAGCATTATCAGCATTCATTTTACTTGAGGCAATAATGTGAGAAGTTGTGTCTTGTGTAATAAATAAATAACCCGTCTTTAAAACCATTTACTCGGATTGCTTTTCCCAAATGCTTATTTAGAGGTGCTCTGGAAGGTGTCATACACCAAGACAGCCATGGTATAAGCATTTTATAAAACGCGGTTTCTTTATTTTATACATGATATAATTGTTTGTGGGGTATTTTTGTTCTGGTTTTAGAAATAGTATAAAGGCGGTCTAATACAATAGTGGGATGGTGTGATAAGTTGTAAAATGTGGTTTAAGGCCCCCCTGTTTCTCAGGCATTCTGGGTGGTCATGAAGACCTGCCAGTAGAGGCCAAAAAGCTTTCCATCGTGGCTAGCAGTTCCCCCTCTTTCAATTTGAGACTTGACTTTTTCTTCCATCGTATTTTTCTGGACTTGAAAGAATGGAAGAAATTATCTTCTCTCTATAAATATACAGATTCAGACCTTCATAATCTTTGTAGCACCCACTCGTACTAAGAAATGATCTTCTCTGTGTAAATGGATCATGTTAGATGGCACTTAATTATAAAATAAGACACTGAGTTAATTCATGCTTTGTGCAGTCACTTCTCTGCATCTGTCTTGGCAAATACATTCATGTGAGCAGAACCTTTTCATTCTGCTCAGAAGGATAGGGAAGGAAGTGTATATTGCATAGGTAGTTTATAAGAACATAAAAATGAGAAATAATCAGCAAACTTTGAATTACTTCTAACAATATTTAATATTGAATGAGGTGTTCTGCACTCGTCTGATGCCTGGCCATAACAGATTTTTCTTTTAACATACATCAGAACAATGGGCCTGATGTATCTGTAATGCCTCTTTTACATCAGCACAAATGTGCTGATTTCATTGGGGTGACCCTTGATTTACACTGTTGTAAAGGAAGAAGAATCAGGCTGTAAGTATATAAGGGAGGGAAAGCATAACTATTGTAGACTTCTAGAGACTCTAAGTATAAAATAGAGGAAGATTCATTTAGAGTGGTTCAGGGGTTGTAGCTAGCGTAATAGGCTATAACAGAGCACAGGAAATTCAGGCTGACTGGAAACAGCATCGTTTACTGTTCTGTGGCTCAAGATGAAAACTCCATTGGTGAACAGATAGACATGTTTCTGACTATAGTTTAACGGAACAGGTGGAGGTGAAGGTATAATGCCATTTATGCATTCCTATGTCTATGTTCTTCTAGTGCTAGACCTAGTTTGTCACTCAGAAGAGTCCTCCCCTCCTAAGACCTCCCACTTCAAACGGTGGATTTTGAAGTCAAACCTAATAGTTTATTCTTTCTCTACTCAGCAAAGAAAATCTCTTTTCACTAGTAAGGGTGCTCTGTATAAAGTTTTCTGCAATACTTTTAGTCATACAGGGAAACCTAATTTAGAAATATTATGGAAGGCAAAACTTACCATTTTCTGTCCTAGAACTCAGCACTGATCTGATTACTTTTGACTGTGATTCCAGGTTATCTACCTAATTTGTGTACAGTGTTAGTACCAACATGTGTTTTCCCATGAGGAACATGTTAATTTGGTTGTTGCCCTGGGGAAATCTAAACAACAAAAAAAGATTAAGTACAAGAATTCTTTGTCATAAAAAGAAACACCATATACAAAATAAATGACAGGCTTGTATTTAGAAGAGTGTTGAAATCAGAGTATTTTCAGTCTGCACTTTCCAATATAAATTGCTCATTTCAAAACATAATGCTCTGCATAATTAGATCACACGGTCTCAGCATCTGGGCTGTGTATCAGTCTGTTAAGTGATGTGGTAAAAGCTATGGGTAGTAGGAACAACGAAAGAAACTGATGTCCGCCTACAGAGCTTCCGATGGACAGACTCTCACTCCTGCATTTCCTTTTTTCTGCTGGACAGAGGCGCTGTTTTCCTGGTGCTCTTTCCCACCTCTCCTCTCTGTGGCTCTTCCATGGGCACAGAAATTGCCAGAACTGGAGCAGTGGTGACAGTTTTGATGGTGACATAGTTTCCATCTTCTACCTCCCATACAGCAGGGTGGCCATGAGAAAATTCAGCCTTGAGCTGCAATTAGAGATTGCCCACTCATTTCATCTGAAGCACAGTCATCTAACTAATGACAGCATTTCTTCCTCTGGAGATAACGTGACAGATAAAATGGGGTTCTCTGAATCACACCGTGTGTATGCATGAAAAGATCATTTTAATTTCTAACTGAGTATGTCAGACCAGCAGACCTGAGACCCCTTTCAGCTCCTTCCAGTACGGAAGGAGAATGTAAGAAAAGTCCCTTGGCAAATGCTCTTGTGCTGTTGCACACACACAAAAAAAAAAAAAAAAAAAAAAAAAAAAAAAAAAGGCTGAGCAAACGCCTCCCTACTGTTCCTTAATCCTTTCCCTTTCCTTTGGCTTTAATGAGTAAGCAGCTAGAAGCTTAATTGTGATAGACAGGTAATGGGTGCAGTAGAAACTTAAATATTGTAAAAGAACATTGATGCATTGGTTGTTCGCATGTTTTCCCAATAATTTATAAAGGTACAGAATGTGTTATGGAAAATGGTGATTTGCATGGAAAAAAATTAACTCTATAGTTTCTTCAGTAGACATATCCTTTATTTAGGTCATGTCATGGTTGTTTTGCCATAAAGGAAACTGTATAAAACCATCTTTGGATTGGTTACGTTGAAAAAGTAATTTTGAAATGTGATTTTTGTTTAAGAATGATATACCATTACCCCTACTTATTGTTTTCACTTAATTCCTTGAGTTTGTAGGTGTCATTTTGTTACAAATGACTGAACTTCAGTAAAACTCAGATGTGAGTTGCAAGTATTATGACAAAACCCTTAGTCTCTTGGCAGCAAAGTGTGAATGGAGAGCCCGCGCAGCTTCTGTTACACCAGAGAACCAGATAATCGAATATATCAAGCTTTTTAAAGTACAGATCTATTTCTTTCATATTTTAAAAGAAATAAGCTCTCCTGAAAACTTTATTTTATGTAAAAAATTAAATATTTTTTAGCAAAAAGCTGGGTGATGCTGTAATACTCTACTGGATTTTACCAGTATGCAGGCTTAGAGAAAATTGTTGCTTATCTAATTTTACATACCCTGAAAGCTATTTTGAAAAATAGGAGTCATTGAGTAGTATCTTTACTGGTGCCATAAATCAGAGACTTATTTGCACACAAATGAAAATTCCAGCCAAAGTGCACTAAGAATTAACAGTGCCCTAAGCTAGGGATCAACATTAAAATATGACCCCAAGTTTCCACCCTGAAGTAAAACAGAAATCAGACGATATCTTCTATTGGGAGATACCTTCTATGTATTTGGTTTTGGGTTTTTGGTTTGTTTGTTATTTTAGCTCTGAACACATTCAAAGAAGGATGACATTATTCACTGGTCTTTGAGATAATGCCTGTAAACAATTCATTAAAATCTTATCATTGATAGTATCAAAAATACATGAAATATTCAGCAGATGAATCACATCAAGAAGTCGTGGTTGTAACCTGTAGCAATGCTAATTCAGAAATGAGTACTGAGATGTGTGAAAAAGCGATTGCAGAAGATGGAGGTGGACTCTCTGTGCTTTCTGATAACCAATTTTTTTCAGTGTCATTCAAAAGAGGCAGTGGTGAATTCTGAGCCAATAAAATCAAGGTTCATCAAAGAATGATATTGGCCTTCTTGGGGAAAAAAACCCCAGTGAACTGGAACAAGGTGGAAAAAATCCCCAGCACTTTAAAACGCTGTAACAAATTCTGAGAAATTTGTAGGGTCAATATTGGAGCACAAATACACAAGTGGCCGTTTTAGAGTTAGAATACTAAACTAAATCTAAGCTACAGTGGTCAAGGCAACACCACCTAATTAAAGGACTACAGAAGGAGTTCCACCTACAGGGAACAGATGAAAAAGCTTCCAGATGAAACAGATTGGAATGCTGCAAATGAGATCTGTAATTTTTATTAAAAGAGATACAGCAATTTCCCCTATGGTAAGGTCAGCAGATGAAAAAGGACTATATGTAAAGTTTTTAGAAATAGAATTTATTATTTAGAACAGTCCCTCCTTTTAATTTTTCAGTCTCTGGATGAGAGTGTAACTTTAATTACACATTTGCTTCTTTAAGTGAAGACTTCTCTCTGGGCTCAGGTTTGGTTTTTTTAACCTTAGTTCCTTTTGGTGCTCTTTAAGCATCTCTGTAGTCCTGTTGACTTTGTGCCTACTTAAGTAAGCAGTACTGAATCTGCATAAAGATTATTGAATCAGGCTGAAGGGTGATTATAAATATATATTAAAACCTGTATAAATGGATATAAAGGCTTTTATCCTTTCTGTTCTTTACCTAAAGAAGTCACTTATTTAAATTATTCGAATGAGTTGCGTATTGAGTAGATTTGTTGGCAAGCTAGTATCAGTAGTGCTTGAAATTGCTTCTCTGTTACAAACTCCATTCCTGTATATGTCCATCTTCATAGCAGTTTCAATGAAATTGTGTTTACAAGGTCCTGTTTAATTTGTCTCATATAAAAGAATGCATTTGTGGCATCATCCTCTGTCCTGACTGAAGACTGGGCAAAGACAATGTCAGTGGATCTAAAGGTTACAAGGTTACTAAGGAAGGATTAGTCAGGGGTCTGATCAGCAGATTTTCTTCGGCTGGCCAACACAGCCTTTCTCTGGTCCCAAGATAGGTTCTCCTAGAAAAAAAGATGTTAAGTCTCTCAGCTCTTTATATTCAGTGATCCAGTCAGAATTTAATGAGAAAAAAAGGCATTCATTATACCAGAACTGATGGCATCTTTTCCTTCATCTTCTGTTTAAATATTGAAATATCTTCATCTTTAGTCAGAAAGCAAGCCAAGGCGCTCTCCACCTTGCTCCAAGCTCCTTTGCTGCCATGCCATCCTTGGTTTTTCTTGCTTGAAACTTTGAACTGATGCACCGTTGCAAACAAGGAAAACTTAAAGTCCTAAATTGGTTCCTGTTTGAGACGTTCAATTAGAAGTGCCTCAGCTACAGTCAACACCCACAGTTTAACAAGCAGCTATGAATACTTTGATTGTACCAAGCTACAGTGACCACTTCAGGTTCCCAGGTTAGTCCTGCAAGAATGATTTGGATAATGCCAAAGAAGGAATGGGAAGAAGTGTCTAAAGCTCAAAATAGAAATCAGTAAGGAGGAAACTGCTAAAGAGGAGAGGGAAAGAAGGAAGATTATCACAAGCCTGCTTGTGAGAGAGGGTCCAATGCTGGCAGAGAGCCTACTGGTTGCTAAAATAAAAGCTTGTTTTGGAGTGGTACAACAGACCAAACAGATTAATCTTCAGTCTGCTTTCTGGTTGAAGTTAATTTCTGTATGCAAAATTTCTTCTGCCCTGCTTCCATGTCTGATCACTAATAATTTAATTTAATTTCTTTCTGAGACCAGAGTCAGCCTTAATTCTTCTGCAGCCCTTCGCCAGAAGCAGGGTATCACTTTTTGGAGGCTATCTAAACTGGCTGACTATGTCCTTCATGCGACAAAGAATCAAAATCAGTGAATCAGGCAAATTTGCTGCACTAATGGGAACAATCAGCCATTACGGAGCCTGCTGGGTTGGCTAACCTTAGACTTCTGCAGAGACACACCCCAAAAATTACATGAGGCATTCGGGTCAGCGGCTCAGCCTACAGCTGCGGAAGGAGTTGGTGGAGATGCTTGATGGGAAAATGCTTAACATCAGTTACTCCCTAGGAAGTTTAAATCCTCTCAGAATACAATTGTCTCTTGAACGAAGAAGAATCTATATAGAAAATAATAAAATATGGACTTTGTGTAGTTAATATTCTGGAGAGATTACACTAGTATATATTTTGTATTTTCAATATATTACACAGTAAAACTTTGTATAATTCACCAAGGACGTTATGGCGATGTTTTAAAGGCTAAACTCTTCTCAGGAGTAAACAGGCACAGTGTCATCAAAGGTGACACATCATGCCCATTTCCTGTCTGGTTGCATTATGGAGAGGAAAATCTCATTTAACACAAATTCTACCCTTCTGCAATGTCCGTGAATGAGGATAGAGTGCTGGTTTGGACATCAAATCGGTAGTATCTGCAAATGCTGGCTTTTAACTTAAGAATATGTCTCCTGCAAACCTACTTACAACTGATCCTTTGAGATCCGGGGGAATGTGAGTAGATGAGGATGTTATAAAAATTAAATAGCCTCAGTTTACCCTCATCTAGGCTGTGAGGTGTGGAAGATATGTCAAAATTTGAGGGGAAAATAGGTATAATTTCCATCATTTTGCATACAGTCTTTGAATTTTGCCAATTGTATGTAGTGCCACCACGTGATTATCTTAAGTTCAGTCTACTCTCACAGGTGTTTAAGGGAGCTGCTAACCTACTCTGTATCTCAGTGGGTCAGCTGTGCAATTTAGGGATGACAGTAATTTTGCAGTTGGTCAAATTTTTAACACAGGGTTCAGGTATTGTGTAAATTAGTATTCTATGCCTTGAAAAAAACCAACTTTTTAGAGATCAGATGTGTTTATTGTGACAGTATCATTTTTCCCAGTTCAGATTTTTCTGCATCACAGTATAGAAATGTGCTTTGCTAGGTTAAGAGTTCTTCTTTGAAGAATCCTAGGGAGAAGTTAATAGACGACATGAACTCTGTCCTTTGAGGTGTATTCATTTCGCCCGATTGGAAGACCTAGTAAGTATTTGTTCTTAGGATGCATAAAGTGTAATATAACCAGTGGCACTAGTTACATCCCTGATCTCTGGGATGGAACACAAAATCTGTTTACAGAACTAGTTAATTGAATATAAGCTGTAAAAACTTTTCAGATTTCTTATTAACAATATACCAGTAATAAACGAAAGTGTATCTGTTGTTTGAAATGGAACATTCATTTTTTTAAAAAAATAGTCTCTATTCAAAATGAGGTGTGTAAAACCAGTCACTTGTTCATTAAACCTAAATGATAATTCACATTGTTAAACACCTGCACATCCCCTCGCCAAAGAGCCAAAATATTTCCACACATATTACGTACATTATCCGAAGTGATCACTGTTGCTTGACTGCATCCCCTAGTATATGCAGTGACAATGCCATGCAATGTAATCATTAAGTAATTAAAAGTGGCATTATACAGGTGGAATTATATGGAATTAGGTACCTGTTAGAATTTCAGCTGTAAAATATTTGAGTCAAATGTAGTGTGGCAGGCAGAACTTAACACCAAAATGCCCTATTTTTCATAAAATCTCACAAACAGAAAGCTTTAAAGAATATCATGTGAGTCTTCCATTATGATTAGAGATAAAACCAAGGAAAGCTGTTTGGTTTTGTCAGTCTATTGGTCTAAAACAAACAAAAAAAACCAAAAAACATTTAAGCTGCATTCCCATAGATCAGATTATCACGGGCAGTTACTTTTCCATACACACTTTACCTATATAAGGATGTTCTCATAAGCTACAAGCGTTTTCTTTGTGTTCATGCCAAATTGTGGGGCTGTGCTTAACAAACTGAGGTCATTCATGCCACAGTTGTTACAAGCTATTAAAACTTAGAGTGAAATACTTAGAGCATTCATTTTGCAATTGGCAGAAATGCCGTGGGCTGATAAGCACTGGTGATTGTCAGCAGCTAAAAAAAAAAAAAAAAAAAAAAAAAAAAANTGTATGTAAAGAACAGGTAAAACAGGTATACCAGTAATGTAGGGTTAATTTAGCTAAATGTACATTTTAAAGCCGAAGTATTGGAGGGAAGCACAGTTGTCAGTGAATTCTTGACCATTCATTGCAGTTTCATAAAATGGGCTGGCTAATAAGCAAGGGGAAGCCATAAAATGATCACCCTTCTTTTCTTTTCACCAAATACTGAGGGAGCTTTTTAGTGGACTAATCATTCCTGACTGTGATTGCTGAAATGGCAGGAGAAATTGCACAGCTGAAGTTAATGAAGAACTCTGAGATTTGACAAATTTATTTCCTCTGACAAATACCAAATGTTTATAGTCTTTGCTTTTGTTTCAAGCCATTACAGGTGCACCAGAGATGGAGGAATAACTTCACTGAAAATGATGATTTTGCCAGGGAATAACACAATCATCCTGTCAATCAGCAATATATTTCCTTTCAAGTGCAGTAATTAAATAAGCAATAGTATTATTAAGTTAACAAATAAGAAATAAATAAATAAAAAAAAGGAACAGAAACATCTCAGGAAGCAAGAGAAAGCGGAAGGTTGAGACCTGGGCTACGGTCTAGAAAAAGTTCGTAATTGCGCTGCTGTCTGGGTGTCGACTGGCTGATTGAACAGCCTTGGAGGTGTCCACAAGCTGTCAGGCCAGGGAATTGGAGTTAATGGACAGCTAATATCATGATTGAATGGTAAAAGTGGAGCCTGATCTCTTTGAGGATGGAAAATCAATAGTCTATTAGATTTGTCAGGATGACAGGGTGAGGAAAAAAAAACCAAAGTCTGCTGTATTTGCCTGCATTACCAGGGCTGCTCTAATTAAGCACCCACCTCGAGATGGAGGGGAACCTGGAGAATTGAAGTAGTAATGAGATTCAGGCTTGAAGTAAATGAAGTAACTGCAGCATAAGGCATGCTGACAGACAATTAAACCTCTTTATCAATGCCGCTTCTTTCTAGAAATAAAATCTCTTATGGCAGCTATAAAATAAGGCTGAGCCTGGTATGATCATAAATCTTTCTGCAGCTTGTGGTTGTGCACATTATTGTTCAAGTTATTTTGGAGTTGTTTTCACAAAAATTGTAGACGCATTGGCTAATGCTGAGCTTTACTAAATGAAAGCTTCTGCTCCTATGAGTACGTGTCCTGCCTAGAATTACTCTGCATCAGACCTGTGCTCTTTCACTATTAACTACCGATATCCAACGTGACACTCCTGGCTGGCTGATAGCACGGCGTATCTGGGTACATGCCAGCCAGTTCAGTGGCACAAGGTAGCTCTCATTCTTCTCTTTTTCCTTCTTGCCATCAGGAGGTAACTAATCTGCCTAATTCAATCAACACACACATCTCTCATCCAAACGTGATAGTAAATGTAATGCTTCTGACATTGGGAATGCGAAGAACAAGCCCACATTCACTGGAGTTCAGTGCTGCACAAAATTGCTGATTTGGATTAAACCTGAAATTCTCCAGGGCTTGAGATGGCTCACACGCATACAAATGCATAGTATTATTATTTCTGTTTTCTCTTTCCTCTTCAGTGAGGCTGAGTAACTGAAGGGGTTTGGGCTCAGGATTTCTTGTGGGAGAACGTTTTACTTTTGCAATAAGCAGTGGCAGCAAAGATGTGCCTTTCTTCTCCCAGTGTTTAAGCTGACCACTGCTGGATGATCACACGAGTGTTCAGAGGCCACTTTGCATTGCTTTGCATCATTTTTCAGCAGGCAGGTTTATGGGGGGACAAATTCTTTTACCTTCCAGCCTGCCTTTGCTCCATACCTGAAGTGATTGCTGTTCACTGTAGCAAATTGACGCCAATCTGCTGCTTGCTCTGTTTCTTAGAGGCAGAAGACTGGAGGTATTATACAAAGTTAAGTGCAATTTGAAATTGGAAATGTATAATTTGGGTTCTTAATACTTTTGGCCTGCCACTTTGATTAAGTTAATTGTACTAGTAGATGCTGACTGCTCCAAACGACAAAATCAAGGAAGGTTCTACATACACATATCCATCACCATGAATTCAGTTCATATTTCTGCGGTAATTTGTGAGAGAATTTGCAAACGCTTTACAAAACTTCTTTGATCAAGGACAGTGGTTTTATACTGAATGGTTGCTTTGTCAGGACTCTTCTAAGTGATAATCTGCAGTAAATTTCTTAGCAGACTCAGAGGCAAGACCACACAGTTTATTGGACTTTGTTGTATTTCTGGGAGTTGATGTTTCTATTAGATGCGTAGAACCAGGGAAACTTTCTCTACATAAGGTCACTAGTGCCTTTGTTTTGGCTATTGTATTCATTAGCCTGTTAAAATGAAAGGCAATTCATTCTATCCTAGTCTATGTTTCCATTATTATGTCTATAGTACGACATATATTAGAATATGAATTTAAATAATTCTGTGTATCTAAAGAGGTATATGAAGCATTTGGTAAGTGATAGAGCTATACATATGAGCCAGCTGTTTCTTTCACATATAGGTATATATTCTTTGTAGCTGAATGTTCATTTGGTTGGCTTCTCTTCATTATGGATTCAGTTTGGTAGGTAGTTAGTAAGTTCATTTCTGCTATTTACTACACTTTATTTGATTCTGCTTCCACTTAAAGATCCACTGGTTGCCCATCATTTCATCTCAAAATCCCTTCTGCTTTGATCATATTTATTTTTTTCATTTACTTCCATTACTGCATTTGTTATACCAGGCTTAATATAAGGAAATTATGACTATAGCTCCCTTCAGTCTGGACTCAATATAGGTTCAAAGATGGGGTAGTTGAAAGATCTTCACATTTTCTTCAGAAGAAAATCCCTTGTGGTTTGATCCCATTTCTTTTTATAAGGATTTTATCATAGGCTGTGGTGATTATGTTTCAAAGTTTATTACATAAATGTATGTCATATATGAAGAAAATCATCTGATATTTCAAATATATATTGAGGATGTTTCTTGCATTATTCTATTAGTTGGTTTGGGTTAGTAGATTAAATAAATGACAATTGACAGAGTGGTTTAAACTGAGTGCCTAGTACAACCTGCTGTCACATCTGCTGTGATTTAGGATAAAGCCAGATAGGAGTCCAATGACTTTGATTTAACCTTTGGAGAATGTTTGTAGAGCATTAAAAGTTCACAGGTTGTCATGATGATGAACTAATTGACCTGGAGGAGGATACAGAGCAAGTGCCTGAGTCTGAAAGTATTCGACATTTTCTGGGGTGTCGTGAATGTCTCACTGAGGGGGCTGGACCCGCTGGGAATTGAATGCTCTGAGACACCCTTTGGCGCTGGTCAGCATTTCATTAAGACAGGTCTTAAAGTAGCACAGACTTAAGTTCAGCTCTTACAGCAGGGTTTTGTAATATAGTTTGAAAACTGCTTACTCATGTTCTTTCTTGACAGGAACTGGTCAACTTATAGTTGCCATGCCATTTGAAACATAAAATTAGAATTTGGCATAATGTAGGTTTAGATTTTTTTGTTACAAAATCCAGGTTCATTGTCAGTCTGACTGTGATGCCTTCTCTAAAGAAATGGATTTCTGAGCCTGCAGTGGCATCAGCTCAGCTTGGTAAGAGAGCCTGTGCTCTCTAAAGGTGCAAAAAAATTAACAACTTTTAATCAAAATGTTGAAGAGTACAATAGCAAGTATGACTCCCCATAGAAAGCATAGGACTAACACACAATTACATATTCTTCAGTCTAAATGTGCAGAATAGTTGCCTGAAATTATTACATTGAAGTTATTACAATGTATTTATGTGATATAAATAAACACACAGCCTAAGAACTAAACAGATTAGTTTTCCCTAGAGGTGACAAGACTCAGGTTATTTTTTAAAGTAATGGATAGAGTTAATACAGAAGCCAGAGACCCTCACTGACAGCAGCTCCGATAGCCTGGCAGCAGCTACCTCTTATTTATACCAAGCGGACTGCAGCTTTGGTTTCTTTGCTTATCTTAGTTTGGCACTTAAAACTTCAGGCGTGCGAGACACTCCCTGATACATTCGTGTTGATGTTGGCAAAATACATCTATTTCAAACGGAATACTGATTTTTGACAGTCTGGCTGAAATCTGATCCATTGAAATACATGTATCATTCTAGGCTAGTGCAAATGTGGCTTTATAAATCATTCTTTTGACATACTGGTGTTTCAGTGATATTTCTTAGCATTCTAGTTTTCAATGTATGCTATTCAGAATTCAGTATTGCTGTAGCAGAGCAACTGTATTAGAGCTTAACAGGAGTGCAGAAAAGTGGGTTTTTCATTGCACTGGTTACTTAAAGTAGCTAATACTCAGTATTTATTTAGGTTACACCCTCAGTATAAGAAGAATTAAGATAATATTGCAGAATTTTTGCTTTTAAAATAGTTTTAAAATAATTTTGGCTTTTATCAACTAGAATTCCTATGACAGTCTTCAGTAAGATACTTTTGACTTCGTCTTCAGTTGGAACTAACTTCTTAGAAGAGAGTTTTGCAGTCTAATATCCCAACAGTGATAAATGTGAACAAATTTTAAAAAGAAGGCACATGGTTCTTTAATTCTGTGAATTTTTTTTTAATTGTATTGTAAATACAATGCAGCTGTAAGTGATCATTCTAGAACTTTACAAATCAGAACAGAATCGAAATAAAAGGTTTTTCATTTCAAGTACTGCTTACTTTAGAATTGGTTTTTACTCTGGATTTTGCAGTGGCTCTCCCTTAAGTCCTAGATAAGCCATTACTAAGGCTAACCAGCACCGTGTGAAGGTATGATACAGTCTAAACCAAAGGCCGTTTAAGCAGGCAGTCTTTCCGCTTACTTTGCTGCAAGTCAGACAATGTCCATAGTTTTTAGTTTCCATATCTGTTCTTCCTGAAACCGGGGAATGTGTTTCTTTATGTGCTTGTATTTTTTTTGCCCCAAATCCTAGATCATTAGGTTCAATTGACATTTAAAAAAATCCTACTTTTAGATTTAGATCTCAGAACTACCGATAAGTGCAAGTCAGTTTTGGTTGTAAATAATGCCAAGCATTTCCATTTCCAGCACTTGAAAGAGCTAATAAGAAGTAATAAAAAAGATCAGGCTACGAGTGACAACTTGAAACCTTACTCACTAGACTGAAAAGGTTATAAAGTTACGATTTAATGTGTATATACTCCAAAATTTTAACACAGAATATAGATAATTCTAGTAGCTCTATAAATACTTAACTGAGCTCTTCAGGCCTATTTTTTTGATGCCACATTCATTGCAACTATAAATTTAAACTAGGCAGTGTCAAAGGAACAATTACAGATTGTCACAAAAAGGAAAATTTAAACCCATGTCCTTTCCTTTATAAATTATTAGACTTATAAAATGTGTTATTTTCCCCTTAAATTTTAAATTCATTTAATGTCAAGTTCACTGCCATCTGGATACATGGTTTTATGCACTTCTCAAGGAGGACTTACTCAGCTGATTTCTGCTTCAGTTCAAGTGAAAAATCTTTTTAAAACAAGTTCTCACTGTTTGCAGAGAGAGGCATCTTGAGCGTGCTGACCAATTTGTGTTTAGGATCATAAATCACATTCCATTAGGCATATTAGAAAACAAACTGTTCTTTTCAGAATATACTTTATGGAATATTAGACATGATGCAGCATAATGGAGCTAAATCTTCAGTGAATATATTTTGTGTAAAATGGATCCAATTTGTGTTTAAAGAAGAAAGAAGTTAACATTCTCTTTACACAGTGCATTCTGCAATGCAAATTATTAGCATTTCATTCATAGGGACTGGAATTTTTCCAGCTGCATTCAGTTGAGATTATCTGACCTTGGATTTGAGTTCAGATAGTACATTCTCCCCAGTTTTTGCGTGTATTTATGCGGTCTATACATTTTAAACGGAAAATATTGATTTGCATAGGTCGTGAAAACAATATCTAAAAGCAGTTTACCATGTATGTTAAAGAAATGGAAATAGATCATTCCACTTCTTTCCCAAAGACACAGCTTCTTTTGATATTCCACATGCTTGTGTTATCTCTAATACGTAGCCTTAATGAATGCTTTATCTTTGGCAGTAACGTGCAGAGCATAAGTGGTATTGGCCTTGGAGGGCTTTTTGACTTAATTTGCTAGATGCGAAGCCTCTGTTTCCAATAATTTATTATGTTTCAAAACCATCTCTGGGAATATAAAATGTGTACCTGAGGCTAGCTTTTATTTATTTCCAATCAATTTTTGAAGCCGCGCTATATTCTGGCATGAAAAAGTAGGTATCAGTCCACCTTTTTTCTGTCCCCCCTTACCCCTAATGTTTAAACCATGAATAAAATCAATATGACCGTATATTGATTTGTATAACATCTTTTGTATGCTTCAAAGTGCATTGCAGAATTAGAGATTGTGTTAAACTCAAAAAATAATTTGATGGCAGATTATGCTAAGTATTTAATCACTCTAAAAAAACCCCAACCCTAACAAATGCCTCAGCTGAAACTCTCATAGCAAAATTGATTCTCTTGCACTGGATTTCAGAGTCTGTAAAGTATATATTAAAGAGCTTAACTAGTAAATTAGAAGACAAGATAACTGCAGTGTAGATAAATGAACATTGCTTAGAGAATGTTAACCAGATCTTTGCTTAATCGTCTATTCTCTGTTCTGTAGTAAAAATGAGCAAAACCAACTCCATGGAAATACAGGATTTTGAATGGATCAGTTTTGAGTAACTGGAAGCAGAGGGTGCATATCTGTATTTATTTGCATCTCATATTTAAATTGCAAGGTATTTTGGCAGGGTTTGTCATTCATTAGGCATTTCTTCAGTGCTTGGCCTAGGACTATCATTGTCTTGGTGGGGAACCCAACGCCCCCGGCTGGGACGTTAAAAAGAAGGGAAAGAAGCATAAACTCTGTGTAAAAATGGGAACTTCAAACGGTTTTTACCTTGTTCATATTCCTGTGCAGTGAAAGCCTGTTCAAACACTCACCATAGTTACTGGCTAGCTTTGGTCATTTTTCTACCCAGCTGGACAAATGGGGTAAAAACCCAGGTGAAAAAGCAATACTGTAAATCTTCTTTATCACTTCCTATGAAAGCTAAACCTACAGCCCGCAAAATGTATGTGCTTTACTTCACATGCCTAAGTCATCCTCTAGATATCGATGGGACTTCTGAGGGGCATAGATTTAAACAAGAGCATCACTCCTTACAGGTCCTGGATCAAGATTTATGGAGCACTGTGTATGCTTCACTGAGAAATTTTGGCTACCAAAGCATATGAGGATTCCTGGATTTAGGCCTCATGGCAGTTTGTCTGGCTTGTTTGTTCGGTTTGTGCAATATGCTCCTCTACAGACAGGGTGAGGCAGGGGATGTCCCGACGGTGCCCAGGAGGGCTGTGGGTGAAGACTGTGAGCAAGGAGAGAGCCTGTAGCCTAGGGAAAAGAGAGATGCTGGGAAGAGACACCCCCCAGGTCTCTGGACAACAGAAAGGAAATTTTGTCTGGAGCTCAGGGGCCAAGCATTGCCTGCCACGATCCAGAAAGCTACACCAAGCTTGGGAGAGAAACAGCCTGGAAGGACAGAGGAGGAAGGGGGAATTCTTTCCTAAAACCACTTTCCATGTGTTTTCTGTCTTATCCAATCACTTTGAATTTTCTCTGTCCTAAAGAGTTAATTATTCTGGTTCTTATTCTAACGATATTTCACCTTTTTAATTTTAAGAGACTGTCTTTTCTGTGAACTCACTGTATGGAAAAGATCTAGGCAGATTTACCTCAAAGCTTTAGCCAAGTAAAAGTCCTATTACAAGCCATTGAGGTGATTTAATTTTATTACTTCAGGACACTTTTTATGAGGAAAGTTAGTACATGCTGCGGTGCTTTGCTGAATCCAGGCATCCTGCTCCTTCATTCCTGTCTGAGCACTTGGTAGGCAAACACCGTGGATGCAGCTGTAATACACGCTGTAATACACGCTGTATTTTAAACTGCGGTGTAAGTATATAAGGGGTTTTTTAATATTGATTTGGTGTCATCTGCTTAGGTGACCCCTGGCATGAACTTTGCTTTTTGCTTTTTTTTTTTTTTTTTTTTTTTTTATATAAAGGTACCAAACTATTTTTGCTCGTGTGTGTAGCATGAGCCTCATCTGGCACTAGTTGGCACAAAAGAGCTCAACATCAGAGAACCAAAGTATATTTTTGCCTTCCAACTACTATCAGAACGAACACTAGGACCAAAGGCTCTCATTGAAAATAATTCCTTAAATAATCACTTACCTTGAAGGCATTTGATCTGTATGATCTGAATGAAACTGCTGATAACTTCAGAGAAATAGAAAACTGTGTTAAAAATCACTTTCTCCTGGGGACTGAAGTCCTGTCAGTCACAGGGTGGATTAGAGGCTTGGCAGCTCGCCAGCCCATCAGATGGCATATAAGTTCTTTGACGCCAGTTGCATTAGCTTTCCTCTACTAATGTGCTACATAGCTTGGAAAATAAAAGAATGAAGGTCAACATATCAGCATGTACCCCTGGTATAGCAAGGGCTGCTCATATTGTGCAGGAGAATGAAAATGCTTCAGAATTCAAGCTGCAGGCTGGGTGACCTTCTCCAATGCCCAAGGTCCTGCGATTTTGTCCTCAAGTTCTGAGTGCAACGAGTGCTTGTCAGAGCCTCGTCCCAGGATGCAATTTACTCTGAAATTCCCAAATGGACACAATTTGCCTTCAACCATCATGGCCTGTTATTTATGTGCAGATGCTGTGGGCTATGAACTTTCTGCAGAGTGTAACCACTGCTGAACTCCACTCTCGGTCTCCTGGTTTTGCTCATTGTAAGGGTCGTAACGCATAAGAATCAGCGTAGCTGATGAGTAAAAAAGCTAGACTTTATGACTGATTTGAATGCCCTCAGACAAAAAGTCTGCTTTACGTACATCTTCTCCCACAGGCATCTTGTTATGGAGATGTGTTACAGAGATGGATGGCAGACCCATGTGTCTGCTGACTTATGTTAACCATAGTACAGTAGAGCCACTACATGGATAATAGACGACCAGAGATGAGCGTGTTTGCAACGTAATTAATTGCTACATCCTTCTTCCTCCCTCAGAAACAAGGAGGAAGAACCAACTCACTCTCAAAAGCATCTGAAGTATGATACTTGCTGGGACATGAAGCTTATGTATTGAAGCAAAATGTAGAAACAGAAGTTAAGTCTAAGAAATCATGAAAACACAGCAAGGTGACCATATCCTAAGTGTATCTAGTCATCACAAAATAATCAGTTTTGATGTGGAGAGGCACGAATCCAGCCACGAAAAGATTTAGAGCCCTCCAGTCTAACCTCCATCCTACCCAGGGTATACCTGAGAGATTTCCACACCTTTTCGTGTTCCTCACCCTTGGACACCATCTTGTATTCTTCCCGCTGCGTGTGCTTTGGAAAGCTTGGAAGACTTCTGCACCACTGCTGACACTGTACCACAGCCCTTAAATTCACACTTCACTACTGAGAAGGAGTAAACTGTAACTCCCCGGGTAGCAGTTGGCACAGAGCTTGGCATCAATCAGCTTGTAAAACTGGTTGACGCTGAAATCTACCTTGTGACTAGTAAATGAACGAGAGGAATATAAAACTTTGGAAGGAAAGGAGGCTTTTTCACGTGGAATGACAAAAATCAAATAGGTTATTTTGGTCTTAAGCTGTTTTCGGTCCAAAGCGGGGAGGGTTTTATTTTAACCTCTGGTTTTTCAGTTTTACACTGTAATAACCTCATCAGGGAGAGAGGCTGTGAAGTGGGTAACAATTTGTAATATTTCCCCGTGACTGTTATGTGCTAAATTTGCCCTTCAAGCTTGAAGTGACTTTGTTTTTAAGTCATTATAGAGGGATAGATCTCCCAAAGCAAGGGAACTCTACTGTACTTCTCTTCCCTCATACTGATGATAATTCATGCTCATAAAACAGGCAAGGACAACACTGCAACAGCTACCCTTGATAAGCTTACAAACTTATAAGAAAACTCTCATTTCTTGCCAAAATCAGGGTTTGATTACACAATGTTATCTGATGTGGAGCGAAAAATCCGCTACGTTACTTTGCTAGGTTAAAAGCGGTAGCAACAAGAATATGTAAACAATGAAGGAAGGACATACTCTGTCATTAAGCGAACGAGGCAGATGATGGATGATGTGGAGATTAAAGTGCAAGAAATGTTGGAGTCATTTCTAATTGCTTAATTTTATCCCTTTTGAATGAAGAAACATATCTTCCATTACTTCAGTGGTGGCAAAAGGTGAATTATGTATAAAATAGAGATTTGGCCTGAGATTAATTCCTTTACTTAGCTAGAAGCAAATCTGCATCTCCATTTTGCAGCTGAGATATACCAATAATAGCAAGAGAAAAAAAAAAATTTCCTGTCTGTAGGTCTTGGAGGTTTTTTGATCAGTGCAAAGATTAGTCATGCACCTTTGCGTGACTGATTTTGCTTTGCATATACTGCTCAGGTCTTCTATAACCAGCCAAATGTTCTGCTCATCTACAGGGCCTCTGACTTTGCAAGGTTTGTACTGAAAAAATAATACAGAGCACATCCAACCATAACCTTGAATGTGTTAGAGGGTAATTGCAGAATCTTGTTCATATAATTCACAAGTAAATTTTTTAGGATTAATACAGGGCATCCTGATACATAACACTCTTCACTTCTGCTTTCTTTTCACCCAAGGTTTTCAGAGTACTCTAGTAATGCTGTTTAATTTATCTTCTTAAGCAACTATAGTCTGAAGATTTGCAGCAAGTATCTGGATATTTTTTTTTTAGGTTTAATATTATTTGAGGTACTGACTTGGGAGAGTACTTACAGGTTACTGTAAGATAAATGTTTATATGTACAATATAGACAGAGAAATTATGCAGGCTATAACTAGGGTTTTCTGATACTTCTGATGGTAAAATGCTTTTTGGAGTTGCTTTTATAACTTCTGTGCTGTATTTGTGATGAAGCCCACAGCAGAACTTTGTCTCAGGTTGAATTAAATGGAAAATTGGAGTGATTTTTTTTATCAAAATATGAATCCAGAGGAGAAAAGCTGTTTTGCTTATATTAAGTCTTAAGAATTCCATCTGTGAAAAAACAGGTTCACCCACATATTTTGGCACATGGATTTGAAATACCACACTATGGAGAGGTAGCTTTTCTTCAGCCATGTGTGTTTCATAATCTTTTTTACGAGTCATTCTCATTTCACCTTTCACACAAGTCCAGTAGATACTTATTAGAAATCTGGTTTTGTATTTTCTAGTTTTGTATTTTTTCTATTTTGTTCTAATTTTGTAATATGTTGCACTGGGTAGGGTGGAGGAAGAAGCCACACTACTCCTAAGTAGTTTTGTTAATTTTGACTCATATTACAAGAGTAATCATCTAAAAATTAAGTATAAATTTTTTATTACACTTCTTTTTTCTATCATGCTTTCTCACTCAGACTGTGGTCACATAATTAGTTGATTTCTAAAGTGGTATAAATGAAGGGATGAAAACCTTCATGGAGACGGCAGGAAAATATGTAAGAACGTTAGGGTTTTCTAACTAGTTTTTGCCATTAATGGAGTTTCTTTCTGATCCACCTAAGGAGCTTTCTCTCTCCACCCCCAGCCTCCTCACTACTCCTCATTGCTAATCCTCATCTCACAAGCTCCTTTGTTTTAACAAATTCTTGTTCAGTTCTTAGTGAAGGGGTATAAACTTTTAGACAAGAAGCAGAAGTAGCTGGAGGCAGGATCTCTCTATTATTTGGGAGGTAAACAGATTTATCCCTCTTGAAGTAGTGATTAGTAAATCTGTTACCATTTAAATGCCCTGTGGCTAAGGCAATAAAATTACAGTTTATCCAAAACCAGAAATATGCCAATAAATGTAATCCTCATAGTGACACTGAAGCCAGTAGGAGCATTTTTTTTCTATACGGAAGGAGAATGTAGCTGAGCTAAAAATACTGTGAATATACAATAGCACTTAGAATCATAGAATCCTTTAGGTCGGAAAAGATCTTTAAGATCATCAAGTCCAACCATTAACCCCACACTGCCAAGTCCACCACTAAACCACGTTCCTAAGCGTCACGTCTACACGTCTTTCAAATACTTCCAGGGATGGTGAGTCCACCACCTCCCTGGGCAGCCTGTTCCAATGCTTGACAACTCTTTCCATGAAGAAATTTTCCCTAATATCCAACCTAAACCACCCTTGGCGCAACTTGAGGCTATTTCCTCTCGTCCTGTCGCTTCTTCCTTGGGAGAAGAGACCAACCCCCCCTCACCACAACCTCCTTTCAGGCAGTTGCACAGAGCCATAAGGTCTCCCCTCAGCCTCCTCTTCTCCAGACCAAACCCCCCCAGCTCCCTCAGCCGCTCCCAATCACACTTGTTCTCCAGACCCTTTGTTACTCTTCTTGGCACACGCTCCAGCACCTCAATGTCTTTCTTGTAGTGGGGGCCCAAAACAGAGCGCTTGAAATATTTAGAAGGATACAGACTCAGATCAACTAAAATAGCATTGTTTTTTACACATAAACAGTTAAAGGATACATTAATTTATAAAGTATTTTATTGCTAGTGGTTTTCTTTGAGTTGGAGCCAGTAGAAAGGGGGAATACGAGATGTCCGGAGAAGAGAGAGGTGGGAACAGAGATGCTCTGAAGCTGCGATGAGAAGGGGGAATTGAAATGGAGGCGGCAAGATGCTGGTGGTCCGGGGCTGAGCGTGCTGGAGCATTGGGGTTGCTTCCACAAGGTGACCAAAATGAGGGTACATGGGGAGGGAAATAAGAAAGTGAATAAGAAAGCAGACTGTGTAGGTGATAAGATTGAGGCTGGGAGAAGAAGAGAAACAGGAATAGAACTAGCTAGATTGAATGCAATGCAGCAGAAGGCAGAAACTGCAGGGAAGCACAAAGAGGGTTTCCCTAGGAGATCAAAGGGTGTTTCAGAGGCTGGAAGGAGTCCCCTGAGAGATCGCTTTCTTTTGCTGCCACTGAATGTCTGTAAAGCTCCTGTCAGATTGTCCTATTCTTCACCAACCATGAAAATTTACTTGCTGCCTTCCTAAAGGAGGTGTTACATGGATGTGTACAGTGCACATGCGGTGTGTGTATATGCAGTGGGTTTTAGCTATCAGCTGCCTCCTTTACCACATTTCTCAACTTCTCTATCCCACTTGCTGCTATCTTTCACACCATGACCTGTTCTATCCATATAGAGGTCCACTTCGAATGGATCTGAGGGTTTTTTCCTCACCCCCCCTTCTTTCTTTTTCTTTGAAGGGAGGAGGGGTGCTTGTGGGGGGAAAAGGAACAGTGTAAATCATTCATAGGCAAAAGATTGCACAAGCAGCACCAATTCCAGATGTTTTCATTTAAGTGCCTAGCTTCATACATACACAGCTACTATTCCCACTGACTTTACTGCAAACTTTATCTGCAGCCCAAAATTTCTGTTAAAAAAGACTATTTCTTAGAGCTTGAAACTGTGAATGGATTTTATAGTTTGGAACTTGAGTTTATAGATTTGCTCAAGAACACAAACCTATTCACTATAAGAATCATAATTAGAATTTCTTTTTCTTCAAGGGCTCAATCTTACAGGAGGCTGAACATTATTGACATTAAACTCATAGAGTTAAGGTGTATATAATCAAAGTACACAACACTCCAAAGAATTGAGCCGTAAGCATAGAATTCACTAGACTAATGCATTTGGAAACACTTTGCTTTGCATATAGAGGGAATGATCACACATCAGACACCTGGCAATTTTGATGATCCCGGTTTCATAAGAATAACATTGCATACTCTATTACCAGAAGAGTAATAAACGAGAACACTGAACAGAAGTGCTGAAAGGAATCCTTAATATAATTTTTATGAACATCTGTCATTTTGTTTAAGTACAAAGAAAAATGAGCTTATGCAGAATGAAAAATCAGTTCTAAAATGGAGACTATTAGTACCTTTTGCAAAATGTTCTTATTTTTATTGAGTATTTTACTGTGTGCATGAGAATTTGCAGCATTATTTTTATGGGTCTGCACAACCTCCATTGTGCATTCGGCCTTGGTATGGAACTGAGAGGAGCTGGCTTTATACATAAAGACAAAAAGAGCTGTAATGAATCATGAAACAAGCCTGTTTTATTCAATAAGTCATTGTCTGAGCTTTCTTTCCACATGAAGAACTGGCCATTCAGACAGAAATGACCTGCAGATTTTTTGCATAGAAAGGAAACTAAATGCATTGGGGCATATGTGGTAATAACTCTGTTGTTGCCTGATACTATGAGATTAATTTAAACAATACTTGCATTTGCCAAGAACAATGAAGTATTTTCTTCTGAAAATGTCATTGATTCCTTTCTCCAGTAAATTTTCAAAACTTCTGTGATTGCGAGACCTTTGTTTTCAGTATAAATGCAGGCAGAGATGTCTGGCACAATAGAGAATAAAAGATTGAAAGGCTTCCTCAGGAAACCAAGTGCCAACATTACATATGCTTTACAAAAAGCCTCACAAACAAAATGCTGCATGTACACAGCAGGTAAAAGAAGTCACCAGTGTACAATGTAATATCTGACATGAGTTTCTAAAATGAAATTTGTATAGTTTAGGTATTATCATCAACCTGTGAAGAGATGAAAGCAAGCTTATTGTACTTAATAACGTTTACAGGCATCAGTGTATCTATAAAGTTTTGGCCTTCGTTGTGCTATGTAAAGCACTGAGTTACAGCACGCCACTGTTGAGATGTCATTATTTTAGAGGTTGGTGCATAGACTAATGGCATTTTTACTTTTTTTGCTAAAACTACTTTGTGTAGAATACATCTTACTAGGTGGAAGGGAATGTTTTCAGTGTGGGATTTGAAAATCTTCTACCACATAAGGTTACTCTTTGGTTTTCTAGTCTTTTTTGAGCAACAATATGAGACTACGAAGCGCTTACAAAAAGCTTTTCTTTCTTCATATCTTTGCAGCATTCTAGTTTTAGTGGAATGCACAGATTTTTCCATTTAGCCGTTCCACACAACAGGTTTGGTAGTTCAATGCATACCTTTTTCTTTCTTCTCTCTGTAGTCATTGATGCCTCTGGTTGATTAATTTTAGAATAAAGCATTCCTAGAAGAGCACTTCCAGAGAGTTTTCTGTAGGCATCTCTTCTTTACATCCAGGGCAAGATGGTCCCTGCATGGTCAGGTAGGCTGTGAAGTTCAGTATATAGAAACTTTGATTTTTACGGTCTTTTAACTTTTGGATGTGACTTCTTCACATAAGAAACACTCGCTGCAAGTCAAAGTGCAACAAGCTATCAAGTCAAATTAAAACTAGAAATAAAAATGGAAAATGAAAGAATTTTTCTTCCACCCCAGAGTAGAACAGTGGCTCTAGTGCGCATCAAGGTCTGACCTTAAAGCTTTCACCGATAGGATTCTTTAACAGAGCAATAAAATCAGTAACTGAGGAAAGCAGGGGGAAAGGGAGAGAGCTGCAATCCACAACAGTCCTTTGACTCATTGTTACTGTTAGAGGTGTCAGTGCTGGACATGCTGCTGCCTCTTTCCTCACTTTTATACATTTTAACGTGTCTGATATTTCTTTCTTTTTTTTTTTTTTTAATATGTGGTTAGTCATTTTCATTATGAAAGGTCAGCCTCCTTTTCTGCTGAAATTTGAATGTTGTCCACATTTTTTTCCTAAATGTCATTACATCAGCTAACATTTTTATCGCCTATAATGACAAGATTTTGTAGTGTTTCTAGCACACATCT
Organism: Sula dactylatra; assembly: GCA_013389905.1. NCBI lineage: Eukaryota > Metazoa > Chordata > Aves > Suliformes > Sulidae > Sula > Sula dactylatra. Next base: position 61,458 of record WEKW01012772.1, read on the forward strand.
TTAGAATACGTTCTGTCTGAACAGTGCTTCTTTTGGTAATTAAAAAATGACCTGGCTACATAGCAAATGCTAAAATATTGTGAAATGCTAATGGCCATCTTCAAGGTTTGAGAACCTTCTGTTCCCTGTAAATTGTGCAAAATGTGAGTTTGGGATCTTTGAAAAATGTCTTCCCCACCTTGTGTTCATAAATTTCAGTTAACTTAAATGGATAAGGTCACCGAGTTTGTCTGGAAGACTATTTAAGAAGAATCATTTTTGAAAACTTAGTTTCTTTAGCTGGCATTCTCAAGCGCTGCACAACTCCAATGCACATTGTTTCATAGACTCCCTTTTCATGCAGGCTGATTGTCCACCATGCCTGCATTTCTATCCACAGAATAAAATTTCCAATTATAGAAGCAGTTACTAGCTTAGAAAATACATACACAAGACCTGGGGCTGGGCTGGGCTGGGGATGAAGCTGTAGCTGCCCTTCAGACACTGTTGCTGTCTGAGGCTGGCCTGCAGGATGCCTTTTATCTTCCCTTTGTGCGTCTCAGTTTTGTTATCTGCAGATGGAGTTAATGCCGCATGGCTCCTCTCGGAGCGCTTGGCACCTACAGGTGGAAGATGCCTCTTTGTTGTTATCTGCAAATTTTAGCAGTTCTTAATTCATAACCATTTAAACCACTTAGAAAAGTGTTAACTGCATTTCTGCTCTTCCACGCCTCTTCCTCCTCCCATCTGCTGCTTTTTTCTCCCACCTTTCCCTATCACCTCTTCTTCTGACGAAGGTGGAGTTCAGTTGTTCCTGCCCGATGGCCCAACTCTGTTGGTTGGCTGCATGCCTGTGCCTCTGTGCTTCCCTAGTGTCCGGCTCTGGGCATCTCTATGTGTGGTTTTAACTCCCAAGGTTCTCACCTGAACCTTGTTTCTCTCCCTTTCTCTGCCACAGAATATTCTTACTTTCCTTCTGTTGGTAGTTCTAACTCTGGTCTCCCTCGGCCCTCTGGAGCCAGCGTGCGTGCACCCACAGGTGGGTGCCACACAGTGGGGTGGTCCCACTCCACAGCAAGCCCAAGAGGACCCTGTGAAATCAGAAATTACAAAGTAGCTGAAAACCTCCCACCTTCAACAGTTCCTTACGTAATACCACATCAAAATGTGTGCTATGCTGGGTATTCTGAGGCCATGGTAAGTAGTCAGAAGTTTAATACATCAGATTATAAAGAAATTGTATATATTTCCTGATGGCAAGATTAGAATTTTTTTTTTCTGTGTATTTTAAGGGAAGATAGAGAGGCAGAGAACTTTTTCCCCTAGTTCATTGGGACTTTTATTTATTATTAGAGACAGGGTCAGACATCTGGTTTGTCGTGTGCTTGCTAAGTGCATATAATGGAAAGAAATGATAGAGCAGAGCTAGTCAAGAGTTTTCCAGCAGAATGCTTTCTCCTGGAAAGTGGTGTTTCGAGGAAATTCAGATGTTTCATGGAAACTCTTTGGGTTTTTGTCATGAACTTGTACAAAAAGAACGGCTGTGATGTTAGAGAAGGCAGCCTGCCACACTTTTCACCGCTCCTCTTGATTTGACATAATATCGAACACTATAATTGAAATACTTGGTTTTACTTTTAAAGTCATTTTAAGGGCACCTGTTATTTATTATTGATTGTTAAGGCGTCAGAATGCTTCATCGTAAACTAAACAGGATATGTTTCAGTCCAGAAAAAATGACATGTTTTAATCAATGCTGGGTGGCAGATGTGTCTTTGATGATTTAAAAGTAAAATATTCCAGCTCTTATGCTATAGAAGACTATATCACTAATTGTAGTGCGCTACTGCTGGCATAGAGCATAATAATATAGACAAAGAAAACAAAAGGCAATATCAAAATAAATTTTAAAAGGAAATTAATTTGAATTCTGAAATTTTCCAGAAAAGCATTGCTTTGTCAAAGCATGTTTATACATGGAATTTTTTGAAATGTTCTCTTGAAAATACTAAGATCTTGAGAAATTACCATGTGTCATTTAAAAAAAGAAAGTTGATGGATAATTTCCAAGTGAGGTCTTGCCTTTGTTTACTAGTGAGACCACTCCTGGAAGAAGAAACTGGCCAGAGTGGCTTTATGTTCCTATCCTGGTCTGCAGCAAGAGGCCTAGCTCAGACTCCATCGCTCTGATTCAGGCAGCATTTAGGAACACAAACTCTCTCACATTACTGACTTACCTCTTTAACTTCTGACACTCATCTATGAAAGATGGTTGCACAATTTACCATATGTAATTTTTAAATCTAATTTAAGTTAATTCTGTACAACTTCTCATCAAGGCACTTTCAATTTAATTTTATTTTTTTTTTAGGACTGGTTTAATTAAATTTAACATAAGTCAATTCATATTGATTGAAATTACTTTAAATGAGTTTGGCTTAAGCCCAAATAACACAGTTTTTTGCACCTGTTTTAAGTTAAATTGGTTTAAATTTACACCAACAGTTATACTTTTGCCAACTATCAGTGGTAGTCAGCACACAGAAAGCTCGCACTTCTAGGCTGTTAGGCAGTACCAAGCAGAGAAATAATCTAAGATTACTTATGTGTAGTCGGCTCTCAACAGTATCTTCTGTAGACTAAAATACCATTTAATTAGTATACACTTCTGAGGAACTTACCAATACCAGCTGTTTGATCTTCTATTCCTTCAATCCACATTTCCCAATATAAATTATACAATCGAATAAATGGTGATTTTGTATATTATCAGGTTTTTAAGCATCGGCCTTTATCGTGGCTCTTATTAGAACTCACACTCTTCTGCTTTAGTATTCTGACATGCTTTCCGTTTCTTCCCATAGCTTTAATGGGAAATAACAAATTCTTGCAAAATACACTGAACTCAAAGCAGGAATAACAGGAGGAATTTCTGTGGTGAGGAAGGGCATCAGTACAGGCAAGATGCCTATGCTAAAATTTCCTCCATAATTTCAGAGCTCTCAAACGCAAGTCAAAGCTGCCACTTGATTTCATCTGAACTTTCCCCTTGTGGCCCTTTAAAACTGTTATTTAGGAGAAAGGCAAGTAAAACACTGTTTGGGACTAGGAGTGCTTTGCTAATTTGGTTTTAAGTTCAGTAAGTCTGTAGGTAAATATTGGAGCTAATTCTATACTCGCATCACTGTAAACTAGAAGAAATCAGATGAAATGGAAAAGAACGACTTGGATTTTTTTTTTCCCCAGATAGAGGTCGTACTTGTGATGAGTCTGTTGCTATAAGAGAAAAAACTGGCTTCCCCTTCTGCTTATAACCTAAGGAGATGAGGAGAGCTGAAATGAGGTATACAAATAGCTGCAGAGGCTAGTGGAACATGCATTCTTCCCCTATACACAAATAGGCAAGTGTTTTGACATGACTGTGCGGGACAGTCTCATCTGAGTGCTTTATTAAGACCATTGAAGCATGCACACATCTATGAGCATGGAATTTCCAATGTAAAATAATGTGGGGTTTTTTTGTGCATTTTGGGGGAGGAAAGGCAGTTTTTCATTTTATTTTTACTTTTATCCATTTTCTCTCCTCAGTCTTTCTCTTTACTACAGAAATAATTTTCTGGTGCAAAGCACTGACTGATGTAACCTAGAGTGTATGAGCCATATAAATTAACAGAAATGGAAAATAACGTGCTGCCACAGTTTGATACAACATTTAATACTGCTGC
>WEKW01012776.1:642-57841 GCA_013389905.1 Sula dactylatra
CACCCAAGAACTACATAAATTACAGTCAATGTCATCTACATCTTCAAATCCTGCAGAGATATGCACAATAGGTTATAGTCACAGAAAACACTTCAGGAGAGCTGGCCAGGACAGCTTTAAAGCAAATCAGGGCTGTTTATGAGATCTACATTGGCCAGTATATTAAATAAAATACTGAGAAAGAAGAAGGAAGTAGACTGGATCTTCCTCCTGACTTTAGGGCAGTTTTCAGCTCTAGCATGGTGCTTTCCTGGGGGATGAGATAGGAGGGCAGGAAAGGCAGATGAAAGAACCTTTGTTCTGATAGATCAGAGTAATGGCTGTCCTAGGTAAAATTTGCCCTGGTCTATCCTTGACCTCACACTGTTTAACATTATACAAGTTGGCATATATATATATATTGGCATCATCTACTTAGCTTTGTTGTTTTTTTTTTAAATTAGCAGTCTCTAGAGACCAAATCATCCCACTGCATTAGACACCTCTTTCTGGAAAACTGAATTGCCCTAAGGAAGTGCTTGTCTCTCTTTACTGGTGATAGTATTACCCCAGTCATTTAGTCCGGACCAGAAACTTAAGTTTTGGGTGGATATAGGAAGATGAGATGAATGACCACACATATTCATCCAGAGGGACAAGAAAATGTGAGGTGTGTGTTTGAAATAAAGATGATGACTGGANAAACAGATACCCGGGTCTGGAAGAAGTCAGAAGAAAGATAAAAGTATCAGACAGATGATGTTTTATGTTGTTCAATGAAATTGCATGCTTTATGATTTTTGATATAAGAAGCTTAGCATGAAATGTTTGAGATATGTAACTTCTATACATCTTCACATGTCTCTGTGCTTGAATAAAATATCTCAATGCAGAATACAGACATCATCTCCTATAAGATCACCAGTCCATGACATCAATTATGCAATGAGTTTTCCCCTTGAACTTTTTTCCCCTATTATATTTTCATTACTACATTCAGTGTAGGAGTTAGGCTGGACAATTTTCTTGCTGCCATGATGGATGATTATGACATGTTATGAATAAGAGGTGATTAAATATAAACTATGTGTTGTCCATCAATGCAGTTATCATGAAGGCTTTGGTATTAATATATTTTTAATTTCCCAGTTCACGGATGAAAGGATCAGCCTACATTAATAGTGCGACATAAAGGGATAATTTAGTAAGATACCTGGTGCCCTAATCCTGATTCAGACAAATTTCCCATTAAAATATGTGGAAATGGCAGTGTGACTAAACCCTTTAGTTTGGTCTTAGGCTCAGGGACAATCATGTCCTATTCACTACAGGAAGAATTTTAATTCAGATAATATATTCATATTAAATTTTAACATTCCATTTAAGGAATATGTTGAAAATCTGGTATATAGATACTATTTTCTTCTTGTTAAGAGAAGCACCATTTATTTGATCCTCCACATCTGTGTTCCATCCTTTGGAAATGAAGAGAAACAATGGGTGAAGAAAGCACCCTAACAAACAGCAAACAGAAACTTGACTTGTCTCTGCATCAGCTGGTCAGCTGATGTGATGCAGTCTATTGAAAATCATCATTTATAAAAAATCTTCAGAGACCAACTTCATACATATGTACTTTTTTGGTGGAATGATAAGTGTTACTCCACCTTTTTTTCTCCTATAGTTCAGAGATATTAAGGAGTTAGCTACACATTCCTGCTCTTTCCTATCACCACTCTTTTCTTTTTTTCCCTTCTTGAGTAACTACAGTGAATTGTGTTGGACAAAATACAGGAGAATAAGTTTAGTAATATAAATACACAACATAAAAAGTTTTATGATCTTGGTTTTAAAAACTGATATTTTTATCACTCTTTGTCTATTGCTGTTTTTATATTGTGTTCTTAATACACTTTCACTATAGAATTTTCAGAAAGTGTTAAAAAGCTGAGAAGAGACACATTTTAAGGAAAATCTATAGTAAAATAAATTTTGTATGGTCAGAACATGGCCTTTCTTTTGCCAGTAGACAATTCATTGCAGTGCAACATCCTTAAAAGAAAGTGATTTTCTAGTTAGAGGAGAAAAGGAAGAGAAAGAACATGGGAAGAGTATCTTCAACTTCAGTGAACTATGGGAGGGGAATGAATAGGACAAGGATGATATGAAAGAAATCCTTTTAAGTAAATGAAACTATTTCAAGAGCTAATTTTATTCAGCTAATTCTTAACTGTGGACAGAATTTGGTGAAAATATTCAAGCATTGTTTCAGCCATCCTGTGGCACCTCAGTGAACCCCCACAAGCCTGCATACAGGCTCACCGTGAGAGCAGAGCCACCCTGGTCACCTTTCTTCTTATCAACTATAACTCTGATCAAAGTCTTTGAATTCATGCAGAACAGATGCAGCTCCTTTATTTTTCCATCTTGGATCTAAGGCGGAAGTAAAGACAGAAAAAATTAATATTAGATATAGCTGAACTCGGAGAGAGAGGAATGGCTAAGCTTTATACATTGGCATGGATTTTTCACATACCATTGAAGTAAAAGTTAGAGAGGGGAAGGATTCTGGCATTAGCCTCTGAGTGAATGGGTGTTTGTCTGCCTAGGAATGAGCTATGTTTGTCCTCATCCTCAGCTATATATTGTCAGTTACAAAATCATTCTTACCTTGTATATTGCCTTTCTCTATTTTTAAAATAATATTATTTGTTCCACTTAAAATGTAAAATAAAATACTGAAATAAGTATCTATAGAAGAAAATTGATTTGATATAAATATTTTCTTTCTTTCAAAGAGAATGTTTTAAAGCCATCACTGTACTTGGAAGACTAAAAGGAGACGGGAAGTGGGAGGAAGGGAACAGTCAGTGAGCATAGTTAAGAAAAGATCTAATTCTCATTGAAGCTGAGTACTGTCTTGCCAATTACTTCAGTGGACTCAGAATCACATCCCTAAAATAAAGCAGCACTTGCAGAAAAAACAATATGCAAATATTTAAGTATATTACATATATTATCCATTTACAAGTTTGCTTTATCATCACAGTACACAAATCAAATGACTGCTCAATGCAGATCATTTCAGCCAAATTAAATATAAAACATTAATGAAGTCTCGTGAGGGACAAAGCAAGGATGCTAAACAAATCTGGAAATCACAAATAGACTTTACTACATCTTGGTCAATTTCTGGTTAATGGCATATTAAGTAGGAGTAATTATTCAAGTTATAGGTTTCTTTGTACAAATTACAGGTAATAAGCTTAATGTAGATGTGACATAGTTTCTTAATTCTAGCCATTAAGGAAAGTAGATTTAACTTCATTAAGTAACCTCACTTAAATATGACAATAGATAACTGTGGTCATTAAATTAATGACATCTGTCATCAACACTGATATAACCACTATGCCATACATCTACAGTAAAGACTGTGTCAATGTTTCTGTTATAAAATGATCCACGGCTTTGTAACTTGGCTATTTTAAGTAACGTTGGAGGAAGAAAAGTAAAGTCAACCCAGGATAAAAGTTATTAAACAAGGTCTGCACCAGTACATGCTGGGAAAGCCTCCACAGCTTATTTGCATGTGGCAGAGCAGGATGACTTGATAATGTAGAACTGTCAAATGGCATTTAATGTATATACGCCTGCTTCAATCTGTGCTTCAGAAAAACTGTCCTCAGCACAGAGCTCCTCAAAAAGCCTTATATAGACAAAGCCTGCAATGTTTAAACTCTTTTCCTTTGTTCTATTTTGAGTTCCTAGTCATCTTCAGTAAGAGGATTCCAGTATATACCCAGAATGAAATAGTTGCTTCTTATACCTACAAAGCATAAATGAAGCATTTACACATTCTAAACAGCACCTAATAGCTTTTGGTAAAAATATGAGTGACGTGTAACAAGTTTGCAAACTGCAAGAAGCTCAGATAGATATATCCTTAGGGAATCTCCTGCTGTCTCTACATTTAAATTTACAGAATAACCTTTATTCTGTAGCTGAAGTTATTAGCTCAGCATTCAAGAAATGCAGAAGTTCTCAGTGTAAATTTCATTCCCTGCTATTTTTGTACACTCACTTCCATATACCTGTACATTCTTTTTACTGCTTCCTCAGTGCTTATTTCTTACCTGGTAAGAAAAATAAAAGTGAGTGAGTTTCCTTATCAGTCTGATAGAACTAGCTAGGGCACAGTGGAAATCAAGCGAAAGAACAGTGAAGATGGGTCAGATTTTAAAGCCAGGAGGAATAACATAACTTGAAACTTATTCTTGTTCTGCTGCACAGGATGACATGAATGAAGCTTGAGAGCAGAACACATCCTCGCTGGGCTCCCTGATGCCTTTTGGAGACCCCTTTTCCGGCCCTTCTGCCTAACCGCTGACCTTGCTCTGTCGTTGTGGCAGCATTTCTCAGCATTTGGTGAGGAGATGAGACTTGGCAACTCTAAGCATGCAGGGCAAATGCGTTCTTGGTGAAAGCAGCTTGCAGAGGTTTGCCTGTTCTTGTGCAAGAATTAGAAAAGACAGTTGTCCTTTTTATTTCTCTTACAGCTTGATACTTCAGCACTAGACTTAAGTATTGTGATTCTTAGTTTTGTTTCTCTGATTGATTAAATAAAGGAAAAGCACACTCACTGTTAGAAATAGCACTGGCATATACTAGCTATGGCCTCCCCTTTTTGCTTTTACTTTTGCTCTTGCTTTTGTAGCCCTGAAGTGACAAAACACAGGAACTCTACAAACAAATCTTCCTCTCTCCCCATGACAGTTTACTCTACACAATGCAACCCTGCTTCTACTGGCAGGGCCAGTGAGAAGAATAGCCAGGATCAAAGCCATACGTAAATAAAGTATCAGCATTTCTCACCAGTGGAGGAAGAGGGGAAAATGATGCAGCCTTTGGGTTGCAGTAACTGATGAACTGAATTTTATGAAGAGACACTGTTAACCACAAAGCTTTGCTTAAGATCTCTGGGTAATTCCTGCTGCTGTCTGGTGAGCAAGCATGTAATAATTTACAATGCAATAAAAAAAGTAGTGCATGTTCTTTAAACTGCACTGTGAAACTGCTGGAATAAAACTGTTACTGTAAAAAAATAAACACATTAGAAAGTATTTAAAAATAAAATACAGAGGACAAAGATGTAAATCAGTGAACAACTTGTCTATTAGGGCAAGTAAAGTGTTTTGAGAAAGGGAAAAATCAAGTTATTCTAGTGCACTCAAAGGCCTGTATTTTTTATTACCAACTAGGCAAAAGAGGTGAAGATCATGCCAAATAGAAACAGAAACTTAACAAAGTGTGATCACTTTCGGTTTCTAATATATGAAGTTATTATATAAGTGAAAGAAAGGAATGCTTCATTGATAAAAATTAATAAAGGTATGAAAATAAACATATGTGACCCACATTGAAGTGGACACATGGAAATAATTACAGTTCTAGACTGCTGGAGAGCTTATTGGTAGTTGCTACGGGCAGGAGCCTGTAGTACACAAGGTACTACAAACAGCTCTTCAGATCTTGCTTTCTTCAAAGATAAAATCAAACGTCAAAACTTCTGCTACTCTAACTCATTCAGTTAAATCGCATGTCACAAAATGGAGACCTAATTATAGTGTTTTCTACTGAAAGTTTGACAGCTAACATAAAATAGAGTTAAATATCAAAAAGAAAGAATTATTTTATGAGTACAGATGAAAATTTAATGGGAGTTTGCATCCTAATTCATTGAAGGCAGATCTACAATGGATAATGGAATACATGGCAGATGTCTTCAACACACCTCTATTTCAGTCAAATAGATCTACAAACCTCAGTGTGGTATGTGCAGTCTGATAGCACTGCAACCATATGAACAGTGATTAACAGAAAAACTGTAGTACCATGTACAATGGCATTGTTGATTAAAGGTCTGGCTAGCTCCTATTAGCAACACCTTAGAACTCTCTGAAACATACTTTCTTAGGTATTTTGCTTATGTAATTAGTTATTTTATTTCAGATATTGGACTCCTCAACAGATCCAGGGGATATCTGGGTAAAAAACCTTCACATAATTTTCTGTATGTCAAAATCATTATTGTAGAAGCCTTGAAAGCAGGTGATGAAATGTTGATCTTCCACTTGGTCTCTTTCCTCTCAGTGGCCTTCAGAACTATCAGAATATTTTCAGGTAAGATGATATAAGATTCATCCAGGGCAGTGAGAAATCTCTCTGCCATCAACTCCTTGCAAGTAAGACAGTAGCCACACATAGCTTATCAGTACAAAAATCCATAAAACACTCAGGCTGATATCTGAAAAAGCCCAGTAAAGAAATGGCTCTCCTACACACTAACAGGATATTAGGGTGACCTCAACCTGCTCATCTTTGGAGAAAAACATGTGTTTCCCTGGAACCCAAAAAAACCAAGGGACTTAGAGTTACACAGTGTGGATAAATCTGAATAGTTTAATTACTCTTCTAAAGCCTTTTTATTAAGGTCATTCCATATGGCACTTTGTAACACAAATGTGAAGACATTGATGCTATATAAGTTTTCACAGATGTTATGAGAAAAAGAGAGGTGTGCACATGGCAAAAAAAGTGACTGGTTTATGAAACTCAGAAGACTAAAAGCTAATAAATAACAGTGAGCTCCAAAATAAGTACCCATCTGAGCACATTCTCAGAGAACTCCTGCCATTCATAAATCATTGAAGTTGCACTACGTGCATTTTATGGTATCAGCAGAGATTCTTGAGTGAATTATTGGCTTGTATTCACATGACTACCACTCTTCACACTATATCATACAAAACACAGAGAGCCAAAAGCAAAGGAAAAGCTAGAAATTATAGCAATGAATACAAGGTGCTTATTCTGAGGAATATCCTTCCCAGGGAAGTATATTCCTAAAATTTTTTTCAGTTGTCCGATGACATAAGAATTACTGGGAGAAACTGCTCAGACCCAAGAAGGCACACCCAACAGATATTTCAGATCAGTTCTTGTCCTGAAAAATATTTACTCAGCCTCCAGACAGAGTAATGTACTGTGTGAGGGAAGAAAGAAAATAACTTTGGACTTCATTTCCTGGGTTAAATAATAACCAGGATATGAAGAGTTAATGAAGACTGCGCAAGGTCATTAATTCCTCAAAGGATAAATATGTCCAGGTCCCTCTGAGACAGACTGGATGTTTTCCAGATTACTCTCATTAAAATTCAATGGAAAACGGAACAATGGGAGGAGCAAGAAAAGGGAAATTAAGGTGCTTTTTTTGTAAATATTGGTATTTATAGGTATTTATAGCTGAATTTGCAGCAACATTTTAGATTCATTCAGAGAAGGCTACAAACAGAGATGCAAAAACCGGTGAGATTATTTAACAGGCAACAGATTACTGTATGAGACAATGAAGAGAATGAATTCTCTTCTGGAGGGACACAGAAGATTTAACATTTTCAGATATTCCTATATATACATGTTCAAAAGGCCCAAACCTTTAAGTGACGTTGTTGTATCTATATAAAATAAAGAACATAAAATAGTTTCTTGGATGATGTGTCTCTTTATTCTCTTTCTTCCTTCAGAAATACTTTTTCTCTGCTCTTTTGTCTCTGAGATATCATGCTATTACATCCATGTTCAACATGCTTCTTCCAAATAGTAGAGTTACAATAAGAAATGTAATATGTAACTCTTATTCAGCACTGTTAGCCTGGAGTTTCAAACTCTTCTGAGTTTCAGATTTTCTGGTTGATTGGTTGATAGCTCTAAACATGTGAATTTTGACTTGCTCTCCAAAAATAAAATTCTTACAGGCATTTAAGAATGCATGTGCAGCTTTGAAGTATTTGGTTTGGAAGAATCCTAACGCCTACTGAGCAGCTGCTTCCAGCTCACATTTTTGGCAAAATCCAAGGAGGCGGTAGATGGTGATATATATTCCACACCAACGAGACACACCAATGTCAATGACTATAGCCCAGTGAAACTGAAAGAATAATGAAGCCAGATTGGTTCTCTACAAGAAAAAGCAATGGCTCTTCCGATCTCTTAATTCAAGTGTTTTCCATCTGTAAAACATTTTAAGTCAAACATACTGATGTAAGTTTACCTGGTAGGATTCTTTTTTTTTTCTTTCAGCATATTCAGATCAGCTCATTTCAACTTTCTGAATGCTTAGTGAATGAAAATCCAAGGTTTGTTACAGACAACCTTAATTCTAATTTTGATGTTTGAGATTTGCCGATAGGATTATTTCTTGAGTTTTTTAGAGGTTTTGCTGAACTCAAGAAAATTAATAGGATCAGGACTCCTAAAAGGAGTCTTAACATTCTGCATTAATTAATTAAGGCCATTCTTTGTTATGGCTTACTCACTAATTACTTATTTCCTAACTCATTGTATTTGTTTGTTTGTTTGTTTATAGAGAAAGTATAAAAAAACCAGAAGAATTAAGCATTGGAAGTTTATTCCTGTGGTTCAGTCACGGAACTTGGATCCTCTGCTAGCAGATATAATTTATTTGGAGGACAAAATAGTGTCTCCATCCTGTTTAATATTTGTTTCTTTGTTTTGTTTTGTTTTGTTTTGGTTTTTACCCCTTATTCCTCTCATTGGAACCCCTAACAAAATTTTGCAGTCTTTATGCTGTGCTTTTCCTGATAATTTATCACTATACTCAACAACCACATCCTTTAAACAGAATTTTACAAGGTGAACTACATCTTCACACAGTGAGTTTTTTAACTTCTGATGATAAATCTTGTGGACAAGGTGAGGGAATGGTCAAGGTAACAACTTACACATGGAAATTTTTTATAAGTATGCTGAAAAATGGTGTTTACAGATTATAAACTTTAGACAAAGAGAAGTCAACATTATTATCTAAAGACATGTATGTGAAAATTTTTTTGCTGTTGTTTTCCTGTTTTAGGTTAGATGCCCTTTACTCTTGCCTTTCCTGCAGAACATGTCAGTGTAGGAATAAGAAGTGTTTCCGTTTGTATGATTTAAGATAGAAGAGGTGTTATGAGCACATATCAGAGATATAAGAAATCAGGAAGGGGCAATAATATAAGCAACTGATGTAAAGGGGTATCCTTACCATAATCACGAAATTTCAGAAAGATGCTAAAGATGCTACACTGTAAATATTATTTGAAATGTTCTTGGATAAAAGTACTGTCTCATAAACTTTTAGAACTTTGGAGAAGAAAAGCAAATAAATGGTTTTTTAAAGAATACTGTATAGCTCTGGCTTGTGGAAAGGTGGACAAAACTACTGTAGGATAAAATAAATGCAGGAAGTATGAGGCAAGGTATTCAGAGAGGTGACAAATACATGTTTCAGAGTTGGTAAGAGTGAGCTGGGATGCTGGGTGAACAGGAAATATGGTCTTTTAGAAACTAATGGATTTAGCAATTGACTGGATATGAAAAACAGAGCTAGAATTTGTACATAATACCATGGTTCTCATTTGAGATTAAAATGAAAATCTGTCAGATTAAAGATTTTTTAATCCCTTCATAACAGAGATTGTAACTTTCTTAATCATATCCTGCTATAAAACATATTTTTTCTAACAGATGTTTCAGAGGAAAAGAGATCCTTAAGCAAATGTCAGGTCAAATAAAATTACAGGGATTGCAATATGAATGTGGTAAAATGTTACTTTTTTTTGCCAGCTCCACATACATTATCAGAATATTATTTTTTCACTAATGTCTCAACCCTGAAGCCATGCTGAGGAGCACTGAGCTGGCTCAAGGTTTCTGACCTGTGCGTCCAGTGCTGTGATAGCAGCAGAGTGTATTGCTGGGGAGGGTGGGGGAGCAGAGCTGCTGGGGGACACAGTGGTTTTGGGGCACCAAAAAGGGGTGAGACTTGCGGTGGAGGGACAAAGAATAGTGAGTCTGGGAGCCTCTGGATATAAAAGGAATGAAGGGGCACATGGTCTGTGGGAAGAGGGGACTTGGGGACAGGCAATGATGTTCAGGCTGTCATGGTTTTAGCTGGGATAGTTAATTTTCTTCACTGTAGCTGGTACAGTGCTGTGTTTTAGACTTAGTATGAAAATAATGTGATAACACACTGATGTTTCAGTTGTTGCTAGGTAGTGCTTACACTAGTCAAGGACTTTTCCAGCTTCCCATGCTCTGCCGGGTGCACAAGAAGCCGGGAGGGGAGGGGACACAGCCAGGAGAGCTGATCCAAACTGGCCAAAGGATATTCCATATCATGTGACGTCATGCCCAGTATATTAACTGGGGGGAATTGACTGGGGGAAGCAGCGATTGCGGCTCGGGGACTGGCGGTGTTGGTCAGCGGGTGGTGAGCGGTTGCAGCTTTTAGGGTTTTTTTTTCCTTTTCCCTCTTTTCCCTGGGTTTCGTTTGTCTCTCTCATTATTTTTTTTATTATATTATCATTATAATTATTATTATCATTACCATTACTACTCTTACTATTTTATTTTAATTATTAAACTGTTCTTATCTCAACCCACGAGTTTTCTTGCTTTTGCTCCTCCAATTCTCTCCCCCATCCTGCAGGGGTGGGGGGAGTGAGCGAGCGGCTGGGTGGTGCTTGGTTGCTGGATGGGGCTAAACCACAACAAGGCTTATGGAGTGTGTGAGTCTGTTCTCTCCCATTCCCAAGAGATCCCAAACCATGCTCTTCTTTTCAATTTCTGCATGATTTTCACCTGCTCTCTCTGGATTTCTCACTTCCCAGCTGCCTAATCCCACTATGGCGAAGCCAGCCTTTTCCCAGTGAAAGCCACACAGCTGCCTGCTTTGCACATCCCGAAGGGTAGTTCTGCTCAGGCTAAACCCTGAGTGTGGCCAAACTGAGTTTTGAAAATACAGAAGTTCTTCAAAATTTATCCCTAGTGGGAATTTTGTGCATTGAAAGATTTGGGACTAGGGCTGAAAGATAATGAATTAATGATTCATTTAAAATATTTCAGATCATTCATCCAGTTCAGCAGGTTTTACCAATTATCAGGAAAGATAATGGTCCCTTACTGTTAAAGGTGGGTGCTATTTGTGATTTACTCACTAACCAGCTGGGTTGCTTTGGTAATGACTGCTTGCATAAAGGAAGAATACAAGAATCCTTGTCCTAAATGTAGTTATGATTATCTCCTGTCTTACTTTGTACTGAAATAACAAAATATGATCCTAGACTGTGAAACACCTCAAGTTTTTTTGTAACTTGAGACATTTGCTAACTTTATTCCCACATCTAAAAGACATTTCAGCTCACAAAGTGAAAACTATCCCATGCTATTTTATTATTTATTTCCTTACATAGTAAGAATTTGGAAATGTAAACTGTATGTGGTATGCAATGAGTGATCTCATTTTGTTCTTTGTTTCTACAACACCTAATGTGATGGGAGACGCAGGCTGGGTTAGCATAAAAGTGCCACATCACAGATCATGTGTGGAAAAGGTAATTGGAGTGAGCAATGTTGAGAAGACCAAATTCCAACTTCCAAGCCATATTAAAATGCCATTTTTTACCTGAAATGTCTGACAGTCTTAAATCAATAATACATGACATAATTTCATAATAAGAAGAATAACATAAAACTAAGCGCAAATCTATTATTACAGTCTTTCTGACTCATAAAAGCAGCTTTTTCCCCGCTGTGTTCTTATAGTTCTGTTTCTGCTTCTACCTGGAACACAAACTTTAGGAAAAGCACAATAACACAATAAGCCTGTTTTATTGCTTCTGCTGTTTAAGCTGTGTACTGTCTGTCCAGGTTGACAGAAAGAGACAAAAATCTTTTCTTCTCCACCCATGTTTTTTCCTTCTTACTTAAGGTTCTGAAATCACTTCAGAACAAATCAACAAAGTATGAATTTTCTTAATTTTCTTCCTTTCTGTATAGAGATAAAGTTGGTCAGGAAGACATCTGTGCTGACCTGTGAGCCACACCCTTGGTTAAAGTGGGAGAATCTAAGTAATTTCACTGATTACATTACGTTTGGAATTATAAATTGAAAAAAATCATCAAACATACACATTTAAATAACATACTCTTTTCTTCCAGTTCCACTGAAGTCCAGGATTGCCTCTTAACATTGAGCTCCCAGTAAAGGAAAAGACCTAGGCCAGAAGAAAACTGGCATTTTTTTAAATGAGAAACAGCACCCATTTCAGCTTTGAAATTACTATAGTGTACTGGGACATACTGAAGAACATCACCGATATTTGTGCCTGGATGTCCTTATGGCTACAATTTTGCTGGGCCTAAAATTACACTTGTCTTAACTTTATCCTAGATTTGTATTTATATTTAGATACCTGCTTTATATATCTGTTCAGTAAAGAAAAGCCTTTTCAAATGATCACTTGACATCTCATGATCTTTCATTTGTGCATTTGAGGGGACTACTAAATGCAACTTATCTGTAAGTTCAGCAAATGATTGCAAAAGCCAGCTGATGGTTCTTACTACATCAGTACTCATGGGCTTCCCATTTACAAAAAAGGGGATTAAATTGCTTCCCAGATGTAGTTGGGGAAAAGTTCATTAATATATAGGTGAGAACCCCAAGCATTTGATGAGAAAAGCTGCCTTGGTGCTGAGAGAAATATCGAAACAGTTAGTGGGTATTTGCGTTGTTTTTTTGCCATGTGTATTTTACAGATAAATATCTCCCAAAGATTTAAGAAGAGAAAGTTGTTTTTTAGGGATGAAATTGCAAAAATTATGAGTAGAATTGCTTCTTAAAGAGCATTAACAGTGACTGAGCAATCCCTTTAAATTCAGACTCAGTGACTTAGGTGCAAGGAGGATTTTATGTGATTAATTCTTAGGACTGAGATTAAGAACAAATTTGTCAAATTCCAAACTCCTCCACAGTTTTATCATGTGACATTGGACAAGTTACTTAACCTCTCTTAATTTACAAAAGAGGATCCAATTCTTATTCACACTTTCATCTTCCAAAAAGAAATCCTTTGAACAAAGTGAGGAATAGAGATTAATTCCCCAGTCTTCCAGTTAAGGTAAGTTTACATACGCATATCTTTAAGTCTCAAATGTTTAACTTGGTCCTGATGAACCACAGTTGTAGAGGGACCAACACTACTAAATATCAGCTCCATAAAGATCATAAAATTTTTTTGGATGTTATTTTAGCAGGTGTACTCCCTTTGCTTCACACAATTCACTGTTCTTTTCAAACTTTTCCCATAAGATAAGGGGAATGTGTGTATTTCAGTTTTTTAAGGATGAGGAAAAAATTTTGAAGGCCTTTGCCAAAAAAGATGAAGACAGCACAAGTAGATGAAAACACAGATCAGAATACAGCAAATCCTCCATCCCTCTTAATAATTGTGACTGCAAAATGGCTTAAATATGTAAAACTTTCTTTTTGGCCAAATTAACTGAGCTTTTTGAACATATTGCTGATACTTAGAAATCTTAAATAATAGTTGAAAATTATAGCATATATTAGGGAACATTTTCTTAAGAAAAATAATAGACTTACAGTCTCTCTGCAGACACAATCTCTATCATCCCATATCTGCTCTGTCCCCTACCTCCTTGGGAACCCTGCCTGTGATGGGGGGAGCACAATGTGTGTCCACCTTACAAGGAGATGATGAGAGTGTTGTTGTCACCCTTAAGTGACTACCAGCTGCTGTTATCAAATCAAAAATGGCTGGAAAAATTGAAAGGGACATAAGAAAGTAATCCTTTCAAATTGCCACAATATTTACTGGAAAGAGAGGCTTTCAGGGGAAATCAAGCATGTAATCCTGTAAGCCCTCTGCCCAGTCATAGCATAAGCACACAGGGGGACCTATCGAAATATGGTAATGATCACAGTCTGCAGCCCAGGGAACAAATGAAAATAATGAACACATTTTAAAAATAGGGAGAGTTTCACTATTCAAGACCTTTCCATGGTCTCAGAACAATTGTTGCTATTCATAATTAAAAGCCTCCAGTTATATACTTTTGCCTTTTGTGTAGGTTTGTTTCAGGCTGAGATGGTAAAAAACTCCCCACCCAACACAAACATATTATAGAAATAGTCACAGCATTATCATGCTGCATAATATCGAAAACATCCATTTTATGGCTGTACAATTTCCTCCTCATACTACTGTGCACCAGCAGTAACAAATACGAAAGCAGATCGATTTAAAGTTCAAGTTAAGTTGCATGAGTTCCCCATGGTGAAGCAATTATTCCCTCAGAGGCTCTCATTTTCTTTATCACACCATGAATTCCTCAGACAACGAATGTGCAGTTTCCACCATGTGGTTACTTGCATTGCAACAAAAATCTCAGGAACAGTATTTAAGGATGGACATTTTTCTCTCTGTGGATGCTTCCTAAATTTGAAGTTTGATCTCTCTACAATCAAAAGCATTTATTCTTGGCGGAATCATGTTCCCATTAATCAAATATAAGCTATCCGTTTCCCTTTAAACCCACAAGTTATTTACATCTCAATAATATAGATTAAACTTTTTGGTAAAACCTGGGGTGCATATAATAACACTACATATATTAGGTTACAGTGAAGTAGTACAACTAATTTGTTATATGTCTAAGAACTGGAGATAGACATCATTACTGAACCTTAGCATTATACTCCTCTATATCTCACTACAATGCATGGACAGCATTGGTTTCAAACCTGTCAACACACTCAAAATTGAATTTTCCCCTTGCAGCACTCAGCACCATTTGGACCAATAGTTTCAATCTCCAGCTGTAGCCTTCCTGCAGCTACCACTGGGAACGTGGTCTCCATCTCTGATATTTTAGGGGGTAGAGCTCTGCAGATCTTCTGTCCTAGAGTAACATAGCAGAGTGACTGCAGAAAAAGATTCCTTACTTAAGTCCATCATTTCTAATTGCCATTCTTGTGGGTGTTCCAGTTAAGGTTTGCCCAGAAGGAAAAAAAAGAAAAAGAGTAAAAAAATCAACTTTACAGAGAATTTCCTAAGGTAATAAAAGCAGATCAGATAATTTTACATTGCAAATGTGAATGGACTTATCAAGTTTGATAAAACTGACGATGGTTTTATTTCTGGCTTAGTAAAGACATCCTTGACCATCTTCAGTGGTCAAGAACAGTCATGATAAATCCTCTGGTTTCAAGAAACTAATACGTTACAATAATAAAACTCATTTCATTAAGTTCACCATTCCCTTCATTATTTTTTTTTTTTGTGAAATATTATTTATTTACTCATATCTCTCTCTCTTTTGATTTAGTGGCAGAGTGCCGGAGAACTCACCTGATAAATTAGGAAAAAATATATTAAGAACTAAATTCTGTTTTCATTCTCACATTTATTAGATATGATATGAATACATTCTTGGAGATTTGATTTGCATTAATTCCCTCTTTCTGAAAGGAAAGTAGTAGAGTTGTTTTTTTTATTGTGGCCATATGCAGATGTAAATATCATTTTTGCATAGTGCTTCCTATCGGCTTAACCCAGACTCCTGGAGGTGACTAGCTGATATGAAACACTAGACTCAAGGGGTTATGTGGAATTTGGGCACCTGAACATGAGTGCAGGATGCTGCACAGTAATCTTTTGTGCTGGTTTTGGCTGGGATAGGGTTAATTGTCTTCTTAGTAGCTGGTATGGGGCTATGTTTTGGATTTGTCCTGGAAACAATGTTGATAATACAGAGATGTTTTAGTTATTGCCCTGATCTAAGTGTACCTGCTCAAGCAGGGGGGTTGGACAAGATGATCTCCAGAGGTCCCTTCCAATGCCTATCATTTTGTGATTCTGTGATTGTTGAGTAGGTCTTACACAGAGCCAAGGACTTTTCTGCCTCTCGCCCCACCCCACCAGCGAGGTGGCTGGGGGGGCACAAGGAACTGGGAGGGGACACAGCCAGGACAGCTGACCCCAGCTGACCAAAGGGGTATTCCACACCATATGACGTCATGCTGAGTAATAAAACTAGGGAAAGTTTGGCGGGGGGAGCCACTGCTTGGGGAGTGGCTGGGCATCGGTTGGTTGGGGCTGAGCAGTTGTTTTCATTTGTACCGCTTGTCTTTCTTGGGTTTTATTTCTCTCTCTTTGCTATTTTCCTTTTCATTACAGTTGTATTATTACTGTTATTATTATTATTATTATTACATTCCAATTATTAAACTGTTCTTACCTCAAACCATGAGTTTTCTCACTTTTATGCTTCCAGTTCTCTTCCCCCCACCCTGCTGGGGCTGGGGAGTGAGCGAGCGTCTGCGTGCTGCTTAGTTGCCAGCTGAGGTTAAACCATAAGAGTCATTTTTGGAACCCAACATGGGGCTCGAACGGTTTGAGATAAAAACAGATTGACCAGAGCATATTAGAAGGGATTTATATCTGTTAACAGGTGCAGGTCATAATATTGATTCATCTGTTCTCGATATTAGTTTATCTGATTGGTGCCATGCTTCGATGTACATGTACATCGTTAAAGATTGGTGTTGGCTTTTGCAGTTTTCTGTGCTATGCAGTGATTAGTGATGTTTTGCCTGGCAGATTTGTTATTAAAACACTGACTTAGCTTTATCTGGTATTTGGGTTTTGTACTGAAGCCATCACTGTACTTCAGGTGCCATCCCATGGAGATAATTAGCATTTATACTTCTTCTTCTGAGAGGTTTTTTGTGGAGGAAATACAGAATGGCACCTTCTCTACTGTATTCCGTGATGTTTTCTCCCTCGTTACAATAACTTGTCACTATCTTGAACATCCTTGGGTAGTTAAAATCCTTCTATTGGCATTTCTGAGGAATATTGCTTTGTTTTTGTCTAAGGTTAACAAGCAATTTAGGAATATGACCCAGGCTCCACAAGAGTCATGGGTGGCACGGCATGTGGGAGAATATTGACAGGTATCTAGAGAACTTCTCACCTTCAATGGTCTGGAACTTAACTCCTGAACAACTACAGGATCCTGATGAAGTCATAAAATGCTTGGAAAAAAGAATGCTCTGGCTATTCCAAGGAGGCACAATTTACTGCTGCGTTGGGCCCTGGCCAGCATCTACCAAACACTGCTCGACATTATGTAGCACCCTCAGGGAGAGAAGAGGGAAAACATACCAACAGACACTATGGCTAAACCAGACACTGGCACCCCTATAACTAAGAAGAAACAATGGAAGCAGAAGTCAGCTGGTTTAGTAAGGGATGAAGAAGCTTCTCCCAAGAAGGAGCAGGAGAAAGAATCAGAAGAGGCAGCCTGTTCTGCAGCAGAGCAGTCACAAGAACAGGAAGAGGAAGAGACTGAAATCATAAATAATACAGAAACCACCTGATCCCTATCCTAAGTGAGCTGAGAGATATGTGAAAAGATTTTGGGCATCAGCCAGCTAAGCTGGTTACTCTGATGCTGGGATATGGGGGCTAGTAGTTAGGAATTAGAGGGTAAGGAAGCCCAGTAGCTAGGATCCCTTACTAAGAATAAGGACATTGACAAAAGGATTGGAAAAAAAGCAGGAGTTCTCAGTCTTTGGCAGCGACTCCTGTCAAGTGTGAAGGACAGGCATCCCTTCAAGGAAGAACTTGCAAATTCCTGAAGCAAATGGACGAACATTGAAAGAGGTATCCAGTATCTGAGTGAATTAGCTATGTTGGAGGTGATCTATAACAACCTGGATTACAACCAGGTATCCAAAGACCCAGATGAAATCCGGTGTACGCTGTCCATGTGGCGAAAGTTTGTACAAAATGCACCAATGTCATACACCCACGTCCTGGTGATAATGAGCTGGACAAACACAGAGGCACCAACTATAAATGAACTGGCCAGACAACTCCAAGAATACGAAGATAATTTCATTTCTTCCATGTGGGCCTGTGTCTCAGCTGTGGACAGATTGACCCAAAAAATGTCCAGAGAAACTGAGAAGGGTGCTTTCCTCAAGCACTCCAACCAAGGCCTCGGCTATTAAGAGTCAGCCTTTTTCTGTTCAAGGGAAAGGGTACTGGTGGCACACACCACGTGCAGCCCTGTGGTTCTTCCTGCGTGACTGGGGGAGGACATGAGGAAGTGGAATGGTAAACCTACCTGGGAACTAGAAGATTGGATACAGGACCTGCAAGGAAGAAAAACAGCCATAAAGCATCCATCCAGGAAAATTACCACTCCAGCATCTGTTGGGCAGAGTAGAAGGGCTGACCATACTTTTGCCCCTGTTGACTTCTGTCTAACAGTTACAAAAAATCAAGAAATGAAGACTCCAACCAGGAACAGAGGTGGAGGAAAGGGACAACAGGGTTTACTGGACTGAGTGGATTCGATGGCCTGGCACATCTGACCCACAGGAGTATAAAGCTCTAGTGGACACCGGTGCACAGCGTACTCTAACACCATCAGATTACAAAGGGGCAGAATCCATCTGTATCCTGGAATGACAGGAGGATCCTAAGAACTGTCTGTGTTGGAGGCTGAGGTAAGTCTAACTGGGAATGAGTGGCAAAAGTATCCTATTGTGACTGGTCCAGAGGTTCCATGTATCCTTGGCACACACTACCTCAGGAGAGGGTACTTCAAAGACATGAAAGGGTACCAGTGGGTTTTTGGTGTAGCTTCCTTTAGTACAGAGAAGATTAAACAGCTGTCTGTCTTGCCTGGTCTCTCAGAGAATCCCTCTGTGGTGGGGTTGCTGTGGGTTAAAGAATATCAGATGCCAGTTGCTACCATGACAGTGTGCCAGTGACAATATCGCACCAGTTGAGACTCTCTGATTACCATCCATAACTTGATCCGTCATCTGGAGAGCCAAGGATTGATCAGTAAGATTCATTCACCCTTTAATAGTCCTATAGGGCCACTGCGAAAATCTAACAGAGAGTGGAGGCTAACAGTGGACTACTGAGGCTTGAATGAAGTCACATCACCGTTGAGTGCTGCTGTACCAGACATGCTAGAACTCCAATATGAACTGGAGTCAAAGGCTGCCAAATGGTATGCCACAGCTGATATCACCAATGCATTCTTCTCAATCCCTTTGGCAGCAGAGTGCAGGCCACAGTTTGCTTTACATGGAGGGGCATCCAGTACACCTGGAATCAACTGCACCAGGGGTGGAAACACCGCCCTACCATTTGCCATGCATTGATACAGACTACACTGGAACAAGGTGAAGCTCCCAAACATCTGCAATACATTGATGTCATGATTGCGTGGGGCAACACAGCAGAGGAAGTGTTTGAGAAGGGGAGAAGAATAATCCAGATTCTTTTGAAAGCTGGTTTTGCTATAAAACAAAGTAAGGTCAAAGGATCTGCACAGGACATCCAGTTTTTAGGAATAAAATGGAAGGATCAGTGTTGTCATATCCCAATGGATGTGATCAATAAAGTAACAGCTAAGTCTCCACCAACTGACAGAAAAGAAACTCAAGCTTTCTTAGGTGTCGTGGGTTTTTGGAGAATACATATTCCAGGCTGTAGTCTGATTGTAAGACGTCTCTATTGAGTGACCCCAAAGAAGAACAGCTTTGAGCATCAGCAAGCCTTTGAACAAATTAAAAGGGAGACAGTTTGTGCAGTAGCCCTTGGGTCAGTCTGTAGAGGACAAGATGTGAAAAATGTGCTTTACACCTCAGCCAGGTATAACAGCCCCACCTTCAACCTCTGGCACAAAGTATCTGGAGACACTTGAGGTCAACCTCTAGGGTTTTGGAGCCACGAATATAGGAGATATGAAGCCCATTACATTCCAACTGCAAAAGAAGTATTAGCAGCATATGAAGGAAATTGAGCTGCTTCAGAAGTAGTTGGTACCGAAGCACAGCTCCTTTTGGCACTTCAGTCGCCTGTGCTCAGCTAGATGTCCAAAGGGAGGGTCCCTTCTATGCATCATGCAACAGATGCTACATGGAGTATGTGGGTCTCACTGATAATGCGACAGGCTTGAATGGGAAACCCCCATCACCTGGGAATACTGGAAATGATCATGGACTGGCCAGAGGAACAAAACTTCAGAGTGTTGTCAGAGGAGGTGACTCATGATGAAAATGTCCCTCTGTATAATAAATTACCAGGAAATGAAAAGCAATGTACCCATTTTACAGATGGATCCTGTTGTGTTCTGGGAAAACATCAAATGTGGAAAGCTGCTGTGTAGAGTCCTACATGACAAGTTGCAGAAACTGCTGAAGGAGAAGGTGAATCGAGTCAGATTGCAGAGGTGAAAGTCATCCATCTGGCTTTAGATACTGCTGAACAAGAAAAGTGGCCAGTGCTCTATCTCTACACTGGCTCATGGATGATGGCAAATGCTCTGTGGGGATGTCTACAGCCGTAGAAGCAGAGCAACTGGCAGTGCAGAGGTAAATTCATCTGGGCTGCTGCATTGTGACAAGATATTGCTGCCTGGGTAGAGAACCTGGTTGTAAAAGTGCGTCACGTAGATGCTGACATACCCAAGAGTCATGCCATTGAAGAACATCGAAACAATGAGCAGGTGGACCAGGCTTCTAGACTTGAAGTGTCTTAGGTGGATCTGGGCTGAAAACATAAGCTTGAGCTATTTATAGCATGATGGGTCCATGACACATCAGGACATTTAGGAAGGGATGCAACATACAAATGGACTCGTGATTGAGGGGTGGACTTGACTATTGATGCCATTGCACATGAACAACACACACGCACCATAATCAAACAAGCTAAGCAGCCAAAGTCTTTTTGGTATGGAGGACGATGGCTAGAACATCCATAAGGGGAAGCCTTACAGGCTGATTGTATCACACTACCACGAACCCGCCAAGGCAAGCATGATGTGCTTACAATGGTTGAAACAACTACCTGGTGATTGGAAACATACCCTGTGACCCATGTTACTGCCTGGAATACTGTCTTGGGCCTTGAAAAGCAAGTTCTATGGTGACACGGCATCCATGAAAGAACTGAATCAGACAAAGGGACTCATTTCCTAAACAACCTCATAGACACGTGGACCAAAGAGCATAGCATTGAGTGGGTGTATTACAACCGCTATCATGCACCAGTGTCTGGGAAAATTGAACAATACAATGTACTGTTAAAAGCTACACTGAGAGTAATGGGTGCTGGAATATTCAAACACTGGTATAGACATTTAGCAGAAGCCATTTGGCTAGTTAACCCTAGAGGATCTACCAGCTGACCTGGCCCTGCCCAGTCAAAACCCCTGAGCACTGTGGAAGGAGATAAGATCCCCGTAGTACATATAGGGAGCTTATTGGGTAAAACAGTCTGGGTTATTCCTTCCTCAGGAAAGAGTAAACCTATTCATGGGATTGTTTTTGCTCAAGGACCTGGGTACATGTTGTGCTTTAGCCCCAGTCAGCAACTAAGCACCACACAGCTGCTCACTCACTCCCCCTGTCCCTTTGGGATGGGGGAGAGAATCGGAAGGGCCAAAGTAATAAAACTCAAGGGTTGAGATAACAACAGTTTAATAATTAAAATAAAACAGTAATAGTAGTAGTAATAGTAACAATAATAGTAATAACAATAGCAATAGCAATAATAATAATACAATAATAATATCATGAAAAAGAAAATAACAAGAGAGAAAGAAAGAGGTGAAACCTCAGGAGAAGGGAAAAAAATAACCCCAAACAACAAGTGATGCAACCACTCACCCCCCGCCAACCGATGCTGCCAGTCCCTGAGCCACGACCACTAATTCCCCTGGCCAACTAGCCCCAGTTAATATACTGTGCATGACATCACATATGGAATATCCTTTGGCCAGTTTGGATCAGCTGTCCTGGCTGTGCCCCCTCCCCTCCCAGCTTCTTGTGCACCTGGCAGACTATAAGAAGCTGGAAAAGTCCTTGACTAGTACAAGCACTACCTAGCAACAACTAAAACATCAGTGTGTTATCAATATTATTCTCATACTAAATCCAAAACACAGCACTATACCAGCTACAGTGAAAAAAATTAACTCTATCCCAACCAAAACCATGACAGTGCACTTGGTGGCTAATGCAGAAGGATGGGGGAGTCCAATGTGTGATTTAATCCTGGGTGAAAATAATCCATGGTTTGACTTGGTTGTTATGGGAATTACTATAGCAAGAATGCCTGTTGCTAGTTGGGCTAGGAGCAAGAGGAGGAGTTCATTGCAACGTTAAACACTATAATCTGGCCCAAAAGGACCAGAGGTGGAGATTGTAATGGATATACCTCTAAAGTGTTGTAACCCCTGATTTGAGTTGCATGTAATAGGAATTATGATAACAGGAATGACCTGAACCACTGGAGGACAAGCCTTACAAGAAGCAGTGCAAGTGCAGCAGTGACCCAACCTGAGCTGGCTTTGGTGCCCAATAACTCAGTGCAACACATCACCTCTCCTGTCTTGGATGAACACCATAATATATGGAGCCCAAAGTCATCAACTAATTGAACTCAATGGACATTTGTGGACATTTATGACATGTTACAGACATTTCACAAGGGTGGTCCATAGACTAATGGAATGGTATCTGTGTATTGTATCAAAGGATGTGAAGAGGGGGTTAGTATTGAGTATGTATGAGTAACTGAGTATGTGGGACCTGAGCGTGACATAAATGGTATGGAATAAGAGGAGGAGAATATGCTGGCCTTCACACACAGCAAGGGATGTTTTAGTTATTGCTGAGCAGGGCTTACACAGAGTCAAGGCCTTTTCTGCCTCTCGCCCCACCCCACCAGCGAGGAGGCTGGAGGTGCACAAGGAACTGGGAGGGGACACAGCCAGGACAGCTGACCCCAGCTGACCAAAGGGGTATTCCACACCATATGACGTCATGCTGAGCAATAAAACTAGGGAAAGTTTGGCAGGGGGAGCCACTGCTTGGGGAGTGGCTGGGCATCGGTTGGTTGGGGCTGAGCAGTTGTTTTCATTTGTACCGCTTGTCTTTCTTGGGTTTTATTTCTCTCTCTTTGCTATTTTCCTTTTCATTACAGTTGTATTATTACTGTTATTATTATTATTATTATTACGTTCCAATTATTAAACTGTTCTTACCTCAAACCATGAGTTTTCTCACTTTTATGCTTCCAGTTCTCTTCCCCCCACCCTGCTGGAGCTGGGGAGTGAGCGAGCGTCTGCGTGCTGCTTAGTTGCCAGCTGAGGTTAAACCATGACACTTTTCTGTCAGTAATCTACAGTAAAAGACAAGAATGGCTGAGGGGTGGAAGAAGGTGTGTAGAGTCAAATAAGGATAATATTTGTAATACATTTTTTTCCTGCAAAGTACATGTATATACACATATACAAACATATATATGTGCCTACACTCATTGATTAATTGTCACATTTTTGTATGCTATGTTTATTGCGTGGTTGCCTATAGAGAGGAAAATCAAATAAAGTTGCAGAGGAAGAATGACCACACCAGGCAGAGTTTCAGTGAAACAGGCAGGATCAGAGACAAGCCTGGGGTTTTACTGTGAAATGTGGCACAACGTGTGTACAAGACTGGGAGGAAAGAGCGGGAGAAACTGTGGGGTGTCATGAGGGAGACAAGTACAGAGGGGCAGAGCTGCAGAAGGCTATGAAAAAGAGAACAAGTTCAAACCTAGCATGGCAAAGGAGAGGGTCAGGCTGAGAGCCATAAAGAATGATATTGTCACCTGAAAGTCAGATTTCATCTTCAGTATAATTTGAATTACTTCAACAGAAATATCACAGGTATTATGTCATCTCCATCACTACTTAAATAATTTATAAAAACAGATGTTTTTATAGGTCCATCACTGAAATCAGTATTTGCTGGTGGATAATTTCTGTTTCATTCTTCAGTCCATAACCTACTTCTTGCCTTTGTAATTAGGACTACTCATGGTATGCAATTTTGTACAGTAGGAAAAATCAACATATTTACTGCTTTTCAGAATGAAAATCTGTCATTTCCACATTTCTCCTGAGAAGGAAATTTAAAAAAAATAATTCAGGAAAACAAATATTTCAGTTTGGTTGCACAGAAGTGAAATTTAACATCTTGCTGTTCCCTGGGACAATTCCCTGTCGCACAAGACCAGCAACCCCATAAGTTACAGATGAGTGACAAAACTGCAACATTTGCAGGGACCCAACTCCAGAGCAGGCAGTAGGTTTACTATATTGGAGCCAGCAGGGCAGGAGTGGCCTGAAACTATGTTTTCTTGAAATCTGAACTCCTGGGCAAGATCTGCTTTGGTGAAGGTGCATCAAAATCAATCCCTTTCCTTGCAATACTTCAGTTTTGACAAAGAATTGTCAAAAAATTAAAAAAATTCATGACAGGTTTTGTTCACAGAACTGACCTCAATAAGAGCAGACAACTGTTTTCGGCTGGTTTCTGTGAGGGAACTTACATTTTGACAGTTTTATGATACTAGAGAAAAAAAATCTTCAAGGAACATTATTTTTTCTTTAAAAGCATATTTGTCAGCTTTGTTACACCGAAGGTATAATGGTGGACAGCTAGGTCATAATATGCACTAAATCATAATGTTATTGCAAATGTAAATTATGAGAGATAAAAAAGGGAAAAAGCATGTGTGTCATCTGGAATTACAGCCAAAACTACAGCTTATCAGCAGTTTGATAACTGGTCAACCAGCAGTGCTCACTAGTTCATGACTATTATCTACATGTTTTCCCATTTATTACATGCCAGCTGAGGCCAATTTTCAGCTGGGAACTATAGCAGCTGTCTCTGTGGAAAATAAAAGAATGTCACTTTAAATTTCTTTGCGGCATGAAAGAAATGCCAGCTTCATGCTGGAAATGTAGTGATACACATTTTTTCTGACCTGAACACGTTGCATCAATTCATGCTCATGAAAATGTAATTTGTGACTTGTTTTTTTTCTGCTTTTTAAGCAATTTCCAACCTAAAAAAACCCCTTATCTAGCTGCTCAGTGATCACAGTATAAATTTAAGACTAACCTCTCACACAAAGCCCTAAAAGCTTTAAAGAATTTATATCTGTGGTGGTATAGTTTGCCATTGAATAAATTTTAATAGAGAAGACAGGAAAAAGAAAAAGGTAAGAAGGAAGGAAGGAAGGAAGAAAGGAAGGAAGGAAGGAAGGAAGGAAAACCTCTTTTCTATTCTTCCCCCAAATTACATCAACAATTTTCTACATTGGTAAGTTATTTTCTTCTCAAACTAGAGGATTACCCAAGTTCTATCTTTTTAATTGATTTTTGGCCACTGATGTGTTTAATCAGGTCTAGAGTCATAGAATTATTAGAGATATCTGATCTTTTAATAACTATTTCTGGAACTATTCGCCTACTCTTCCACCATCATCAGCCACTGTCCCTAGACAGGATAAGCCTGATATAGGACTAATAAACTAGTCTTATACTAAGTTGNAGCCCTCCATACCTCTGATAATCCTTTTATTCTTTCCCATTAATATGACAGAATACAGAGTATTAATTATTAAATGCTGCTTATACAGTGCTGTAAATATACACTACTTTATACAACTTAAGATAAGCAAGGGCTCTATTCCTAATGAGCTTACTATAATTAAATTCATTGTTGAATCTACATACAAAATGTAGCTAGGAGTCAAACCACACAGGAAAAATCTTTAGACTAGGTAGAGGCACAGATGTGAATCTAACTTGTTCCTGGGTTATGAAAATTAGGAACAGTAATTGTAGACTATGATTAACTATTTACTCATATAATAAAATGAACTTTTTGGCTAAGCATTTATAAAATACGCAGAAAGATACTTGTGGATGTTGCACTTTGTACAATGCAGGTGAGCTGAAAAGCTGACCTGTGATGTCCAATGGTCCGTAACATCTAATATGTGTAATGTTATTTTGCTTTTGGATTAGCATGCTGGTTATTAAAAGCTCATAATGGTATGCTTAGCATTGTAGGCAAGTTATTTTAAATCAATATGCATTCTGCCCTCAAACCTTGAACGATCTTGAATGACGCAAATCCCTTTCCCTGCCCACATCATACCTCACAGCTGTGGCATAGTTGTGTGTAATAAGTTTCTTTCTTTGAAAAGTGGTACCCTTCTAGGAATCAGTTTATAAATTACCTATGTGGCCTTCTGGGACTCTTTATACTAACAGGCAAAAGGCATAGGAAATGAGGTAAAAAAGAACCAGAACAAAAATAAAGAAAAATCTTTAATGCTGAACTGTGGTCATAGACTGATGTTTAAGAATTTATTGAGTACAGTTATGTGTGAATGTTAAAGTTTTTGCTTCTCAGCATTAAAAGGAAAAAAAAAAATCTGTTTCCTATTCCCAAAATCAAATGAACCTTTTCTCAAATATAACCTCACATACTGTTTTTTTAGGTTGGCACTCATTCCATCAGAACGATCTTGTGTATGGGAAGACTTTCATCACGGACAGATGAGCAAATTCCTGAGGAGGAATCCAGCCTCTTCTCTACATCATGCACGTGAGGTTGCTTGAGGTGAAAAGTTGCACAGGTGGGTGTTATCTCTAATTTCACAAAATCAACAGAGTTGATCTACAACTGCTTTCAGAGAAGCATTCTACTCACTTCACTTGGGGTAACAGACCTTCCTCCTTAAATGTCTGCTCTTTAGGTGGTTCACACTTAAAAACAGAGGTACATAACCCTTTGCAAAGTGGAAGGAATGAAATAGGGTCTCCAGTCTGATCAACCTCCTCTCTTATCCCATCTGTATAGATCACCTTATGCGCTGTTTTAACACGGCGAACCACAGTCACACCCCATAGCTGCACTATTGACTGGCTCTATGGTCAGCTCCTGGGTAGGGCAGATAAGGGCAAGAAAAACAATAATTTTTAATCACAAATTATATCTGTCCTGCTCTTGATATAAATCAGCAAGCTAGGGATGAAAGACTTCGTACACATATGTTATGCACTTTGCTATGCATTGTGCATTAGCCAAAGTGCCAGGGGAAAAATCCTAACTGTTGGTTTCATCAGTAAAGCTTGGCAACATACTGTTAAGCAGGGATATTTGAATAGTAACCTTGAAAATATAGGAATCTGCTGTCCTGCTCTTAAGTATTACCTATATAATTTCTGCAGGAACCATATAGCACTTTTATTTCTAGTGGATTATCTTTATTGGGAGAACTTCTAGATTCCCAATGTTAAATACAAATTCATGTTTTTCTTGTTTATTTGCAGCATATGTTCCTTGGCTATAGTACATGACACACACTCTGTGTTGCTTCCATAAAACCAATGCTGCAAGGAAACAATAAGGCATGAATTTATCTTTAATGTTAGAAATATTGAACTAGTAGAAGAATACTAGAGGCAGAATCAAAACATCTGTAATTTTCACTAGCAGTGGCAATTGAAAACCATTTATATCATAAACTGTGATGTAAAGACGGACCCAGCTTTAAGAATTCTTTATTTTCAATTAGCTTAAGCATGTTTTAAACAATTTAACTTGGCTCTTTAGGATTTTTATATATTGACTGTGCATCAATAATTAATCCTTTATTTTCTCAGGAATTTACAGTATAATAAACTCTAAATCCAATGCATTAACTTAAAACAACTAAGATCTATCTGACGTATTAAGAATATTAGATTTTTGCAGTCATTTTGAGAAATTGTTTTCCAAAAGCAGACACTATTGTGTCAAATAATTTCCTATGTTACCATTAATGCTGTTGTTATTACTTACATTTCACTAGCATTGATGTGGGCCTCCTTGAATGCTTATTTTTAATCTCTTTTGCATTCAGCATAGAACTCATTCTGCTGTTGTAAAAGACATAATTTATCTGGATTGTCACGTCTTCTCATGGTGTCGGGCAAACTGGTGGGGTCAGTGACATTTTGATTGCTGTTAGCCAGCAGTAGCATAATCTAAGCTGATGTCTTTCCTTATTTACAAATGGGCCAGTATGAACCAACGGTCACATCTTATCACTGCTAGCCTTTTGAAAGACAAGTAAGGATGAAAAATGCTTATGTTTTCATTTTTTCATGAACTGATTGATCAGCTGGAGGAGTTGCAGGATTCCTAACAAACAGTTCATCCAACTTTTCTTGATTCATCAAATCATGACAGGCTTTTTCAAATGAAAGCAGAGATAGTTTATCTCTTTTCAGTAAGAAGTCTTCATGTGAGCTTGACAGGGAGTGTCATCACATTTCCTTTCTGAAGGCTTAGATGAATTATACTATCTGACACTTCACGAAAGCTTTCTTTATATACGTAAAGAATTTTTTTTCCTATGTTACCATTATTCAGCCTGATTTGAAGAAAATTTCTGTGTGAAAGGGAGGGTGAAAAAAGTTGTATATTTTTTTTAAGTAATGTGCTATCTAATCTGATGTGAACCATTCATTTTCAAGTACTGTTATAGCCAAAAGTCAGTTGTTTATCAGAAATAAGATGTTTCTTGCTGTGTATACTTTAGCTGACAAATGCACTCCTTATATGTATTGAGCAAGCATTACCCAGTTCTAACTAATGAAACTCACATTAGTGACTGTACTTATTGAATGGGAGCACCATACCTCAGTAAAGAGTGGAAGGCTCCAAGTGTGGGACTCATGGGAAGGATTTAATAATTTTCTGTATCCTTAAATGGGTGCTATCACTGTCTACCTTACGTAAGATAAAATACTAAGAGATATTTTGAAATTAAAAGGTGTTCTTAAATACAAATTATTTCCTTTTTTATTTTTCACTATTTTTTTAAGGATCCCATCCTGATAGTTTATGTGTAGTACAGTGGCTTGCTAGGCAGCTCATCTCCCTTTGGTTCAGTACCTCACAGGATTAGGTATNATCTATGCATATCCTCAGCACAGGAATCCTAGGGGTTCCTAGGTGAGGAAGTAAAATTGAGAAGGAATTTTTTTACACTCTATGCATTTATGACAGTGGATTTTCTCGGGAAAAAAACCCAGTGCAATCTAAGTCAGGAGTTGAAGAGTATAGAGGCTAATATAGAATAATAGATCTATTTTATTTTATTCCTCATTCTGTTGAGCATTCTACTAAATATTTTCAGACTGCCAAGACAGAAACAAAACAAAACAAGGTGAAAATTTAATTGGTAAGTAATATAGCAGATTTCAAGCTCAAAACCTTCACTCTCAAATTCTGAAATTCTCATACTGGAAATCAAAGTGAACTCAAGAGCAGTCCAAACCTCTGGAATTACCCTTCTAAATATTCAGTAAATGCATTTGCGAAGAAAAAATGGCTGCTGTGGAGAAAGAATAAGCATGATCAAACTAGAGGATACAATTAATGTGTCATCCTTGTTAATAAGTAGATTTTTATCATCTATATATTATATGCAATATATAAACTTTCAAGAAGAACATAAATGAAATGTGCACTTTGTGTATATATATATTGGTGTAAGTGAAAATGATACATTTTTTCATTTCATCAACCAGAAGTTGAATCTTTAAACTTTTGAAAAAACAAAATGAAATACATCCCTCTCCCAATGTTGCTTGCCATATCATAATGCTGTGCAATCTATCCATACATAACAACAAAATTGAACTTTGATTCTTGCGATCACATTGTACTTGTTTATTTAAAGGTCAACCATTACTCTTAGAAATAAACCCATTAAAATGTTGTGACATAAGGATGTAAATTACAATGCATTTAAATCTGAAGTTATTTAAACATCAAATGACACTGAAGACGTGACTAAAAACTAAATAAGATTCATTAGTATTCCTCTGGAAAATCAAGAGCAGAGTGTCAGTATGGTTTTTTTGGGGCAGTCTGATACAGTTGGGCCTCATAATTTGGAAACTTCATGACACTGTTTTAAAAAAATCTGGTATCTTCTGATATTCTGTTTCCTTTTCAAGATATGGATGGTCCTCTGAACGTGGCTTGGCTGTAGCCAGCCATCTCCAAAAGATTTAGGCAGGAAAATTAAATGAAACAAGGCCAAAGTAGTCTGTGTGAAAAATAACAGTCAGAACAATATACCTGTACTGTACCAATTTGAGATGTTATCTTATTTTATCCTGATTGCTCAGTGGATATATTCCTCATCCTCTTCATTAAAACAACCTCACTGGAAAAAATGAAAGGGATTATATTCAAAGAGCATGGATAAAATTAATACCTAAAAGCAAATGCAAAAGACAATCAATTGTCTTAGAAGAAAGGCATGAGGGCTTCTGTCTAAGCAATAGCAGTGGATCTGGAGATTGAGTTTGCAAGGGACCAAAAGGAAAGATGAGCTCAGACTGGAACAGATGCTGAGACAAGGTGCTTAAATGAATGAGGAAATGCAGTATCTGTCATCAAAGTGTGAGCTAGTAGCGTGTGACCTATTTAGTCTAGCGAAACAAAGGGTGAGAGAGGATAAAATTGCTGTCTACAAAGCCATCCGGTGAGGGGTTTAAGCTTTGGGAGGAAGATCTGTTTAAGCAAAAGGATATATAAAATCATGACTATGAATACATTTAGTCTAAAAATCTAAGAACTCTCAGAAAAGTCAAAGCTCAAAAATGCATATATTTAGCACTGGACATAAAACATAAGAGGAAAGCCTTGTATGACTATAAAAATGCAAAACAAAGGAAACTGTTACTTTGCTGTGGCGAGGAAAAACTATCAAAAGATGATGGTGAGACCTTAGCTGTTTTTCTTTAGATTTTTTAATGCATTATTTTGTCCATTGAAAAGGTCAATGGCGATCAGGTGGCTAACACACTCAACATCATTGACAAAGACATAAGACTTTTGTCTGGAAAACAGAAAGAACAGTTTGAAAGCAGTTAGATTATTATTTATTTCTCAAATAGATGGACTTGGTAAAATTTACCAGGGCTACTGAAAGTGGGGAGGTTTTTGCTGAGAACTTAGAGAGGTGTATGAGCTTCCAAAAACAACCATTGTGATTGTCTTTAAAAGTAGGGGTGATAGCAAGAAAGAAAACCTGGAAGATCAAGACCATGGATTTGGCTGGCTTATATTCAGTTCCTGGAAACAAGGAATGTTACTGATAATTATAGTCTATTAAAGTCACCTAGACCAGTAGCAGCTCTAATATTTGTAGCTGGTGGCGAATTGCAACAGAAAATTTTGTAATAGTTGTGTATGTTTGTGTGAATGTGTGTTGAGCATGTGTGTGCACATAAGGTAGCAAAGATGTGTAGAGAACACTAGCAAACAAAACAAGAACAGTGTAGTTTTCTATCTAGATAATATCCCCAAGGCAAGACTATTAAATTATTATACATAAAAAGGAGGAGAAAATGGCCATTACCTTTTAAATGACCTTGTCACTGCACCATTTTCATTAACAGCTCAGGTTGCCACATATCATTCTCTGTTGAGTTGGGGGATAAGTCACCAAAATGCCCATGGAGGGCCACTGTGCAGCAGCAAGGTGGAAAAGAACTCTGCAGTGCATTTACTGGTTTTGTTTGTCAACTCAGAAAATCTGCTTCATTTAATCTCCTTGTAACAAGGGGAATCTAGGCACACAGTTATATGATAAATTCTCACCACTCACCTAAAAAATAATATTGCAGGACACCAGGGTGTCCACTGGTTTAGGCGCTCAGTCCCGTGTGTCATATGCCTGACTGCCACCTTGGGGCTAGCCAGGGAAATCCCCAGTGGGGTTACAGCACCAGCACAGTGTATTTCCTTCCCCAGTCTGTTCTGGAGCTGGGCTTGCTTGGATGTGTACAATCTATGCTAAGCACAAGGGAGAAGTAAGACTCAAAAAGATTTTACCAAGGGTTATACAGTTCTGGTGAGGATGGACATCACTACCTCCAAGGTAAGAGTCACCCTTGCTGGGATCGTAACAGGAGATGATTAGCTGCCAACACAAATTTGTCATGAAAAAATCACATAAAGCCAATCTAATTTTCTTCTACAATTAGTAAAGAGGACAGGTAAATAGGCAAGTAGTAGACATACACATGATGCCAGTAAGAATCTTGAACTGTCTCACAGGATGTGCATTTAACTAAGTTAAGACGATCAAGTCTAGATGAAACTATTACCGGATGGGTGCAAAACTGTGTTGCTATTCTCAGAAGGCGTCTACAAAATCTTCTGTGTGTGGGTTGTATGACAAATGTTCATCTACAATTCAGTTGATGTAAGGGGGTAATAGTTCAGTTAAATACTCTGATAACATCATTGGGTGTTCCATGTGTGTTGGATTAAGGTGATCTCGAAAAATTGAAGTGCTCCGAGAAAATATAGAATGCAGTTTAATATGGAAATGTGAAATTCTATCTACAAGCAATAAAATTATTTTCATACATACAGGATGGAGAATGAATAAATAGCTTACAAAAGCACCAAAATAGTTTGTATGTCATATTGTGATCAGAAACTGAACTTAAGACAATTGTGTCTTACTGTTGCAAACATTTAAATACTTTATTGCAATGCAAAAGCAGAACACCTGATATAAAAGAAGAGAAATAATCTTTTATTTTTTTCATGGCTTGATGAGGCTCAGCCAGAATAATGTTCCCAGTTTTGATCACTACATTTTACAAATGATGACACCATCTGAGAAGAGATGAGATTAAAGCAATGAGGATGCTCAGATGTCTACAAAAAGTGGAAAGCTACAAGGAACATTTCAGAAAACTGGAGTTATTTAGGCTAGACAAAATAAGATCTAGAAAATGGATGATAATATATGAAAGATACATACAAAATACAGGTGAAGAGAATAAAAATCTCCACAAAGGTGAAGAAGCATTCTATTTAAAGCAGCAATAATTGAGGTTTAGGTTAGGGATTAAGAGAAATGTTCTAACAGTACGTACAGGAGAAGCTCTGAAATAGATCACTTTTAAAGTCTCCAGAACTGAGAGATTTAAATAATAGTTTAAACAGAGATCTCTTAAGAGTGACAGAAATACATTTCATTTTCCCTTGGGACACTGGTATTACTTAAGTGAAAATACTTTCCAGAACTCTTTACCTATGGAATAAAAAAAGAATATTAAACAGTAAGTTTTGGCGTACCTTCACAAGTAGACTCACGGTGTCAAAAATCTCAACCATTTTAAGATGGAGTTTGACACATCTGTGAAAGAGATGGTCATGCTCTTGATTTAGAGGTACTGTACCCTGTTTTTCAAGCAGGTAATTGAGGCAGTTGTGCAAAACATGGCTTTGATACCTGTTTTCAGTCTGCTTCTCTGAAGCCTACTGAAGACAATAGAAAAATTCAGACTCCATTCAGGTTTTATCAAGCTTCCTTTAGTACTTTATATCTTGAGCAGTTCAACTGAAGTGAGTGTATCTGTCTGAAGACCACAGGACTACTCACTCAAAATGTGAGTGTTAGCATTTGGCCTTGAATGATTACTGAATATCACTTCAGTTTTATACTGAATGAATATGAAATGAGTGAAAGATGGACTTGAGGCTAGGAGTTTAAAAGGAGTTTGAAAGTGTAAGGACCATGTCCCAGTGACTTTCAAAGGAATTGGAACTTTACAATCTTAATTACCTTTGAGCACCACATGTCACACAAGCAGTATAAGAGTTGTGATTTAAGATGCAGGTTGTCTGCAGTTCTCACTCTCCTTTCTTTGGGATCTGCAGACACAGAAAGTCCAGTTTAATTCAATTTCAAGCATGTACCAAGTTAGTTCAAAGTCATTGCTTTAATGTCAGTTCAGAAAGGACTCATGTAGGTACACATATTTCCTAGAAAAACTGTAAATCACAGTAGTAAACTGCAAAGATCCCAAAGTATCAACAGAGGGTTTTGGAAAATTCCAGGGGTCTTCTATAACAAACTACTCTGCCTTAAAAATTGTTCAGAATATTTTCTCATTTTTACAATTGATTTTCATGTGTACTTCCTAATCTGAATTTTATTTTCTAAATATAGCTGGTCAGTTCTCATATTTCAACATTTGTCTTAATTCCAAATATGAGTAGATTTCATTGTGAGTTACCTGAAATGCTCCATTTTGATTTAATAAAAATTTCCAGCATTTTTGTGTTTATTTTCCATTTAAACTGAGAAGTACAGAATGCCATCCTCCCATATCATATGTCCAAACAATTTATTTGTAGTGTACTTAAACTCTCCATAAAGATTATGTACAACCTTTTTTACAGGGTGCACCAAACCTTATTCTTGATTAAGCATTATTCACTGTGATTTATTTAACATCACTGTAACATGGAGCCTGTGACTACACTACATGTGTTTCATTTCAAACTGCCTGAGATCTAATCTCTTTAACTCAATGCCTTTAGCAGCTGAAGCACATTCGAAGTGCTCCTGGGCAGCATCTTCCAGTCCAGCTTCATGCATAAGGAATTCACTTTGTGCACTCTGAGATCACTCTGTGATGTGAACAGATGTGAGGAGAATTGGAAATTCTCTACAAAAGTGCACACCTCATCTGAAATAAACATTAATGTACAAACACCTTATGAAAGGAGATTCCTAAGTGTAATGTTTTGTTAAGCAAGAGAAAAATATCTTTGGAAAAATGCCCAAGTGAAATTAAAAATGAGATTTATGTTTTCATTTATTCATTTATAAAACATAATTTAGAGTGAAGGGGGCTAACTGTGTTGCAGTATAGGACAAAAGGGCCATTTTCAGTTGAAAGCAAGGATTAGTAATTGCTGTAGATATGTATAAGCTAATGTGTGAATTCTACAATATATTATAAAGAAGGTAGTTAATGTAGTCAAGACTGTGATCAGTGGCATAAAGAACAACTGAAGATGAATCAGTGGTGACTCCCAGGGGTCAAGAGACATGGACGTGTTGGAGTAAGTTCAGTGAAGAGCCGTGAAGATGGTTAAGGGATTTGGAGAATTTGGCATATGAAGAGATAAGAGAACTGGTGTTGCTCAGCCTCAACAAGGGAAGGCTCAGGGGAGATTGGTGTATCTTATTAAGTTGTATAAATACCTGACTGGGAGCAGGGACAGAAAAATAACAGAGCCAGACTCTTATTCATGCCCAGTGACAGCACTATGGGCACAAACTGAAATATGGAATATTACATTTAAACATAAGAATTTTTTATTTTTTTATTTTTTTTTTTTTTTGTTATGAGAGAGATTGAACATTGGAACAGGTTGTTTAGAGAGTTGTGCATTCTCCATCCTTACAGATATTCAAAACCTGACTGGACATGACCCTGAGAAACCTGCTTTAGCTGACATCGTTTTGAACAGGGGGATCAATTAGACAGTCCCCAGAGGCCGCTTCCAACATCATCCATTCTGTGCTTTTGTGATTCACGAAGTGCTTTGTTTCCTTTGTATTAAAAGGGGAAAGAACTTGTGTCTGTTCTCATTCTTGCAGAGCACAATGTCCAGGAATTGTAACTTCTACCTAAGGATAACTGAAATTCAGAACACCTGAAAATTAATTTTCCAGGAAAATTATTTACAGTGTAGGTACCTTAGCTAACATTGCAGTGAGATGGGTCTCTGTAAAAGCTGACTATGTGATGCATTGAAATTAAAAGCATTACTTTAAAACAGAGGCCTTTTCTTTTAGTACCTGTTGCTTTTGAATTTGCAGTGACTGTAATGTTTTTGAAAACTTTTTCTTGTTTGAAGTAATCTAAATTCTATTATTTACTTGCATTTGTGATGTTTAGTAGTTAGCAATGTAGTCTTCCAATGGTCAGAGAAATCCTGTCTGTAACAACTATTACTTGTAATTTTTTATATATTTTCATTAGCTTTCAGTATAGAAGCCTATAACTTGCAGCACTATGTGAGTACCTACTTTATACTAATACTTAGCTAAAGTGGCTGAAAGGTGGCTTTCTTTAAATTTACTATATCCACAAGCTATCATTCTAAGCATAACCTGTTGCTCCATGCACTTCTCTTCTCAGTAGCATTTTTCTCTCAAATGTTGCCTGAAAAGCCTATCACAAAAGCCAGCAGTGAAGACAGCAACAAAAAGTTAGAGCTTTTTAACAAAGCACTAGGGTACACTGGAACGGACTGTAGAAATTCTAAATGATAACTATTGATTGTTACTTTTTTTTTTTTTTACACTTCAAGTTTCTAATAAGTCAAGTACAGAAAAAGCAGTTGTACAAGTATTCACAGTAGGTGATAGAAAAGAGACCTAACCCTGACTGGAGTAAATTAATTAGAAGATAACATCAATATACTTACTAATATCCTTACAAGTTATCCACAAGTATCACAAAAGTTCTGAAAATTACTTTTAATATTGCACTTGTATGTGGTTTACTACTGTTGGATGAAGCCTAGAGGATATGAGAGCATACGTTACTTTGTTTAGATATCTAAGCAGTCTTGCTCAACATGAGAAAAATTCTCACATGGCCAATATTGCGATTGTGAAAAAATGCTTGCAGGCATAACATTTTAGAAGGGGCTTTTTTTTTTTTGAAAAAGGTGATGTAGAATTTACTGAAGAGATAGCAATATGATGCAAATAGTAGAAACATTTACAGGTAATCCTTTTTTAAAATTCAGATTAATTTCTTATGTAGAATGATCTAAATATAATAGTCATTATTACCTCTTTAGTTATGCTTCAGAATCATATGCTTGCTTATTGGCATGTTAAAAACAATGTGGTGCCAGGGGAGATTTGCCTTCATTATTCCCCAATGGAAGCCTTTGTTTTCAATTACAACCATGTATCTATACAGCCATCTAAACAGATACAGAGAGAAGAATTTTTTGCTAGATTTATTAAATTAGACCTCAATTCAGGGGAAAAAAAATGCCAACTTTTAAGCAGATTCTTTAATAAAAAGCCTATTCCTAATATGTGTTAATTCGGACAATGGATGATCCATGAAATAACAACTTAATCATTTAAACAAGAGAATTGACATCTTATTTGTCATTTTCATGGCTGCTACTTTTGTACCCCATGTAAAAATTTAATCTTTCAGGAACTATTATTGTACAGAACCTATAAAACTAGAAAAAAGCAGTAGGCCTGCCCCTGAAATGGAAATATCACCAAGATGTGTGCCTTGCTGGTTTGATCTATAAGAACTGATAAAATCACACTATGGTTGCCTGCCTGGTAACCGTACTCATTGCTTTCTGCTAGTTCTCCTGGAGGTGGAGAATTGTGCTGGCCATTGGGAAGGTTGCTGCAGTTTCCTCAGCCTTGCTGCTCTTGGGCTGCCAGCCTGGCAACAGGGGTCCCTGACGCATGCTTCCAAGCACAAGAAGCCAGCAAGTCTCAGGACCTCCAGTGCAATGGGGCTTTTAGGGGTCTGATAAAAAGCCTATTGTCCCATCTTGAAAAATAAGAAGTCGATGAGACTGCAGATCAATTACAGAGCACATGCCAATTAAAAAACTTCAATCTAAGTGTTGTACATAACCAGCAAACCAGTCATAATCAACCTCTATTCCCTTTCTTATTTTACAGACTTTTCAAAATTAAGAGAAAATCACTGAAGCATTCAGTTGCACGTAGTTATTTTGAGACACCTATTTTTTTTTCTTTTGTAAAATTGAATTTGGAATTAGGGATTTTCCTGATGCAAAATACTATACCTGGGACTGAGACCATGTTGTGGTTTAACACCAGTCAGCAACCAAGTACCACACAGCTGCTTGCTCACCCTCCCCCCCTCCCCTGGTGGGATGGGGGAGAGAACTGAAAAAAAAAAAAGTAAAACCTGTGGGTTGAGATAAAGACAGTTTAATAGGACAGCAAAGGAAGAGAAAATAATAA
Organism: Sula dactylatra; assembly: GCA_013389905.1. Classification (NCBI taxonomy): domain Eukaryota; kingdom Metazoa; phylum Chordata; class Aves; order Suliformes; family Sulidae; genus Sula; species Sula dactylatra. Next base: position 38,301 of record WEKW01012776.1, read on the forward strand.
TAATAATATTAATAATGATAAAAGACTATACAAAAGAAGTGATGCACAATGAAATTGCTCACCACCCGCTGACTGATGCCCAGCCCTTCCCCAAAAGTGATCACTGCTCCCCAGCCAACTTTCCCCAGTTTATATACTGAACATGACATCACATGGTATGGAATATCCTTTTGGCTGGTTTGGGTCAGCTATCCTGGCTATGCCCCCTCCCAGCTTCTTGTGCACCTGGCAGAGCATGGGAAGCTGAAAAGTCCTTGACTTAGTATAAGCACTACTTAGCAACAACTAAAACATCAGTGTGTTATCAATATTATTCTCATACTACATCCAAAACAGAGCACTGTACCAGCTACTAGGAAGAAACCAGGACAGACCATGATGAATTTTGAAAGTAAACATGGATTCCAAGTGAGCAGCTGTGGCATATAAGGTCTATTTGCAAAATTCTATGAAATAAACTTTACATTCAAATACATTCCCTTGAAGGAATTGAAGTAAAGACAGGTTTTTTGTTTGGATTTTTTTGTTTTTTTTTTTTTTTTAGCAGATTAATTACTCCATTTTTTAACCTCTCCACAGAAATCCTTATATTGTTCTTTGGGCAAAGAAGAACTGTATGAAAATCCATTCCTATTGTATGCATTTATCATTTAAATCCATGGCATCAAACACAATCATTCAGAGTATACTCTTCTTTTTCTGAGGGTGTCAGCCTCTGGTCAGTTAGACACTAAAAGACTATAAAGGAAGGGCACCTTACATCATCTAAATCTGCCATCTTTTAGTTTAAAAGTATTACGACTTGTCCTACAGCCACAGGCCCTGCTAAAAAGTGTGTTCCCATCTTTCTTATAAGCTCCCTTTAAGTATTGAAAGGCCGCAATAAGGTCTTCGCAGAGCTTTAGCTTCTCCAGGCTGAACAATGTCAACTCTCTCAGCCTTTCATAGAATCATAGAACGTTTTGGGTTGGAAGGGACATTAAATACCATCTAATTCCAACACCCCTGCCATGGACAGGGATACCTTCCACTAGACCAAGTTTCTCAGAGCCCCATCCAACCTGGCCTTGAACACTTCCAGGGATGGGACATCCACAAATTCTCTGGGTAACCTGTTCCAGTGCCTCACCACCCTCATTCTCCATCGGAGAAGTGTTCCATCCCTCTGCCCTCTGAACATTTTTGTGGCCCTCCTCTGGACCTGCTCCAACAGGTCCATGTCTTTCCTGTGCTGAGGGCTCCAGAGCTGGATGCAGCACTCCAGGTGGGGTCTCGGCAGAGCAGAGTAGAGGGGCAAAATCACCTCCCTCGACCTGCTGGCCACGCTTCTTTTGATGCAGCCTGGGTTACAGTTAGCTTTCTGGGCTGTAAGTGCACACTGCTGGCTCATGCCCAGCTTTTCATCCACCAGTGTCCCCAAGTCCTTCTCAGCAGGGCTGCTCTCAATCCACTCATCCCCCAGCCTGTATTGATATTGGTGATTGCCCTGTCCCAAATGCCAACATCTGTTACTTTTCTGGCAGTGGATGGTTTTCCATAGCCTCAAACTTTATGTAAATGTAGAAAAAATACAGAGAACAACACAGTGCCATACTGATAACCTTATGTTCTGATAAAGAGAGTGTAACCACTTGGCTATATAACCACTTGGCTATATTTTACCCCAGGGAAATCTAAAAAACTATGGTTGGTACGTACAAGACATGCTATGATGTCCTGTGCCTGAATCTTCAATACCCATTTACTTGGCCGTAAGTCTATCAGCAATGTTTTGGTCACCTGGTGGTGTTACATCAATTCTACTAGATTGTAATACTTGGTAATTCTGGGGAAGTAGAATACTCACTGTAGTACTCAATCGTGTGCACTGGACATGAAAATAAGCAAAAAGTACCAGTGAAATCCTCCTCACCAGACCTCTCTGACAAGAAGCAGGAGACACTTCTGATTTACTCTATGTTTTTCTGACTACATATAGAAGAACATATAATTTACCTGTTTGAGTTAAAGAGGGTGTAAATTGTTGGGTATTGTAATTATCACTATGTATGTAATTATATATAATTATGTAAATATCTATACTTTACTAGGCAGATAGCTATACCTATAACCATGTGTACTCTACACGTTGTTTTCCCATTTTCTACCTATACTGTTCATGTTATGCTGTGCTAATGTGTGTCTGTTACTAGACTGAAGAACACTGGTATAGTAAAAAATTATAGTTAAATTATAATGCAGACATTCTGTGAATGAGAAGTGCCAGTTTTGACATTCCAATGAAATGTGTATAATTTAATGAATTGTAGAACACCAATTCTAGCTCTATCTAGCAGCTGTATCACTGCATTGAATAGTCTTATGCTTATTCTTTCTGATCTCGCAAACTTAAGATGACTGGGCTGTCACATAAAGGAAAAAGTAAACCATGCTGGTTATGTGGTGGATCAGCTGTTTTTCAGATGGGATGTAAAACAAGACCTTATTTTGTAACTTTCAAAGCTCTTATGACAGTTTAGGAGATGTAGGTTCATGTCAAAATACCAAAATTGGACAAATAAATATTGTAGAACTCATTTCTCTGACACTATCAGTTCCCATTGCAGCTTCTAATTAAAAAGAAACCCTATACCTTTAGGTATCTTGAAAGGTGTATCATTTGAATGAAGCTGATAAAAATCTTGTGTGTCTTCTGCCTCATACAAGTCAGTTGGTTTAGTTTAAATTTAGTAATTAATATTTATAATTCTCTTGGAGAGTCTTCAATTAAATATGTCATGCAGTAGCAACCAGCTGCCATTGCTGAAATTGTTCTCTTTTAGTTTGGCAAATAGCATTCTTCTTTGGTTTTTTGTCCAGAAAAAGCCAGTGCAGATGAGATGTACTTGACTTCTTGCCATTAGAAATATCAGTCCTGTCATCTGTGTCCTCATTAAGAGCTCACTAGAGAGATTACTAGATACGTACTTTACTGATATTTATTGTTAAAACAGAAAAATCAGTCTATTAGAGATGAGGTACAGTGAAGACAATTATGTTTGTTCTCATCTATCTCAGAGCAGATTAAGGCATTTGAACTTCAGTGGTGTTGTAACAGGTGAAGAAAGGTTGTACAGTAGCAAGGATTAATTAATTCTGTGGCCACAGGAACCTTTCACATCTGATGAGCTGTCACAGACATTATACTAGGTAAGTTACTTTACCAGTAGATCTCCTTAACCAGCTTGGGTTATTTTCCTGCATTGAACCTCAGAGGTTGACATCTTCTTGATTGATGCTATAGTGGGATAGGTTTAACCACAGTCCAGCTTCCAGAGAATATGTTCTATTAAAATGCAGTGGTTTCGCAATGAAACAGATTGGATTTGGGCCTCAACTGGCTCCTTGGCTCCAAGCTGTCTAAGCACTAATATACCAACATATGAAATCAAAGCTAACAAATGGAGCAATCAGGTAGAATATGGTGGCTTATAAATAAACAGCAGCAAAGCTCCTAAAGAAAACACTACCCATGAATAGCTAACAGATATAATGTTTTAAGAAAGAGCCAGAGAAGTATGAAGATGCCAAACAGAATCATTCAAAAGTTACCATAATTTGCCTTCTTATGCATATGTATTAAGTATTATATGAAACCTATGAATTTACACAATTTTCCCCCACAATCTCATATCATTTAGTACATGGAATGGATGGTGTTTACTTAATGAGCAGCTATTCAAATTTTTGTTTCTTCCATGTGGCCCCAGGCTTTATTTATTATGGGAAAGTTAGATCTGCTCTAAAGGCAGAATAATTAATTTTCTCTTGGTCTAAACCACTCTACAAAGAAGTACCTGAATGCTTTACAGATACAGGGTTTGACAGAACGCTGTCAGGTTTTTAATCCATTGTCTGCTTTAAGATGGTCTTGAGAAGACTTCTCCTCTAGAACAAAAGTACTATTTTAGTTTCAATTTTGCATGACAAACTACCAAACCAAGGAAGAAAGACTGTACAAATTTTCAGTTTTCATAATGAAATCTGTAAAAGCAGAAAAATCTGGAAAAGGGGAGGTACATAAAGTCATTCCCTTAGGGAAATGCTTCTCAGGGAATGAAGCAAGTGTCAGGCAGTTTTAAAAACAGGAAATGCAATCAGTCTTCCCATTGACTTATATTTATCCTTATCTAATCCTGTATATAATTTAAATTTAAATCCATCTACCATCTACTGCTACAATTTCCATCCACTGGAAATTAAAATCCAGTTGTTTACCTCCTGCCAAATTATTCTATTTACAGATACTCCATTTATGATTAATCAGAAATTGCAATTGAGTGAGCTAGGTATATTTATTAATAATGCACATCATTGGAGCCCACTAATCGCAGCTCACAGATTTTAATGACCTCAAACTCTCTCACTGTGTATGTGCAGACATTTTGCTTCTAAACATTTTTTTTTTACCTCACTTTCTACTCAACCCTGTAATTGGCTACTCAATTCCTAATTAGCTGCTATGGGCATTTTTTTACTCTCTGTGTGAACATAAGCACTGGCTGGTTCCAAGCAAGGAATTGAAGAATTATATCTACTTACTGGCAGTATATATTTCGTATCACTCCCAGGAAAGACTTTGATTTGCAGCACACAGGCAATCATTTTTGTTGAGTGGCCTTATTATGATTATTATTTGTGGTATGCTATTCTCAACACATTTATGCTAAGATCTGGGCATACCTAAATGACCCTGCAGTATGCAGGATCACTCCACACCCAGAGAGGAATGTTCTTTTTCTTTTTGATTAATGGTTCTGAACAATTAATTATAGACATCTACATTTTATAACTTTATTCTGCAGAGAAACTTCTGGTTTTATCAATAAAGTTTAGGCACTTCACTGGAACAAATTAGAAATTCCTTTGGTAACTGAATGCTTTTAATGAAGTTTTGGTATGCTCACCAAGGACCAATTTTATGTTGTAAGTTCTTAATTAATATTGTTTTTATTTTATTAATAGTTGGTAAACAAATAGTGATTTGTTTCTGGCTAATAACAGAAAACCAATTACAAGAATAATATAAGAATGACAAACACAGAAAAAACAGGCATGTAAACAGTAGAATGCCCTTTGAATTCTAATTGAGTTTCTACTACAGCCAGTTGGTTTGAATGAAGTTACTGATGTCAAAAGGTCTTGACAGGTATCCTAAAAACCTTTCAGCAGTACAATCTAAAATTGCAAATATGAATATGAAAATTATACAGGAGTTGGAAGAAACTTTGTGCACATCAATGTACTTAAAGAAAACTGTGCTTCCCTTTATGACCTCAGCCAGCATAAAAATTCATGTATATTTATAGCATTTTAGAAAGCATGTCCCCTTAGCAGCAGCAAGGCTCAATGGGAGAATTCATGGTGTAATAGCATCATGTACTAATAGCAACATCTATACCTGGCTGAGTCTCCTAATTGTGTCCCTCTGGATATGGGGGCCTCATTTGAACACATTCAAATTGTGCTGGACCGCATATACCTGCAGCTATTCCAAGCTCATTCCACTTCATGTATGCTCTAAAAATAAACTCAGAGCATTGCACTTCATTCTTTTAAAAATGCTTACAAGTGGTATGCTCAGTTTGGGGATATAGTAATGTGAAATACTACAGGTACAGGGTAGTTTCTTTCCAGATAGCTTCGAGATAGAATTCTGGAAGGAGGCAATTAACTACCTATATAATTATGCTGAGTACATTCACACTGCAGTGAAACTTTCCTTACAAACACACATAATCCAGATGACCGTAGTGTCTTAGTATGTTGGACCTTACTGTCCTGTGATGTCTATCTCACATGAAGAACATATGCAGGAATAGGTTACTACTATTGCTATTTTAACATCTCCTTTCTCTGCATTCATAGCAATGTCTTGAGGCTACTAGCTAAGTAGTTGTACTCCACTTGGCATATTAAGCTTACACATATAAAGAAATTCCTCCCCAAAGAGTTCAGAGACAAAACAGGTGAATACAAAAAGCAGAGAGGAACAGCTCTGGATACTGGAGGGACTGCCCTTTGTCATCAGCTGCAGTGACAGCACATCAGCAACACAGCCATTACTTTTAAGAAGCATAGTTTTCGTATCAGTGATTTCTATAGCTTTTGAATTTTTTGAGATGTGTAAAATCAGCACACAGTAAAGTGTGCTTCAGTAGCTGAATAGTTAAGGTGCTTAAATTATCTAATGTATTGTTTAATAAAAGAATTGCAGTAGTTCTCACACATTTTTGTTAACTTTTCCCCCAAAAAAGAATTCCTTAAAATCCACTTTGGACGGATTCTCCCTTTTTCTTACACTTGGGAAACCATTTATGAAGCAACAGAGGAACATCAGTCTTATCAAACCAGATAGGCAGAGATCCACGCTTGATGCACTCTGATGCACAGAGATAAGCCAGGCTCAAGAGGTATGATGTTGGAAATCTATGGCTCTGAACTGTGAAATTTCCAGCTTGCAAAGTAACAGCTTCAAGTTCTTCCAAGAAACTGGAGAAGAAGAGGTTGGAAAGGGAAAATACACAAAGAGAGGAAGAAAAAAGGAACGTCTGTAATAGAAATTGCTTCTTCTGCTTTAATACCTAAAAAGTTGAGTTTCCTATCAGTTGCACAGGTACAAATCTTAGCTGTTCCTGAAATTGCAGGACTATAATTGACAGCAAAATTTGGTCCAGAAAAAATAGTTATATTTCATATTGTAGCCACCTTACAACAAGCACTGTCCTTTAGAAACAACCCTTTGAAATTGAATGTTCTCTTGCTGCCTTTTATCAGAGAACAGCAGCCCGCCAGAGCTCTCTGCAGTTTCCCAGGGGTGCCTGCAGACATTACAAGACATGAGCAGGTCAACGCACATTAAAACATGAGAAAATCCTGGACAGATCACACTCAGAATTTACCTTTAATTGTCCTCTTCAGGCAAATGTTCTTGCATAAATTCGACTTCATGCACACCTGCCAGCAAGTTTATAGAGTAAAAAATAAATATTTTTCAGGGATGAATAGTAAATCCAAAAAAGATAAGATAGCCTGGAAGCACAGCCACATCAAGAATTTCTTAACATTGCTGCTGAGGGGGTGGAACATAGAAGCAGAAACTGAAATACCTCTTAGAAGGGGAAGAATTAGGACCATGCAAGAGTTAAGACTATTATTGCAAGTGTTTAATATTTGGTTTTTTTAAGCCTTAATTTGCCTGGGCATATTTAAATGGGCCTGTTTCTGTGCAGGCTTTTACTAATAGTGTCGACTTGTAACGTTTTCAAAAGTGCTTAGGGAGTAGAGGACCCTCATTTTTGAAACAGATTTAAGCTCAGATTTAGAAAAAATGCATAGGTGCCTAAAGGATCATAAATGAATTTTTGACAAGACCATTCCATTGAGGTCATTAGTGTAAATGACTGTACAAAAGAGCTTTCACAAAAGCTAACTTCAGCCTAGCAAAGCTTATTTCCCCAGCCTCCCTGCATAATCAATGGGAAAGAAAACTCCTCCAGAGAGTTATTAGGAACAAGCAATGTGTCTGTATTAAGGGATGTGGTGAGTGCGCCCAGCCTCTCTGTTCTGGTGAGACTAGGCACCCTGCTCCATTCCTGAATTTTCCTAGGAAGAAAACACAATTCAAAGTGTTGAAAGGCTGCAAATGCTCAAAGAGAGAAGGGAAGCAGGGTGGAGGGCTGGGGTAGGTGAAAAATACTTTAGATTACCAATGCTGATGGGTGACAGATAATTTTGTGTATGTGTGAATATCTGAAACCAAATGTTTGAACTCCCAAGTACAAGCCCACTGCCTGCTACCTGCAACTGGCGCAGGCTGGTTGTGAATTTTGATAACACCTGGAACTAGAGAAAAGTGACACATACTGAATCATTCAGTTAATAAGAGACATGAGGCAGGACCACCAGTTAGGAGAGTGATCACATGTTGTGCTTCTGCAAACAGAGTGTTCAAATGGAGAAAAATAGGCTAGAAAGTGGGAAGAAGATTCTGGCAAAGGAAAAGAGCCTCGAAATGCACCAACAAACATGCTATGATGCCTAAGATCGGTAGCTGTGGGCAGCTTCACAGCACACAGCTGAGGTGACTCTGCCTAACTTTCCCAGCAATGGGAAGTCAAGATGTGAGTGAAGACGGCTTTGGAAAGTGTGTGAGTGTGTGAAATAATCAAGAAGGGTAAAAGCCCTAAGCCTGGAAGGTCTTAAATAAGTCCCAGTATTCAAATCCATGCAGGTTGTCATTCATTCTGTCTCACCCATAACAAGGGTTCACCATGAATAACCATGCAGGATCAACAGGCCTTGCATTATCTTCTGAAAAATATTTTCAGTCTTGATGGGTGACAAGGGTGCCCAGAAAGTCAGTCTTTGCTCATGTCAGTAATGCTCTGCATTCAGAGGACAGAGGGGGAGTCTCAAAGGCCATAATGCTAAGAAATGTAGACTAGATTCATAACGATGTTTGGAACAGAGTCTGAAGTAGTGTTAGATCTAGTTTTGACACTGGCATAACTGAATACATTTCTATCATTATTTTTGTTAGTGACACTTTTTTGAGTTTACTTGCATTCAGCTGCAGAAAAAAAAATCAGTTGATTCAGGTGGTTTGGACTGGAGATCAGGGATAAGCAACAGGAATAGTATCAGTTTCATCTTTTTGTGAGGTTTTGGTGTTTTTTTAGTTTTGAGGTTGTCCGGCTATGGTTTTTACTTGAAGCCTGCCATGTTAAATTGCCCTGTTGTGGTTTAGCCCCATCCAGCAACTAAGCACCACACAGCCGCTCGCTCACTCCCCCCACCACTGCGGGATGGGGGAGAGAATCGGAGGAGCAAAAGCAAGAAAACTCGTGGGTTGAGATAAGAACAGTTTAATAATTAAAATAAAATAGTAAGAGTAGTAATGGCAATGATAATAATAATGATAATGATAATGATAATATAATAAAAAGAAATAATGAGAGAGAGAAACGAAACCCGGGGAAAAGAGGGAAAAGGAAAAAAAAAACCACAAGTGCAGCAACCACTCACCACCCGCTGACCAACACCGCCAGTCCCCGAGCCGCAATCGCTGCCTCCCCCGGCCAACTCCCCCCAGTTAATATACTGGGCATGACACCACATGATAAGGAATACCCTTTGGCCAATTTGGATCAGCTCTCTTGGATGTGCCCCCTCCCCTCCCAGCTTCTTGTGCACCTGGCAGAGCATGGGAAGCTGCAAAAGTCCTTGACTAGTGTAAGCGCTACCTGGCAACAACTAAAAACATCAGTGTGTTATCACATTATTTTCATACCAAGTCTAAAACACAGCACTATACTAGCTACAGTGAAGAAAATTAACTATCCCAGCTAAAACCATGACAGGCCCCAAACCAAACTGCTGTAAAAGAAAGGATCAGATCTTGAGATGCAACATTATGAACTTCTGAACAACTCTGCTGCTCTTTTTAGCTTATCCTTTGAGATTTCCACCTTCTATACGTTTTCCATAATTGCAGTGTTCAATCATCTCATAGACATTATTTCACTGTCTTATTGACTGAAATTATGCCTCCTATTCACATCTGATAATGGTTCCGATTTTGATTCATACAATTCAGACACTTCACAGCAGCAGCAGCAAAAGAAGCACATTGTAATTATTTTTCAAACCCTTTGTTGCTGGTGTCATTTTATCTCTCATCCCTGCATGCTCTTTTTGTACATACACATCCCATAATATACACTTAATATTAGAAACATGGAAACAGCTATGGAATGGGAGTCATGTTAAAGTCATGTGTTTTGACCTAAGTGTTTTGTTATCACCAAAACCACTTAATTGAATTTTTAAATTTTGTCAGTCATTCATTTGGCATTAGATCCTTTCAGCTGCAGTGGGTTTATGCCTGATGCAGTTCAGAAGGGGAAAATGAGGTGCAAACTCACTTGGAACCAACTGCTATTCCAGTTTTACCCTCCTGGTATGCTTTCTCTCTTCCTTTTAGCAATGAGTATGTACTTTAAATCAACAATTTAGCTTTACACCACATAAAAATGTATATGTTAAGTCACATGTCTTTTATGGCTAAGAAGCAGCTAGAAAACACCTGAAAAATTATGAAACCTGCTAAGTATACCTATTACATCCAGGACAAATATTGGCTTTTAAATGATCCAGGGAAGGTAAGTCCAGGTAGTTTGATCCAGAGTCTCCGAAACCTAACCAAAAGCTTTTTCTAATTCTTAGATTGAACTTTTATTGAACTGAGACTTATTCCTTCTCCGGCATCTCTAAAGAATGACTGGCTCTTGCTTTTTATATACTAGGTTCCTATTCCTTCTTCCAACCTTTTTTTCCCTATATTTAAAAAAGAAATAAAACATCTTTATATTTTTCTAGCAAGACTTGTTTTCTGTAACTCTTACATGTTTCTTTCCTCTAGGATGTATGATTCATTTACATATTTTTTAAAGTTTCCAGAACTAGACACATATAACAATAGTTGTCTAACCAATTCCTAAAGAATAGATATGGTACCTTTTTCACACCCTACCCCAGTATTAGATTTTTATTCACCCAGAATGAGGTTTTTCTTTTTAGCAATAGCATTATAACATTGACTGTTATCTTGCTCTTTTCTGTTTTAGGATCCAGATGCTTTTTTTCTATATTATATAGTCTTTTATGGTTTGTATTTGTATTTTTTTCTCCTTCCTAGTGGAAAGCTTTTTGTTGTTTCTTAGTTAATTTAATTCTCTTGATTTTTGATTCCATCTCTTAAGTGGCCAAGTTTATTTTTAACCTCTGACTCTTTCTTCTGATGTCCTTTACATGAAATAATGTCGAAATATTCCAAAGGATGGAGAGAATTCTTCTTCATAAAAGCTGACTGACATAGTCAGTCACTTCGCTACCTGGATGTAGCTGTGGTATTCCTGAAGGGAATTCCCGGTAGTGGATGAACACAGACATAGCATACAGGCACACACATGAGGCTTATAAACTCAGACCACTTTTTAACCTCAGTGGAAGTTAGCTCTAGTTCTAGTCATTGCTCTGCTTTATGGGTAATTTGAGTGGGTTGTGTGTTTATACTGTGCAGAAAATGCCTTTCTGTCACAACTAACAAATGCCATACTTAATGGCTGCTGTGTCTGATATCCTTGTTACGAACATTATTACATGCATATTTTGGCTTGACTTTGGTGTAACCATGCTGATAAGCCCTCTCTGTTGGGTCATTTTTTTGCTATTGTCCTGTTTATACCTGTTTTAATTTCAGGTTATGGTGGAAACAGCTTGCACTGTCTGAGGCTTTACAACATCCAGTGCATGCTTATATAGTGGTAGTGGGAGAAGCTAGTATTTAGAGGTAAAGCACTATCATGCAGAGGTTAATTTTCTAGCTCTGCAGTTCTGTGAGTGGGAGAGTCAATATAGGCATAGGCATTGGCATAGATTGCCATCAGCACCAAGAGCTGTCTGAAAATAAAAGGTGTTAAGCTAGTAATGCTGCATGTATAACTACTCTTTGTAATAAGAAAAGGCAAAACCAACATATGGCAATATGTTGTCANAGTATGAAATATATATCTTGTAAAAATTAAATTAGCACGTATCTGAAATGTTTTATCCTGGCCTGATGCAGATAGAATACATCCATTGATTTTACTGGAAAAAATCCAACTCATAACACTTGAGGAATCTGCTCTCTCATTGGTGCTGAAGATCTGAGAGGCATTGACGCCTACTAAAATTAATGGGAACTGCTGATGTTCTTGGAAACAAACCCTGTAGAGTTGCATTATTTTAACTTGTTACTTTTTTTCTTTTTAATGTGTTAGCTATTCTTAATATAAGGTCCAGCAGAAGGACAAAATTCTGCAACGCAGCAAAATTTCATCTTTTTTTGACAACCACTTAGTGATAACCACTTTTTCTCTGAGAAAGTTATTCTACAATGTATTGAATAAGATATAACCACTTTCAGTGAACCAACAATGAGATTGCAAAGTATCATCAGAAAAATATTTTTTAACATTGCCATTTAGAGTATTTGATGTATGTTCTGAAAACATCTGGTTTTGCCAAAGTTGAAAAACCTTCCTAGAAATTTTTTCCAGAAAAGAATGTTATCACTAGCAATGAAATATTTTTTTCAAGTTTCTTTCTAATGCATTTGCATATTTTTTAGTATTCATTAATATCTAGCTTTTGAGAAGAGAAACACTGAACAGAGATGAAAATCTCTAAGCACTATTTATGTGGCAATGTGTAGGCACAGCTGTTAGTGAGCAGAGCACGACCTTTCCAGCAGATGGATCAGTCCGTAATGCAGTTTTTTGAGAGACACTTCAGGAACAGATATCTAGACNAAACATTGCTGAAGGTAACCAAATAGCTGTTCTAACTGTGTACACAGTGGTGTCAGCTCAACTTAGCTCTTACCAGAGGCACAGGCTGAGTTGTAAAGAAATGGCTTCTCCCATTAAGTCAAATAGCATTCTCCTCTGATCAGCAGCAAGGGGACTAGTTAGTGTTCATCAGACCTTTGAGTTTTAGAGGTAAAGACCTTTCTCTGGCCTTATGCAGCTTATCTCAGATTCCATATATTAGTACTTAAAAGTCCATTAATCCTAACTGAACGTGCTTTACTAGAAACTTTGAAATAAAAAGGCAGGGCAACTGCTGAAGAAAACAGAGGGCATCCACTTCTTACCTGATATTCTCCCTGACATTTCTGTATCCACTGCTCTCAAACAGTGTAGCTGTGGCAGCACAGATAGGGAGATACGGGGTAACTGAGTCACCTCTGACATTTATTTTGAGTCTTGAAAACAATATTATGCATTTACAGTTCAGTCATTTTTTTCAAATTGAATTTATCCTTGTGGACTTTTCCAGCTTTCTTCTTATCAGGTGGTAAAACTGTTCTGAGGTTTGCTCACATTTATTTTCCAATCATGCTTCATAACCACTTGAATGTCTCCCATTCAGGAAGAAGAGTTTTGTTAGGGCACATGGGCCAGTCCATCTAGATGTTCCTGTGAATTTCAGGAAAAGCTGGCAAAAGATCCAAGCCACCAATGCTCTGGCTTAGCAGTCCATCACTGTAGAAAGCAAACATTATTACTGCATTAAATTTAACATAGTGCTGAAATAAATGTGTATACAGTATGTGAGGAAATTTCAGCCCGCTAATAAAAAAAATAAATAATTTTGTTTGTTTTAAATTCCTTCAGATTATCAGTTGGTTTTCCCACTGAGCAATTTTATTCTGTTAATCCAACAGCTGCTGTCAGCAGTAGGCAACTGATTCATCCAGCTAGTGTTTTCCTGTAACTGTTCTGAATTAATTCTGCACACCGATTTATAAACAAATTCCAAATATGCAAAGAGAAGGTGCACAAATGATAGGAAACTTTGCAGAAAAACATACAAGCTACACAAAATCTATTCTGTATTATGCTTAATATATTACCTAATATAATACAATAATATATTACAACTGCAGAAGTAGCAAACATTCTGATTTCACATGTAAAGAAGCTATGAAAGTCTTATTAAACAAGGAGACCTGCTGCTGTTTGTTAGTGTCTTACCTTATTGATTTTTAACTTTCACTGAATGTCTCAAGTCTTAGAACAAGGGTTGTGATACTGAATTGGTGACAGAGCTCTTTCTCAAAATTTTCATCCTTTTTTCTTCCCGTACTATATTCTGTGGCAGTTTTCTAAATATTGACGTAAATCCACAACAAACCCTCTACCATACCCTAGAGCAACAGTGTGCTATGACAAGAGGTGAGAAACCAGTCATCCATGTACTATTATATCAGACACTGTAGCTTATGCAAATTATACAGTAAGTGAGGCAAATGAATGTACTCTTTGGATTAATGTTTTATGAATATTTTTGGTGTCTTGATGTTAACATTCAAACCCAATGAATTAACAAGTGAATATATTTCAAGTCATGGCAATCTCTGAAATATGTCTTTCACTTAAAAAATTTTTAATTGCTTCCTTCAACCAAAACCCTAATATTTATGGATTAAAAATGAAGTCTGTCTATATTTGTGTGAAGTGTGGTATAGGTTTTTTCCGCTTTAATACATCAACTGAATGTCTTATGCCACTCCTGAAGACAAAGTCCATCCAGGACCCATAACTGAAGAGCAGAAAGTGCCCCATGCCTCTTCTGCCCCTAATCTGGTCTCTCAGGTAAACTTCTATTGTTCTTCCTATAAACTGCCAGCCTAACCAGCTTGGGGAGGCCAGGAAGAGAAATCAATCCATTTATAAGCTTTTTCTTACTAAAACAGTTATTTATAGCTCCTGATTATAACATGTAACACAATATTAATATTTTACCTTTGTACAGCACCTTCCATCCCAATGCATTTAACAAGTCCACTCCCAGAAATGTACCAAACCTGGAAGACAGAGCAACAACCTTTTGCTGAGAGCTGCAGGAATTTTAACTCAGAAGACTTACTACTGAGACCCATATACAGTTCATGCCTTGCTTCTACTTCATATCTGAACTATGCTGCACTGAATACATCTGCTCAGTCCTACTCTATGACAGAATAAGCTGCAACAAAAACATACAGTCAGCATTTTCCTCTACTTTTTAGCAGGCCCTGTAGGCTGGATTGAAGAGTGTTAATAGACAGCTTCAGTGGATAGAGTAAATGGGCTCTCCCATCTACTGCGTACAAAACAGTCAAGGGGACATGGATGGGTCCTCTAACATCCTCTGACATCTTTTTAATGAGTCTGTCACAGATTCTTTGCATGTGCAATCAGAACTCTTACTGCTTTTCCTGCACAACTGTACTATAATTGTGGATGTTCTATGACTCATATATTTTTGTACTGGGATTTCTAAGACAGTTTTCTGATTTGAACATCTCTGAGTATAGAGATCTAAATCTTAATTCACGTACACAAAGAGTATGTGTGTTTCACATATTCACAAAATTTGGTGGGACACCAGTATTTTCTCTACAGGGTGAACTGAAACAAGTTCTCCTGGAGTAGCATAGCTAAAACTGGTTTTCTTTCCTATGTGAACTCCGGGAGCCCTCCTTGTTTGCCATGACATTCTCACCAGGAATCAGACGGCAGCTAGAAGCACAGTGCCCCATTGTGCTGCCTGGGACTTGCCTGATAACTGTCCAGCAGAATGCTGACACACAGTGTACAATGGCTGTACACTGCCTGGTTTTCCTTCAGGGTGAGCAATTACACTGGGCCAATATCATCAGTGCAGTTATGAATTTTGACGCAGTTTGCAGAAAAGAAATTATCATTGAGACCACCATCCATGGCTCATTTTAATGTTCCTTGGAAGTCCTTTATGAGTACTGGATTTCATAGCAAATTCTGAAGGTTTCTCCACCTTATATATAATGACCAGAAGAGTACAGCGTTAACCTAGTGGAGAAAAATGAGACAGAATATTATTAAGCCCATAATATAAGGCCTCTGACTTATTCCTGCGTTGCATTTCGATGCCATACCTAATATTCAACAAGTACTCTTATCTGCTTGCTTTTTTTGTTTTTCCTGGCTTCTGAAAGAGGGCTTTTTGCTACCTATATTCTCCCAAATATCTTCTCAGTCAAACACTCATGATGTAAATGTTCTAATTCAAAGTTTTTAATAATATACTTTTTTTTTTTCATTATTTAACCTTTGTTGTGGTTTAGCCCCATCCAGCAACTAAGCACCACACAGCCGCTCGCTCACTCTCCCCACCACTGCGGGATGAGGGAGAGAATCGGAGGAGCAAAAGCAAGAAAACTCGTGGGTTGAGATAAGAACAGTTTAATAATTAAAATAAAATAGTAAGAGTAGTAATGGTAATGATAATAATAATGATAATGATAATATAATAAAAAGAAATAATGAGAGAGAGAAACAAAACCCGGGGAAAAGAGGGAAAAGGAAAAAAAAACCACAAGTGCTGCAACCACTCACCACCCACTGGCCAACACCACCAGTCCCCGAGCCGCAATCGCTGCCTCCCCCGGCCAACTCCCTCCAGTTAATATACTGGGCATGACATCACATGATATGGAATATCCCTTTGGCCAGTTTGGATCAGCTCTCTTGGATGTGCCCCCTCCCCTCCCAGCTTCTTGTGCACCTGGCAGAGCATGGGAAGCTGGAGAAGTCCTTGACTAGTGTAAGCACTACCTAGCAACAACTGAAACATCAGTATGTTATCACATTATTTTCATACTAAAGTCTAAAACACAGCACTATACTAGCTACAGTAAAGAAAATTAACTATCCCAGCTAAAACCATGACAACCCTACATGATTCACAGGTACCATTGGACTTTTAATCACAAAAAACCCACACTGTACTGGAAACGAAATTATATTAGCTCCTTTTAGAGAGAAATATGGAATTCTGAGCACTATGGCTCTGATGGCTAACCTAGAATAGATATTGAACCTCCTGGCAATGCTACAGGCAGAAGGCTGCACCTTCTCTTTAAAGTGCTTTTGCCATCTTGTGCTTTTCCTAAATCTTTTTGATTAGACTGTAGTGCAAATGCCACAATTTTGATTTTTGTTATTGGACTATATGAACATAACCAGTTTCTTAATTTATGTTCTAAAACATTTTGTGAGGAAATTGCCTATTGTGTTTTGTTGTGGTTTTCATTAATATAATGTAGCTCAGCTTCCTCTAAGACTAAAATCAAAGATTAATAACTTTGTGCTCAGCTAGAGCACACAATTTGCTAATTCATCTGAGATCAATAATGATTAAATGAATAATTTAGTGAACCACTGTGCACCCTTTTTGGCTGCTTTATTTCCTTCCACAAGCTACACTTGCTATTTGCAATAATGTACAACATTTGGAGAGTTAGCAGAAAAGAAATACTTTTTTTCCTCCTTTATTTTCCTTTATTTTTTTCTTAGTAAACAGAAAATGAGTTTGTGTTTTTTCTTTTGAATACCTCACTGAAAATCCTTCAGGAATTTAAAGTCTCAATTTTCTTTTTAAGCCCTCTTTGGACTTTCTTTTTAGTTTTTGCTTGACGATTGCTTCTATGCTGTTCATCATTATTTTATTCATTATTTTGCTGTGCAAATAAGTGATTATGAACAACATAAGTAAGGTTGCAAGACATACACTATTTTATATATGAATAGTCAGTCTATAGTACCAGAAAGGTGTCAGATAGATTGATCTTTTGCAGCAAGTTCAAAATGCCTAAAAGTAATTATTTGGACTGGAGTGTGAACAAACAATCTGTAAAAAACAGTTAGCCAAGTGACCTAAATTAAGAGGCACAGGTCTTTCCAGGTATTTGGGTGTGATGCCTCTGTTCAGAGTAATTTTAATCAGTAAAGACTGAAAGGATCAGTCACCTCTTACCTTTTATATCGAATCACAATTTAAAAGTTTCTTAGCAAAAATCTCATGAGTGATCCAGTAGGTATTCTCAGACCACATGGGAAACGCAGCGACTAAACCAGTTCCCTTCACCCCAATAATCAAGTTCTTTTATTTTTAGTTTTTATTGAAAATTCCATGAAAGGAGACAAGGACACAAATTTTCATTTATACAGAAGTCACCTCATTGGGTCAAATCATGGAATCAAATAGGAAAGATCTGTTCAGTGAAATCCTCTTCCCCAGAGGAGATTAATGCACTGTTTATGTAGGACTCTCTCCAGGGAAGTAATGACTGGAAGGATTTTTACTCAGGACTGAATTGAAATTATATTCCCATACTTATGTTCCTGTATTTTCTTCTAACAATTAGTCTGTGGGTCAAAAGGGATGGGGAAGGGAAGGGAGAAAAGTCAAAAAAGTACTATAAATTTTTGAAAGAGTATCAAGTAACACATGAATAAATTAGTGGATGGAGACTTTCATTCACACAGCATTTTGGCTGTTCTGAAGCTTGTTGTAAGACAGATATCTCAGAGACCTTCCTGAATAAATAATTTAGGAAGGCTCCTTCTGTTAATGTCACTTCTTTACTGCTTTTCTTGCAGTTATTTTGATGACGTCTTAAGGATATACTTTCAGGATTCAAAAGATGACACAAGTCTCCCAACTTTCATCTTCACTTTAAAGTGAGAAGAAATATCATCTAATGCTTACGGCTGCAGATAATAACTAAAAGTGTTTCTTTAACGCACAGAAGCTAAACATCTCTTTTTTAATTGTCACATTTTGCAGGGTAGTCCTTCGGGAAATGTGGAAAAGTGACATATCAGGATTGCCATTTGGATGCTATAGTTATTTAAGGCATATGTTGGGACATTTGATAAAAGCACAAGGGAGATTTGTGTCTTTCTGGACCTATAGGTAGGTGAAGGCTGGGCAATATACCTTAGGATGTCCTAGACAGCACTTGGACACTATCTTTAGGCAAATGAACTGAATCCATCACTCAGTGTACTTAGGCCAAAAATTTTCTCTAATCTGTTGGATTAACTGCTTAAATTAAGGCATCAGATTTTCTCTCCTTTATAAAAAACTGAGAAATATGACTGAGGATTGTGTATTTCAATCTGTCAGTGGTATCTAACACCATAACACCTGTGCCCTTCTTGATCTAGGCCATAGATATGATACGTGAAGGAAAGAATCATTAATGTGGAAAAGAAGCCCTATGTTGGTGCAAAGAGCTTTTCAGTCGTTGCAATTTATTCTGCACTAAAATCTGAAAATTTTGCCTTTTCACAGTTACACAGTAGGAGGAATTGAGATCTAGTATCCAATGCTAATGTTGTACTTTGTCAGTATTAAGTAGAAGGCTATTGATTTGAACAACAGTGTTGCATTACATGTCATTAACCTGTGTCAGTGAATTAAAACAAACAAAATACCTGGGAAGAAAAAATTAGTTTGGTAATACTGCTGGTTGTCATAACGATGTATTGATTACATATTAACCCAATAAGATATATAGTTATATGCAGTATATTAATTTCTACATTGACATTCATAATTATTTTTAATACTGGGTCTAATTGTCCCATTATACTTTCTGTTTGATATCAGGCTATAAGGACTTTTCACCACTGGAGAATTTGAATTTTTTTCCATGTCTCTGCATTTGTTTTATTTTGGATTACGGAAAAGACAGAGCCAAGGCAGCCCTGTAGCTGATCCTACTGACCACACACTAGGCAGAACTTGTACCTACCAGGGAGATTTTTCCTTGAGCTGTTTCTGATCATAATGTGACTCAACTGTGTTACTGGCAAACTGTGAGTAAGCAACTTCATTTTAAACTTTGCATTGCCCTTTTTGTGTCAGTGACATACTCTCTCCTATGTGTTGTATCCAATCACATCCATGAGAAGTGAAATCTCCATATCCATATTAGGCATTCTCAGGTGTAAATCTGACAATACATTTCATTTCAAAATTGAGGTATGTTGTGAAGTGATGATGAAAAGAGCCCGCGACATGTTTATAGTAGTGATTTTTTAAAAGTCATTCACTATGCAGCATTTCTTCTGTGTTCTACA
>WEKW01012778.1:0-43934 GCA_013389905.1 Sula dactylatra
GTGCTTTAGCAGTACAGCACAGATGTTACAAGAGGTAAGGTGCAGAATTGGTTGGAATAACTTGGAAAACACTCAACTTGCTAAGACACAGTAAAACCTGTGCTTCCATGTCCATATCGTTAGTTGTGTTTCAGATAGCTACAAACTTGCTGGGACATCTTTCCATTAACTTTTTTTTTCCCCCTTNATTAACTTTTTTTTTCCCCCTTGAAGGAAATATTTCATGTTGAAACAAATGCAAGGATGGAAATTCCAGAAATCTTTCAAGAAGTAATAATGCATACTCCTTAGTGACAGTGCAGTGAAGGCTCATTTTGAGTTTTAATGCTCAGTAAGTAGCTCTCTAACGGTTTTCCATTAAAAGATGTCTTTAAAAAGCTGATTGTGTTAAATATATGATGGATAATATTCTCTAAGTAATTATTTTACAGATTATTTTCTCTCAATTAATTTTTTTAAGGAAGATTCTACACCTATCCCTTTGCAGGAGAAAGAAATAGATATGGATTTACAAAAGACAAAAAAAAATTGTTTGCCATGCCTGTAATGATTTAATTTCAGTTTCATCAGAAGCATAACAGAAATACTTTCAAGAGAGGAATTATAGAGCAGGAGATAATTACTTTAGGTCATAGTACTAGCCAGAGCTCAGGACCTCAAAACCTTTCACCTGCTTTTCTGTTTCTTTTTGTCCTTGCTTTGAAAAGGCTCAGGCTGTAGAAAGGACATATCTTCCATCCCAATTCCATCTTGCTTTCTGCTTTATACTTCATTGCAGAGTACGTCCGAAGAAGAGTTGCAATAAGTTAACAGGAAAAAAAAAAAGAAAGTGGTACCATAGTTTTTAATGACTTTTAGGATTACACAAATGCTAGTGCTTGTAGTAAGTTAGAACAGCTCTTGTGCATTTACAGTTTGTGCCCCACCCAATGACTCAAACAATATATTTTAGCAGCCGCAAACTAGTGAAAAAGAGGGAAGTCAGAATTACAACATTTCCACATATACATCTTTTATGCCAAAAGGATGTGGGGAGGCAAATACACTACTATGGCAGCTCTCCATCATCAGAGAGTCCCCTTTGACTGAAATAATCCTACAGTGTCTTTTAAAATGGCTTTATGCCTTTAATATACTGCAGAATTAAGACCAATGTGAGTCTGGAGATTTGGAACAGTAAAACCTTTCCAGATGGAAAAGCTTCTATGATTTATCAGCCTCTCTCAGGAAACAAACACTATTTTTTCAAGAAAGAAAAAAAAAAACACGAGTAAAGGAAAAGAACAGCAAAAGGGAAAAATTGTCTTTTGATTTTTCATTTAAATCTTCATTTCACATTTTCATTTTGGGTATGTGATTTAAAGCTTCAGTTCAGTAAAGAGGTCATTAGGGAGAAGGTCTTTTCTCAGTGATGCTCAGAATGGTTTGATCATTGTTCAAATACTGATGAACTAAGAGTGCTTGCCCACAAAGAGGATATTTTGGCATTCACCCTGCTCTTCAAAAAAATACAAATAAACCCCTTTGAACATAGGAATGAATGAAGCAAAGATAGCAAACAAGATGCTAGTTTCCATTGCTAGAAGTAGCTAGTTTAGATAAGACACACCTTTGTTCTGAATAGATTGAAATTTGAGTTTTTAATTTGAAACTTCAAATTTCTTTTAATTTCTTCCATGGGATAAGCTTACACTCTTCTAAGGAGTGCAATACTGAAATGTACCCACTTACATCTAAAGTTATTACAAATTAAATTTAGCAACATACAAGTTACAGCATATATGCATACATTTGTGTATGGCCGCAAAATCCTATATTTCTGTTTTGCACTGGGATTCTGTTGTAAATCAATGCATATTAAAGATTATATGTGTTAATGGATGCTTTGGACAAATGTTCAATTCAACTCATCTAACAGACTGAAGTTCAAGATATTGTTCTATAGGCAAAGAAAGAAATTCCACCATGTGTTCATCTTTATTATTTAGTAGGGAGTTTCAAACTTCTTGGACTTAAAACATATTTAGAGTTATTTTGACAGATTTAAGCAGTGCTGTGATTTATGTGAGTAAGAACTAATACCGCAGACCTAAAGTACATTTCAGGGGAAGTACATTAGTCACCAAAAAACCAGAAAGGAACTAAGCCCCTCTCATATTACTAATTGTGGGTGAGTCACCATATGGACGAGTTGTTGCTCATCTTCCCTACTGATTCAATAAAGCTTCATTTTAT
The DNA here is from genome assembly GCA_013389905.1 of Sula dactylatra. Taxonomy (NCBI): domain Eukaryota; kingdom Metazoa; phylum Chordata; class Aves; order Suliformes; family Sulidae; genus Sula; species Sula dactylatra. Next base: position 2,236 of record WEKW01012778.1, read on the forward strand.
AACATGTTGCCAGATGCCATCACCGTTTGGACCACACTACACTGAATGCAGCCTGTGTAGCTCTTATCAAGCTAGCTTTAGTTCAGGTAATAGTCACTCTAGAGAAGCAATCATCACAGTAAAGACTGAGCCTTCAAACATATCACAAGCATCCAAACAAATCACCACACAACCTCAGGACTTTAGGCAAGTATTCAGTGGTTGCTGCAGTTTTACTGTTATTCAAATGCTAACTGCTAGATTTGAGTTAACACAAGCAGCAGGTCAGTAACTATAGGTGTCTGTGTGTCTTGAATCACTCATATGACTATTTTTTTTTTTTGATAAAGAAATACTGAGCCTCTTGGAACCAAAAACTGAGAACATACATAGTATTAAAAGACTTTCTCTTTCCATGATGTACTTACAGTTTAAATGGAGGCAAATGCTGGGAGAGAGTAATCCTCAGATCTAGAATCACATATTTTCTTTGTAGGGAATGTTATTTTACCTTGCTACAGTAATAAATGCACTTATGGGTAATCAGCTAGCAAAGCATGTATAACTTCATCACTTTCCATTGATGTTTAGACCACTGCTAGAGTTACTGCTGTGGGTTGATTATGATGGAAGGGTAACTTAGACATATCTGTGATAACTTTGCACTGAAGCTGGCTAAGCGTATATACATTTGAGCTTATATATAAGCTCAAATAACAAATCTGTAGTCACTTTAAAATTGCTGAAACTAGAGTAGGTAGTCTAACCTAGTAGGTAGTATTGACACAATACTTCAGACACGGTGGTGTAGGCACGTTCTTTATCCATAGTTCATGATCACAACCACTCTTATTGATCTGATGAAAATGAGTTGAAAGCCTTGGGAAGAAGGAGCTGAATGTTTCCAAATGAAATATGACCCTGTTGCAAATTTATGGATCAAAAGTGTTAAGTTTAAAGGGCTTTTAAATATTTCTTTCTGGAGAAGGTACATACAGAAACAGTAGAAAAATCAGAGAAATTAGGTATGTGATTTAGGTTATTAAAAAGGGCCAGCAAGAGCCATAGAATATAAAAATATACTGCAAACCTTACCAATACACTGAAATAACCCATGAAAAACATGACTATAGCTATCCATGTTTCTCTCCTATGGTGTTAACAAATACAGACAGATGCTTTCTATTTCTTGTGATAAAAACAACTATAGTGGCTGCAATGGTCAATAGTTAAAGGCACCATTCATCAGGTTTGAATTCTAAGGGCCAGCTGCCTTTATATCTGACAGATAGATTCTGCAGCTTTGGGAGAGAAATGAGGATGCAGCCAGCAGGAGGAGCCGTAACCTCAGAGTGGAGATTGATACCCGATGGAAGTAAAATATTCTTGCGGGCTGTGGTAGCTGGTGCCCAGAAAGAGCAGTGGCAGCCATGCTGGAAGTAGATGAGAGGGAGAAATGAGCTGCAGTGGCCACAAAAGGCCTGAGCTGTGGAGAGTCTGACAGGCATTTTGTTTTCAGATTTATTCTTTTTCGATACAGAGAGGGAAGAGGGGGAGAAGTGAAATGATTTTTCAAATGTCTCTCTTCGAGGAAGTTTGGATGTAGCACTGTTTGTTTTCCTCACAGTTGGATGTTGCCAGAGGGAAAGAAAAGGGCAGAAGGAAAAGAACAGAAAACTGGGAATATTACTGGCATTATCCATTCCTGTAGGGTGGAGGTGTATCAATAGAGAAATGCAATCCTTTCAGTGGAGCAGTAGAATTTCAATGTGATTATAAAGCAGGCAAAATGTAGTTAATAACTACGCCAGATGGAGCTTCATCTGCTGTAGATTGACTTTAGAAATGGAGAAATATTGGTAAATATGGGCTCTGCTTTTTTAAATTTAAGATCTTGGGAAATACTAACATCCAGTTTTGATGTTTAGCCAGGAGAAACAGTTATCCTGAGGGATAAAGGTGATAGGAATGTTAATCTGAGCAGAGACATCAAGAGCTATTTGCACATTAATCAAGTCAGCATCAGCAAAGCCTCCAAATGCAGTGTACATCAGCTCAAGTTCTCACATAAACAAGAACAGGTTTCTGCCTTGTGAATGCTTAAGTGCAGAGCCATACAAAACTGAATCTTTTTGAAATATAATCTTGGGCTATGACACCAATGAATGAGAGAGAGATGAGATGTTGAGTAAAAGATGGATCCTAATCCTATCCTTAGATATGATTGTGTTTCTGGGAGCAGGAACATTTTCTGAAAAACCAGTACAAAGTAAAACAGAGAGAAATTACTGAAATTAGCTTTTCTTGACAATACAATATAGCAATAGATATGAGTATATTGACAGACAAAGGCACCAGAAAAAGGGAAAAAAACCCTAAAAGTCATTAAACAACCAGGAGGATTGGATTTTTTGCTAGTTTCTTATAGTCCCCGGAGTCATAAATCTACCACTGACTTCCACTCAAAAAGCCTGGGAAGACCTGTGGAGCAGGGGAGGTTTAGATAGCATATTAGGAAAAATTTATTCACCAGAAGTGTTATCAAGCATTGGAACAGGCTGCTCAGGGAAGTAGTTGAGTCACCATCCCTGGAGGTATTTAAAAGACCTATAGATGTGGTACGTAGGGACATGGTTTACCAGTGGACTTGGCAGTGTTAGGTTTACAGATGGACTCAATGATCTTGGGGGTCTTTTCCAACCTAAATGATTCTATAATTCTATAATTCCAGTTTGCCTGGTGTAATAGGCATACCAATAGAACTGGAGCGTACACATCCTTTCTTGCAGATACTGTCATAAATGTAGACCTACACTGTTAGGTTGGTTGGGACCCTTCAATCCTTGCTTTTGTCAACACTGTACAAATGTCCCCCTGTTCCCAGGTTCTCCTGGAAACACAACCCAGTGCAGCCCTGGGAACGGTCCACTCCCATGGTGCCACAGGCAATTCCTACAAGCACCCCATGCAGTGACATATGATCTGAAATTTATTTACGTGATGTGACAGATATATTGGGTGGGTAGTGATACCTGTTATAAAAACCCACAAATGTATGCCCAAATCAGAGCCCAGCCCAACCAGTTCAAACTGGAATAAGGTGGACCCAGGTGAACAGGGCACTTGCTGCAACATGTTGACATGTCATATCTGTACCTGACAGCGTGGCCATTATGTGCAACAGCTTCTCCTTGGGCTGTAGCTTCTACAAAGCACTCAATATTACGTTTAGTCTCCTTACAGGAGGGGCTATTGTTTTAACTCTTCATTGTTTTCTTTATTAATTTGTCAGAACAAGTCACATGTATTCATTAGTCACAAAGCCCCAAGTCAGTCAGCACTACTGTGGTTTTCATCATCTTCTGGCCCCTGACAAAAATGCTACAAAAAAGAAAATTTTACTTTTGTTATCCAGTTCATTCCAGATTAATCTTGGCAGTCTGAGATGCACAGATGCAGCCAAGTATCACCTGCCTGTGTAAAGACCCCAGGCAGGCTATAGCCAGTGACAAATGACCACAAAGAGACAGTAGCAAGTACTGCTCCTTTGTCTAATCACCTATCAATCTCTCAGTAGGCCTGTACCTTCAAATAGCCACAAGCATCTTCATCCTACAACCCAGAGCATGCAAAGTATACTCTCATTTCTGTGCCATATGCAATATGACACTAGTGGTCATCAGCTAAGCTTTACATTACTTCAGAAATTTCAGAAAAGTGCATGCAAAGCAGCAATTTTGTCATAAAGTCACAGAGGTTACCACACATGGCAATGATGTACAGTGTGGATGCAGCCAGTCTGACTGAAGCAGCTGTGAAACACAAGCTGCTTTCTACCTCTTAGCCTCTACACCAAGTTTTTCTCCTTGTGGCAGATGAGATTAGGGCTGCAGACGTGGTTTACTAGTTGTAAGCATCTATATCACAAAAAAATGGTTATTTATCCATGCAGAATAGTCCCACTAATTTTCTGTTGTTTGCTTTAGCAGACCATGTTCTTCTTTTTACTGAACTCTGCAAAAAGGGAGATCACGTGGTGGTGCCTAAACACTGATATACTTAGCAATTTAGCAATTTAGCTAAAGATAATTCAAAATCCTCTGAATGTGATTCTAGATGTAAACATGAGGAGGTGGGCTTTCTTCATGGTCTAGAACTGTTGCAGATGTATACTAAAAGGGCAGATCAATGTCGAGAAAGTAAAATAAAAAGGGAAACAGCCACTGAACAGACAAGAACTTCTATTAAAAAGTCAGAAATGAAAATGCTAAAGGAGTCTATACATAGATAATGTTTTAGAACTATGTATCTCAAAGAAATCCGGAGCTGCTGGAGCTCTACACAAGTCTGTAGTACAGGAGTGAATGGTTCATCCATGATTGGGTTTATTTCTGAGGTATATATGGGAAGCTGGAATCTTTGAAAAAAGGTAGGGTAAAATTTACTTGGTGTGACAGGTATAGTGGGTGGACAGCAATTCCTTTTCTACAAAACACTATCTGTAATGATGGTCTGAACATACTTTGTATTTTCCTGTTTGAGATATACAATTCATATCATTAGAATTTCCTCTGACCTTTGAACTCCATATTTATTTAATAGTTTCTCTCTCTCTATCTTTGCACATGCATACGTATTCATATATATGTCTATGTCTGTACTTACATAGAAATATTTGGAAGGAGAGTTTCCTGAAGATGAAAACAATAAAAAAAACCAGGCCTACAATTTCATTTTGTATACATATTTAAAATCCTATTATTTTCCTATGAATGATCTTGGTAACTATGGTATTCCAGGTGTTTTGAAAGATACTGCCAATAGTATAGGACTTATACAGGGCTTCACTGGTTTGAAAAAATGAGGATGATTTCAGATCTCTTCTTTTTACTATGACTAGTACCTAATCTTTTAATAAATACAAAGAGGTATTAGGAGAAATGAGATTCTGTGCAAGTTGGTTCATGAGTTAGTCATTAAATATTTGTAGGCATATTAAGGCTTCAGTACTTTGTACATGAACAGAAATTCAGTCAAGATATAGAAGTCAATAAGAAACTTTTGCATAGTTCAAAAGATTTTTGATTAGTTATTGACAGCTATTGGTGGGAGCCTAAAAGGAATATACAATGCATCAAAACATGCCTACTGTCTCACTGTGATAAAGTTTAGTCCTTTAGAAAATATAGGAATGCAATTTGGCTGAAGCATAATCAAGTGAAAATGTTCCCATACGTTAAGAAGAGATAATGATGGTCTATAAATTAGTATTCAGAAACATTAAATATATATTTTAAGACAAATACAGTTAATAGTAAAGAAAAAAGGTTCTTATTGACTGTGATAAATAATTCATGCTCCTATATCTTTCTTCATTTCTTTTTAATTTCCTATTTCTCCTTGTACATAATCCAAAAAATAGATTCTGTATCCTTTTGAAATATTCCAAACTTGTTAAAAAAAGGAGCCAAGAGAACTGATGATGCACATATCTGTAGGGAAGCATAATAAGGGTCTGTTCTGGGGTACTGAGAGAAGTGGATATAGATGCCTTAGGGAAAAACATATGAAGAAGGAGTTACAAATCTGAATGCTGCTAGTTTGCAGATTTAGGATGCTTTCAGTAAAAAGAATCCCATAAGCTAATTTTTCCCTTATAAGAAAAAAGGAGTTCAGATACCACTGGGATTTTGAGCCAAACTGGGACATAAACAGAGGTGCCAAGTCTAGGCCATATGCCAAATTTTACTTCTTTATTTATTTACCAAAAAGTAGAAAATGTCTCTTCTTAAGCATTTCTTAATTCTCAGTGCTTCACATAAAATGGCTTGTCAATATCTGCCATAGTGCACTTTGGGTCTTGGGTATGAGCCAAAGAGATTGGAGGTTTTTGTATGTTCCCAGCCTGTACCCAGACAATGTTTTCAAAAGGCACATCTGTGTATAAAAAAGAAATGTCTTCACTGTCCTCTTTCCATTGTCTGCCCATAATATTTTTATATATATATATATATTTAAATCTCTTGAAATGGCACAGAATATAAACAGGAAACCGGAAAGACTAAGTAGGAAACTAGGAAGGATGAAATACATGTGTAGAACTTCTGTGGGAACAGATGGTTTAGTGTATATTGACATAGATGCCAGCTGATGTAAGGCTGTGTTGTGATGTTATGTATCCTCACCCCAGATGTTTCCCAATTGACATACCACTTGCATTCACTCCCTGTCTTAACAGAGCTGGATGAATGGCGCTAAACACAACTTTCTGAACATATTGAAGGCTTGCAAGTGGGTAACTCCTGTGCAGCGATCAGTTCCTTCAAGCCATTCTGTTTTTTCTGAGTGGTGAATTCACTCAGAAGGGCTCTTGAGTGCATGAAGATAACACATTTCAAGAAGTGTGTGTGTCACATCTGCCCACTCCCTTACATCAGAGGAAGGAAAATAAAAGGGCTTATATTCAAAGATAAAGAAAAAAAAAGTGCTTACTCATACCTTTTAATTTTCTACCTGTAATAATATATACAGATAAGGTCTATAAAAGTGCTATGAATATTGTATGTGAATTAGGCTAGAACAGATATATTGGAAGAAACAAAAGGTTCACAGGTATGGATGATTTTCCCCTTTTCTCATTCCAATTTCTAATTTCTTATCCTAATCTTCTAACTATGGATTTCTAGCTATGGATGTCATCTATCTGCACTTCTGTAAGGCATTTGACACGGTCCTCTACAGCATCCTTCTCTCTAAACTGGGGAGATATGGATTTGATGGGTAAGAACTGGTCAGATGGTCACACCCAGAGGGTAGCGGTCAATGGCTCGATGTCCAGATGGAGACTGGTGACGAGTGGTGTCCCTCAGGGGTCCATACTGGGACCTGTACTGTTTAATATCTTCATCAATGACATAGACAGTGGGATCGAGTGCACCCTCACCAAGTTTGCAGATGACACCAGGCTGAGTGGTGCAGTTGACACGCCAGAGGGATGAGATGTCACCCAAAGAGACCTGGACAAGCTGGAGAGGTGGGCCTGTGAGAACCTCATGAAGCTCAACAAGGTCAAGTGCAAGGTCCTGCACCTGGTATCAATACAGGCTGGGGGATAAAGGGATTGAGAGCAGCCCTGCAGAGGATTTGGGGGTACTGGTGGACAAAAAGCTGGACGTGAGCCAACAATGTGCGCTTGCAGCCCAGAAGGCCAGCCATATCCTCAGCTGCATCAAAAGAAGTGTGGCCAGCAGGTCAAGGGAGGTGATTCTGCCCCTCTACTCTGCTCTAGTGAGATCCCACCTGGAGTACTGTGTCCAGCTCTGGAGCCCTCAGCACAAGAAGGGCAATAGACCTGTTGGAGTGGGTCCAGAGGAGGGCCACAAAAATAATCCGAGGGCTGGAGCACCTCTCCTACGAGGACAGGCTGAGAGAGTTGGGGTTGTTCAGCCTGGAGAAGGGAAGGCTGCGGGGAGACCTTATTGCTGCCTTTCAGTACTTAAAGGGGGACTGTAGGAAGGATGGGGGCAATCTCTTTAGCAAGGATTATTGTGACAAGACAAGGGGGAATGGTTTTAAACTAAAGCAGGGTAGATTTAGACTGGATATAAGGAAAAAATTTTTTACAGTGATGGTGGTGAAACACTGGAACAGGTTGCCTAGAGAGGTGGTAGATGCTCCATTCCCAGAGACATTCAAGGTTGGGCTGGACGGGGCTCTGAGCAACCTGATCTAGTTGGGGATGTCCCTGCTCATTGCAGGGGGGTTGGATCAGATGACCTCTAAAGGTACCTTCCAACCAAAACCATTCTGTGATTCTATGATTCTATGACTCTAACTCCTATTTTTCATAGTTCCATGGGCTGGCTTTTATCTCTGAATTTCATGAAAACTTCTTAGACTTAATTTATATTTTCAGCATTTAGAAAGCTTTGAAAAAGGTAAAATATTTTAGCTAGTATTTCTGAGCATATGCTACTACTGAATCCCTCTTCAGATCAGGCATTCACAGGAACAAGTCTTGTATCTTTTTCCCAAACTAATATGTACCGTGTTCTTAAAATACAATGCCCAGGGCATATATATTTGCTAATCTCATAGCAGTAGCATACAATTCTTAGGTTAAAAGGAATAGAAGTCTTTGACACAGAAAGCAGTAGTAAAGAATAAATGAGAAACTACATTTTTATAAAACACACAATTTTCTTCTTGTTTCTGCATTCCTAGACTTTGAAATTTGGTACTTATGAATAACCTTGGAATCATTGTTTGAGAATGGAGAGTTAATCCAAAACTATTCAGGCATTAAATAGGTCTCCAACCCTGTTAATATTTTTACATGTGCAATATTGCGAGGCTGGAGCCTAAATATATTGCAGAAGCTCTGTTAAATTTCCCAAAATTGTAGGTATACCGAAGGAGGTACAAAAGTGAAAATCTGCACAGCAGTCAGTCAGTTTGCTGGTGTATATAAAAACTTTAAGATTTCAGAACATGTAAAGAAATTCTGAGTGAAGCCTCATACGCTTGGAATTTATGACAGAAAAGAAGTTGTGAAATCTTTACAAGCGAAAGTGGAAAATTGGTGTGCGTTCTATATAATTTTTATTGTACTATATTACCATATGGTGGTTTACTGAGAATAAAATAAAATACTTTAAGAAAAGTCAAAATTGTCCACTCTGTTCTGCAGAGTCTGATTGATTCTTGGTCAACCTCTTTAGGTGGGAAAACAGTTATCACAGTCAGTCTTCGGAGTCAGGGAAGGGGAACTTAGGGTTCTCTTCTTTTTAGGATAACAATATTTGGATGAGAAAGAAGAGTCCATTGGCTGATTACTTCATTTCTTTATGAGTTTTACATGTCAGTGCCAGCTGTGCCTTTTGAATGTGACCTGTTATAGGAAAGAAAAAGGTTTTTGAGCCCACACCTGTGAGAGGCAGTGTTTCACTGCATTTGGACGCGTACTACCCCAGCTCAGGCTCCACTGTTGAAGAGCCAGCTGCTTGCCAGTAAGACGCAGCCCATCTAGCTCAGCCTTTCACCACTTCATAAGTCCTTTTGAGCCTTATGAGCATTAAAGCAGGTCTCATACTGATAACAAATGTTAAGGCAATCATCTCTTTCCCTTTGCAGATAAGGACTTGAAGATTGCCTTTGCAGTCTCTCTCTTCTGTGCCACACAAGAAGATTTCTGCAGCCTGCGTTTTCTCTTGGTTTAAACAGTATTTATCAAATGGAAACACATGTATACAGTAGGTAAGTAAACATTTGCTGCACTTTGAAGAAGAGCTTGCTTCCCTTTTGCTTTGATGCTGGTATTCCTTAACAGAAGTACTTTTAAAATATACATAGGAATAGAAACATGATAAAGGAGCTTAATCATTTCAGCTCCCGTTGAACCACAAAACAAATGAATTCTTAATCATAGTGCTTTATGCCTACTCATAGTCCCTACTGAAAGAAGGATGGAACAGCCTGCTTTTGGACAATTCTGTATTATTCTTAATTACTGTTTACGTATACTGAGATTGCAAAATCCCTTTGGGAATAGCCTTTTAAAAACAAGGAATATCTAAGCAAATCTCCAAAGAAGAGTGAATTAGAACCCAGCTGACTTTGGCACATTTAACTTAAAATCACCTATGTTTGAAAAAAGTTTGGGTTTTTTTTAATGTGATGGGTATGACTGCTCAAGAGCTTTTCCCACAATTTGTGATAACACTTGTGATGCTATGCTTTTGTTCTTCTCTGACTTTCCCTTCAGCACATTGCTCTTTTCTTTCTTCCCCTCCTGAAGCATAGGTTATTTTTAGAACTTCATCATGAACATCAAGCACCAAACTCCAGTTAAAATATAAGGAGTAAATCAAGTCAATAACAAGGATAAATAATTTCACCTGTATTAACCTTAAATATGACGGACCAGATCCTCAGATCCCATTTTTTTAACTGACTAAGCTCCACTGAAATGAACTACAGTGTTTTAAATTATTACCATATGTATGACTTAACAACAAGCGTTCATCACTGTTCCATTATTCAGCTCAGATAGTGGTTGAGTGCTACTTTGTAGACATTGCAAAGTTACCAGCGTCTACTGTTTTTTGGACAATATAGCTCTAACCCGTCTTGCCCCAAACCTTAGTCTTCCCTGCAAGCTTCAGAAAATTCTACCCTGTACAGTTAGACAGAAAATCAAAATTGATTTGAAGGAAGATGGACTGGGTATTAGATTATACCAATTTTGTCCCAACAGCTCAAGAGTCAGGCTGGTTTATTTAAGATGGTAGAATTTTTTCCAGCATGCCAATTTTAGTACATTTTTATGTACTAAAATCAAAGGAGCCCTAACTAACATTCTGCTTAAGACAGACTGCAGGAAATTAGTATTGCTTTTGCAGAATTTACTTATGCAATGTGTTAAGATGAAAAATGTAAAGGGCTATCTAATGTTCTCTAGTACACTTTAGAAGTCAGCCAATGGTCACATCTACTTGGTACCACTTTTTGAGCTCCTTAGACAGTTTTAATTTAGTCAAATTGGGCTAGCATTTATTTGAGTGAAGATTGCAGGTGGGGGTATCTGTCTGAACACAGCCAAGTTGCACAGGACTTTACAGCTTTCTCCACTTATATCAAACAACATAGCTGATGGTAAGTCTACTCTTAGGTTACTCTGATTATGAAGTATGATAAAACCAGAGACTGAACATGAATAAAAACTGATACAGTGAACAAAATCCTCTTCTGTAAATGTAGTCACACTCCCAAAAAACCAGGAGAAAATAATTTAACAATTTTTTGAAATTAGCATTCAGAAAATTGATTTCATCTACATCAGCGAAATTACTCTTTTCCCATCATAATCTCAGGCTCCTTGGGAAAGAGGTAGCTCTATACTATTGCTACATGGGTAAAGATTCTTAGATGTAGATAAAGCTTATGTGAAAACCAGTAAAGTACTTTGTCTTTTTTCGTTACCTTGTACATACATGCATACAAAATTTATAAACCATTTACCAAGATATTTTCGGTAACACCAGAGTGAGTCAGAGAGGAAATAAACTTTAGGAATTAATTTTTAGTAGGAAATTCTAATATAGTAGTGCATGTTGCTCTAGGTATATGATGTCAGCTTTGTAAAACAGACATTGGAATAAAACCACGAAGCATTTCAGAATCTCACCATGTACTTTTGACATGTATCTTTCTATTTTGGATCATTTCTATTCTGAAGTCTTCTTTGATTATTTCTGCTCCTTGATTTTCTACTCTCTGTAGTTCCCAGTGATTTGAGTCTTAAGTCAAATGAGTCTTCAAGCCAGCATTCTGTATTGCCTGAAAAATTAAGACAAATATTATTTAAATTGTGAAATAGCCATTTATTTCTTCCTGACCTGATAGCACCAGCATTCTCAATGGCACTGCTCTTCCATATTTTCCCCACTGCTCCCTCTGCTTCTCCTTTGTGTTTTAGGGAATTCAGTGTCACAGAATTTGCAATAAACAAGAGATACTTGTCAAAGCTTTTTTTTTTTTTTAACTGTGATGGTGGTCAAACACTGGAACAGGTCACCCAGACATGTTATGGAGTCTTCATCCTTGGGAATATTAAAAACTTGAGTGGCCATGGCCTTGAGTAACCTGCTTTAGCTAACTCTGCTCTCAGCAGGTGGTGGGACAAGACGATCTGCACAGTCACCCCCCGATTCTGTTATTCTGTAGGTAAATCAGGTAATTATAGGCCACCCACCCTGCATGCCAGCTCTTGACAAAATAATGGGAATACTGATAGAGGATTTAAAAAAGTGTTAAAAGATGATAATATAATTGGTGTGAGTGTAGCTTTCTGCCAGCAATCAAGTGGCAGAGACATAGATTTTAACTGAAAGGCATCACTATACAAAAATTAGTTGGACATGCCCACCCATGAACCTGAGAAAATTAAAACAAATTTTAATGTACTAAATGCACTAAACCTTTATGCCTCACAAGTATTAATTGAAAGGCTACCAAAGAATATTTTCAATAAAGCAGAAGAAAAAAACTCTAGGAAGGCATGACAGGGTAATACCTGATTCTCAGAGTATTAAGAGATCTACACCAATGTAGTCCCTTCCACTGGGAATGCAATGTTGAAGCTGACTAGCTGTTTTCCCCCCTTCCACAGACACCTCCATTCACTATTGGCAAATTTTATATTTTATTGAGCAGGGAAGCCCAGCATTTACTAAGCTGGCCTGTTGTCTTGACTTATTTTCAGCTTCTCATTTCCCTAACTTACCTCAGGGTACCAGCAGTTATGTTTCACCCTGTTCCTTATATTGCTAACCAATCTGACTGTTGTCCCTTGCTTTGTGCCATCTCACAGTACTTTTTTTTTACTTCCACTTATGAAAAGTAACATAGAGAACTAAACTGACCACTTCAGTCACAGGAAACTTATCTGGATTCCTTTCTCACTCAAGTCATACAAAACTTAAATTGCTTCTCATTTTGTCATACCCCTCTAATATACCTCCTTTCTTACTTCTGCTCTTTCATGGTTTTAACCCTTGTTAGTCAGAGGAAGAAAGACCACAGGATTGGCGTGTTACCTGCTGTCAAGCTTTAAGAGCAATAAGGAAGATGAAGGTGTCTGTCCTGATATACATACAGTTTTCCCCTTGCGTAAGCTGACTGATGTTAATTTGGCTTCCTTTGCAAGATTTTATTGCCAACCTTCTTTTCCTCCTGCTCATTATACCACCAGCGCTCTCTGGTTTTAAGATAAACATTGAGATGGGGTAAGAAAGACAGGTGAAAACGTATTACTTGTAGAATATCTTATACTTAGGCTGAGGAAAGTAATAAGAACATGTCCAACATCAGTCCAGACAGTGTTTCCTGGAGAGATAAGACCAGACTCATATAGTTTAAAGTTCACTGTATCTAGAGTGTCTTGTTGAATTCTATCATAATATAAGACAATAAAGAGATAAATTTTATTTACATTACAGTTTCTTAATTTTAAAGTACAAGCAACATCAAAATAAAATATACAATGGGTACAATAACGCTTCTACTTGGAAATAATTTGAAATGATTTTAATTTGCAAACAGATTAAAATCCATATTGGAAAAAAAATATCTAAGCTCTACGTTATAGTAGCCTTATGAGCACCAGCTGACATAAGGACTAGATTGTACTAAACAGCATACACATACTGTCACAAATCAAGATTAGAAAATAAAGAGAAATGGGATCCCAGAATCATGTATATTGATGCACACATAGTAACAAGTAGAAAAAAATCCCTAATAATATTCTTTGCAAGATTTAAAATATGACTTATCAATTCAGAAAAGGATGGAATATTATTATTAATAGCTCAGCAAAGATTACCCTTCATTATGCAGCTGTGGTCCAAAAATAAACCTAGAATTATATTACAGAAAGAATAAGCTGAAACCTAATGTATGAATATATTGTGTAAAACAACAGAGATAACTCATTCAGAATATTTTATACCCATAACACAATACCTTTGTCTCAGAAGCAAGTTGCTTAGAGAAAATGCAAAGGTCTGGAAAAACAAACAACTTACATATAAAAAAAGACTGAAAAGCCTATATTCATTTGCCTTAGAAAAGAGGTAATTAATAGGAATAATCATAAAGTAAATGAAATAGAGAAATTCTACCCAGGAGTTTCTGTTTTAAAAAACTATAAAGGAGTAATCCAGTCTAACTAAAAATTTTCAACTTAAAATTAAGACAAGTACACAATTTTATTCATATTATTATGTTTCAGTTGCAGAACACCTCCCCACCAATATTTGAGGAGATTCAGAGGGACAGGATGTTTCTACTGAAATTAGAGCTGTGAATTCCTATTATAACTAATCATAACATTGGAAAAGCTATTAAAGCTCCTGCTTCAGAGTTGAAGGCTGTCCATGGAAAATAAGACCTAGATGTGATCTAAGTGTTGGATTACTCTGCATTTTCATAGCCATGGGCTTTAACAGTTTGTCCAAATCTTCTAGTGATGGTCACTGTTAGAAATAGGATACAGATTTTCTGCATCTCTTGTCTCATTCAGCAGGTCATTTCCTAGCTTCCTCTGTGACTCTTTGAGTCTATTTTGCTTGGTGACCAAAAAGAGAAAGGAGAGGGGTGGTGCATTGTGGCAATAATTATCCATTTACGGATAGAATACTGGTGCCTACATGCTTTAGTAAGATGGAGCAGTTAGCCTAGGCAGAGTGCCTCGTTAATCTGGCTAATGTTTTTTTGAACCGAAATCTTGGCATCAAGTTTTTCTGGTGAGTGATAGCTGTGGTGGGTGTCCCCCAAGTAACACACAGCTGCAAGTTCAGCATGCAGCCAAGACAAGACGCCACTAATGATAACTCAGAGCGTCAGCCACCATCCACCTTTTCCCAAAACCCATTGCCTGTACACACAGTGCCTCCATCTCTTCCTGACTTTTGATGCTCTGATTTATTTACACAGTCTCCACACTTCCTTTTCCCTCACTAGAAGCTTCTGATGGAGTCTAATAGAGCTGTCTTTTAACTCTGCAGAAAGATTTCTGCCCAGGTAAGTGAACCTATCCACAGGAAAAGGCAGCTTCACACATTCAAACCCTTTGTTCAGCCTCAGAATATATCCATCACAGAAAATCTTTCAAAATCTTTTTTTTTTGGGAAAAAAAAAAGGATATTTCAGCTACCATTCTATATGCGAAAGAAGTACAGTGAGTACTGTGAGAAGGATGAAAAAGTTAACTCACTGGGACAGGGACTCTCTCCAAATACATACACAAAGCTTTTCTTAACTGTAATCATAACTGCCATTATAGTCATAATAAGTCATAAAGCAAAACACATACATTGAGTAAAGGAGTAATTTTCTCATTAAAATACTGGTGATATTTATATAAAATGTAATATTATCTTTCTTATCTATCTATAGTGAATACTGCCATACAATCTCACGAGACATTCAGTTGTCTCTTCCTAAAAATGTTTTTAAGACCATTTTGTAGCTTTGTTAAGAATTTTACTTTTGGGTCAATTCCAGAGTATTTCACTATTTACAGGCATAGTCCCTGAAATAAACAAGTAGAAATCCTTGTCTACATCTCCTGTGAATTTTCTTGGGTGGGGGGGACAGCTAAAATTTTATTAAACATTAACAGTGCTACTGTTTTGATATCTTTCATGGAAATGTAATTAACTTCTGGAACAATATAAATAAATACATAAATATTATACTAGTTTTCCTTCAAGGAAGCAAGCTGCTTCATCTCTGAACTTTTTTCCCCCTTCTCCAGTTCCTAGCAAATCTCAGAAATACAGCACCTTGTGATCTTCCATTTACTCCCTAAAGTTAATTTTTGAAGTTGCTGTCAGGGCTGTTTCTGTGCATGCGTACAGAGTGGCTTTAAATAGTAAAAGAAATGAAATGTGATGTTGGGAGTCCTTTATTATCATTCATATCCTCATATTCTTTATCCTCAACATTACCATCTACCTTTGTTGGATTCAGAAGAAAAGATTTCTTCCTGGAAATGACAAACATCATGGAGGAAAACAAGCAATTCTCCCCATTTCCAAACACCCTAGATAGACCACCTTTATTTCTTCTGTGTCTTCTAGGAGCACAACAAACCTGGCGATCAACCTCTTCAGACTGAAAGGTTCCTACGATTCTTTCAGTTTAAAAATTCTTTAAGTTTTTTGAAATTAAAAGGAAATTCTTTGAGTGTAAAACATAGAACAATTTGTGTTATGATGTACCGCATAGTACAAAAATCCTCTCTTCAATCTTTTCACAAGTTCAGCCCTCAACATTTTGGAGAAAATGAACTTTACATGACAAAACAAACAAACAAACACACAAATGTAGGGGTTTTTTTAGTTGTTTTATTCATAAACACAAAGAATAACTAAATAATCCAACCATTGGATTGTTGAGCATGCCAATTATTTTTATTTTTGTTTTGGCTTTATTTTGGGAGAGACATCAATATAGTCAGGTATGAACAGTTAGACTATTATGTTATAATATAGAAAAGCCTGATTATGTTGAACATATAAGTTAGATTTTATTGTGTGTTTATGCAGCACAACTATCTTTCCAAGATCCTTTTTCTTTCATTTCTAAAGACCTAGATTCCTAGTACTGTAACTTAGTTCAACAAATATATGTTAATGCTTACATAGCTAAAACCTTTATAACTATGTATTCCCTTTAGCCCATGCAATGAACTGGGTAGCATTTAACCATTTCTAGAACAGTGAAATGCAAAGCTGTTGTAGCAAATACTGCAGAGAAATTGTCTGTTAAAGACAATCACCTCTTAACCCATCAAGTAACAAAAGGTTGTTTTTGTTACTAAAAGCAATTTTTTATGTGGTAGCTGTGTTAAACACATGCAAATCTCCAAAATGTAGACTGTAGGAAAAGAAACTTAATGAATTTCCTTACTAATTCCCTTCCTAGTCATTCTGTTGCAGGAATGACCTGCCAAGGCCACCTTCAAACACTGCCAGTCCAAGGGTATGCATGTACCCTACACAGCCACATGCAGGCTGGAAGCCTCAAAGGAACAGCAATATCCACAGCTCTGTGCAAAGCAGAGGTTAATAGCTCTATTGGATATATAATATAAAACTACATTCTTATATGTACAGTGGATAAGCTTTACATATTTAGAGGTGTGACAAATAAACGAAATAAAGGAATTCGGTGTCGGAGGCTGCCCCTCTCCTATGTCACGGTGCTGTCATACAGATGCTACCACTACTTAGCAATATAAGCCTCCAAGATTTAAGACCCTCACAGGGACTGAGATTGCTTCAACTGAGGTCTGTTCAGAATCTTACTTATCTCTCCAGCACAAGTCTGGCCTGGGTTAATCTATGCAGTTCTGTGCAGTTAGCTTTATCTCTGGGATGTTTTAGTGGATGCCAAAAAGCTCTTTCCAGATCAGCTCTGCTGTAAAGGAAGTTATTCCCAACTGTTTAAATGTACCATTTATTAAACAGTGCAGGCAAAGCAGTGCAGAGCTCTTAATTTTTTGATTTTCTGATACAGGAAACATCTACATCCCAGCTCTTGTGGTGGTGTTTCTGGTTGACACATTTGAGCACACAATGAATGATGGGCTGCAGGACCTCATGTGTTGTTTCGGAAGGCATTAAACTTCAGTAGGGCTGGGATTTCACCTTAGATTTTATAAGTTTGTCAATACTTACGTGTCAAATTATTGAAAAAAAGAAGAAACTTCTGACACCTAGAAATTATTTATATCATAGAAAAATAAAAACATTTTAAAATTTGTTTTATTTTTAAATGCAATATGAAGTTGCTTTGATATCTTCACATAAGACTAGTAAGAATTCATACAGGATTCTTCTAAAATTAAATAGTGAAGACATACAGCTACTTAAAAGACTTTTATTCCCATTAAAAATCTGTATTTAATGAAGAAAAAATTATCTGGAAAAAAACCAAAAAGTAAATTCCACATCTGTGGTAAATTTCCACAGGAAAAGATTATAAAGTGTATCTGGTACATTTGCTTTTGAAGTAATTATTGGTTAGCCAAAGAAAAGAAAAAGTAGTATATGCCCTGAACTGAACTTCCTTGTTCATACCACTAAATTTTTTATTTATCTTCTGTCCTGAGATTATTTTGATAATTGATTTTTCCCGTAAATAGCCCAGTAATGCCTGGTATTTTAGATGTAATGAGTGTTTCCTTACTACAGAATAATCTCTTCTTGCTCTATCTGGAAGCAGTAGGCAAAAGCAGATATGCTTATATTTGTCATATTGATGACATTACCTGCAAAGATCAATACAGGCAAAGGTATGTTGTTGGGGTTTTTTTGTTTTGTTTTGTTTTGTTTTGTTTTTTTTTTACCCAAATTGAAATATCCGAAATCTAGGCTTTAATGATGAGAAAATTACATTCTGTATTGCTGGAAAATGTAACTGAAGGTAAAATTAATCAAACATACACAGAATGAAACCACTAGCTTTGTAATGAAGTTCTAGCAAAAAGCATGCAAAAACTGCAAATAATAGGAAAACATAGTAAAGTAGGCAGTTTGTTTCAACTGACTGTGCAAACTCTAAGTCAGAATTATTTAATGAATTATATTAGGATTTGGTTCCCTTGCTGAACATAACATTTTCTTATACTCATTCAAAAAGTCTTAACATTTTAAAAGTCTTACAGTATATTCTTTTCTGTTTTCTCCCTCCACTCCCCCTCCACCCCACCTGGAAATACTAAGGTATACTCTGCCATTATGGTATTAATGCAATCTCAAAAAGGAAGAACGATCATATGATCTCTTAATAAAAGAATCAGTTTAACATCTTCCCAGATACATATCAGTCTATTCAAAATTCACAGGAGATTTGTTAATCCTGCAGACAATTTATTTCCCTGGGACGTTGATTATTATTTTGTGGCTACAATATGTGGGTTGGAGTCACTAAAGATAGAAATATGGCTGAAAACCAACATTAGTAGTCTATTTCAGCTTTTACTAAGAAGATTCATGAAGTTATAGAACACAGGCTGGAAGGACTGGAAGAGGTCCCCTAGCTAATCCAAAGTAAGATCAGCAATAACAACATCTGGGTCGTTCTTGACATGCAATTGTACACCCTTTTATTAAAAACAAAACAAAAAAAGCAACCAGAAAAGTCTCTATGATCACAGAGATTCCACAACCTTTTAATGAAAACTCTTTAAGAGATTAACAACTCCTACAAGACTGTGTTTCTTGATGTATTTTTAGCCAATTACTTCATTCCCTATCTACAGTATACTGGGAGAATAATTTATTTTCATTTTGGATCTGCTTGATATATGAAGTATTCTTAATAGTTATATATTTTAGATCTATGAAGGTTTTTATCACATATCCTTCCAGTTTTTCTTCTGCTGACTTATCTTCCCAATTCTTTTTTTATTAAAACTCATTTTACCATCTCCTTGTAATTCTCAGTGAAACGCTTTTTGAAATGATGCACATCTTTCTTGCTGAGAATGTTTAAAATTGAACCCAGCAGTCCTGCTGTACATGTTTCCAGCATTAGCTAGATATTTGCAAAAGCTCTATTGCAACTTGCATTCTGGGCTTCAGAGGTAGTGCGCATATCCTTTACATGCCTGTCAACTTGTCCCTTTTTTTCTCCTCTATTTTGAGAAGACTGTGCTTTTCTTTCTTAATACTCTTGCCACATGAATTTACCATGCCTTTTAACCTGATAAGTAATAGTTTTGATTCTCTTATTCCCCATTTGTTTGGCACTGTGTTACTGCTCTACACAGAAGCACAGAAAAGGTGGAGACTGGGAATGAGGCCATTACAATGTTTGAGGGAAAATCTGCAATGAAAAGAACTAAAAATGGTTCAAATCCTTGGTTCTGGCTAATATTCACAGAATTTTGAAAAAAAGGAATGCTTGAAGCAGAGATCTAGTAGCAAGAACTGACTGTGTAAAGGATGGCATCTAGATAGAGACTAGACTTGTATGTATGCTCCAGAAAGAAAAAAGAACAGCTTAGGCAAGAGAGATCCATAAATTTTACATCAAGCATATGTGGTTAAACAAACAAATTTTGATGGATGATTTTAGACTTAGAGGTGAATTGAAAATAGGAAAAAAGGCAAAATGCCTAATTAATGTTGCTTGTAGTAACAATGCCATTGGGGCTGAAAGTGTCCTATTGGCTTCAGCTTTATTAATAGGGGAGAACAGTGTGACCACTTGCAAATTTTTAGAAAAACATATTTTTTAGAAAAAATAAAAAGCATGGCTAATTTTATAAATACTACTAAAGAGAAAAATTAACTCAGATTAATATTGAAATGAAGACAATGTGCATGGATACTGTAGAAGCAAGGTTAAATTAGCTGTTGTTACTCTTAAAATTGAATGGGAATACATTATTAATATACATGCTCTTCAGAAATTTATTCAGTGTTTCTGTTTTTAAATCCTTTACGTATGGAGAAAATACAATCATCTCATAAAAGTAATCCAGTGGGGGGAAAAAATACTATTGCCCCAGTTAATTGTCTCTCTATGACTGAGATATTTGTTAGGCATACATGCAAGTGTCTCTTCTGCACTGCATAAATGTCGGGTTGTTTAATTTGTATAAATTATTATTGCCTTCTTAATTCCCCTCCCATGGTCTTAAGAGCAAAACTGCTTTATTCTTTTTGTGGTGATTGACTTCAGTTCCTACTTGTAAACATTCAACCAGTATAGTGAAGACTCAGTCTGTGACACTTGTCTTCAAAGAGGACTTTTGGTATGTTAAGTACCCTGTCATTTCTTTTAATTTTTAAACCTAGAGGATGTTTAACTCACAGATAGTCTCATGAAACATAAACTCTGTTTTGCAAGATCTGATCAGATTTTTATCAATGTGAAAAATTAAGAAAATCTATCCCTAAAATAAGAAAATTAGTAAACTGAGAGTATCCTACAAAAGATGGTAAGAAAAAATATACTGTGAATTTTTTAATACCTGTCAGAAAGTTCATCAAGAGTGCCAGTGATTAGAAAATTAAACATAATGGAGAAGATCTTAAGCTAGGGAAGCTTTGACAAATCTAGCAGAGTCAGGAGTGTGTAAGTCTCACAAAACTAGTATATTTTTAATTATTAAATGTATCCTACTTGTCTATATAAGAAAAAAAATAGAGAGCAGAGTTGATTACAAGTTCTACTAGCTGAGTATCTGTGCTCATACTTTTTTCTTGGACATGTAATTTATGATTTCGGTATATAGAACTACCTGAGCAAGCTTGTGAAATCACACTTTTCAGCCAATTTTCACATTTTCCTGTGAACTCCACTTCTATTCTTTGAACAGCATTTCTTATTTCTACTTCAGTAACTTCTTGAAAGCCATACGCTATGACTCTCATATAAAGCTGAATAAACACAGAATAGAAACAGGGTGCCACTTTCAATAGCTTCTCAGCATCATGAGTGATGTAAGAGTAACCTGATGATTCTGTTTGCACAGGGCATAGCTTGCTTACAGCTTGTAAATGTAGTTGATGCAATAGACTCACTTAACCAGCAAGCAATTCAGATTTGCTTGAAATGAAGAACAATCTATTTAAAATTGATTTTGGTTCAAACAAATGACTCCACAAATTTATCTGGAGGAGGCAATGGTGTGCAAGTTTTCTTAATTTGCAGATGACACCAAAGTGGGAGAACAGTCAATATGCTGGAGGGCAGGGCTGCTATCCAGAGGATGGAGGAGTGGGCCTGCATGATTACATGAAATTAAACACAGAAAAATGCTGACTCCTGTCTGAAGGAGGGAAAAGCTGGAGATGGGTGGCCCGAGGAATAGCTCTGCAGTAAAAGCCCTGGAGTGGTGGTGGGCAATGAGTTGAATGTATGCCCATTGTGTGCCCTGGCAGCAAAGATGCCCAACAGCTCCTGGGCCATATGGACTCAGAGATCAAGGGAAGAGATTACCTCCCTCTACATAGCCTCGTCAGACCACATGTAGGTACTACATCCAATTCTGGGGCCCTAACAGAGGAAAGATAGACAAACTGGAGCTAACTTAGAGAAGGCTCCAAGACAGCTGGGGCTGGAGCACTTGTCCTTCCAGCTTGATTATCTTCTTGTCCTATGAAGAGAAATAAGGGGAAAAAATAGGAGTTCAAGGAGATCTTTGAAGTATAAATTGATTGAAGGGAGTAACATCAAATAACTGTTCTGTTCTTGCAGCCTTCCCTAGACTTGTGCTATAAGCCAGTATCTGACATAGCTCTTAGGTTATTACTGTTTACAGCAATGGTAAAAATACTCAGTCTGTGACACTTCGTAAAGCCTTCTCACAATGCAAATAAAAAATTAGAGTAACTATAAAATAAAATTATATTTAGGAATTAAATGTTTCATTAAAAATAATAATATGCCTCTTCTGTTTATTCCCTTCCTTTTCTGCTATTTGACTGTCAGAAGATAATCTGTTGCGTGTTTAAATCTATTTCTGTAGGATTTCACCTCATTATTCCACCTTATCTGTGAATTAAGGTAAATACCAATTTAGTTTGCAATCACTGTCAGTTTTTCATCTGTAGCACAATCTAACTGCATAATAATTCACTTTTCCTGTTGTCTTTTGTTTATCATCTGGGAAAACAAGCAAGCAAACACAAATACCATGCAAGATCTGTCTACCAAACCTTAATTTGCAGACATGTCCTTTTAACCCTTCCTTCGTGCTTTCTTCTACTCACCTATGTGAAATGGTTGTTCATTGTCATTGTTCCAGCTCGGAAGCCTTATTTGGCAGATTTTAAACTTCAGCATAAGATTCATATTTGTCACTTCAGGATAAGTAAGTAATAAATCATATATATAGTCCTTGAGAGCTTCAGTCTAGTTTCCATTGTTTCGTAAAGGTGACCTTTTTGGAATAGCAAATGTTTATTACAGGCCTATTTTTATCATCTCCTGTAATGAGAAAAGAACCATTTTGAGATTTCTCCAGCCAAGATTATTTTTCACAGCCAGATCTTCCATAATGTCTTCAGCACCTACCAGAAAAAACACTAAAATACAATATATTTTGCTTATTTTAAAGTATCATAGAAAGAAAAAAAAAGGAAAAAAAGGAAAAAAACCCCAACTATCTTATCTCAAAATATCTGGACAAAGGAACTAGGAATGGTGATACCTGATTTTTTTTTTGAGAATTACCTCTGAGTAATTTAAAGGAATTAATGCATGCAACCAAAATAACCTGCGTATTAGTTTAAGAAAAATTTGTGAGAGAACTTAATAATTAATTCAGTGGCTAAGTTTCTGAGGATGATATTCAACTTCAGATTCAGTGTTGATTTGGTTATCATAAAGTAGACTCCAGTATTTAGGCAGGTAAATTGCCCTCTATATCCCAGTGACTACCCTGGCAAAGGTGAAATGCAGTTACTTTATCATAATCACCTGATGCTGTTTGAGATGCTTTGGACCCTGTCTGGTTTTTAACTTCTATTTCAGAAGTCTTTAGCACTTAGGAATTATTCATCAGCCTCTTTCAGACGTTTTCAGATACATTAGGGCATCACAAATCGCACTAAATGCAAGTATTTAGGAAAATACTGCCCATCTCTGATCTCTGCTGAAAATAATGGGAGAACCTAAGCTACACACTGATACTTTATTCAGATATAAAGAGAATATAGGCTGAAATAAACTATGATTTTACCAAAACTAAAAGACAAATGTGCCTTCAGTAAGACAGAAGATTTTCTCTACAAACATAGAAGACCTGATCTATCTGGACCTCAGGTACAGTAGGTGATATTGTAACACCTGGCAATTTTGTAATTAAACTGGGAAAGACAGAGAACTAATCAAAGATGAAAGCATTTTGTTCTGAGAGTAAAGTTATTGGGTTTTGAGGAGTTTCAAAAAGAGTTTCTCATATTTTGATTTTAAGGACAATCTTATTTACCACAGTGGTGGTTTAACCCCAGCTGGAGACTAAGCACCACATAGCCACTCGCTCACTCCCCCTGGTGGGATGGGGGAGAGAACCAGAAGGGTAAAACAGAAAACCCATGGGTTGAGATAAGGACCGTTTAATAGCTGAAGCAAGAGCTGCACATGCAAGCAAAGCAAAAGTAGGAATTAATTCACCACTTCCCATCGGCAGGCAGGTGTTCAGCCATCTCCAGGAAAGCAGGGCTCCATCACGTGTAACGGTTACTTGGGAAGAAAAACACCATCACTCTGAATGTCCCCCTTATCTCCTTTTCGCCCCGGCTTTTATTGCTGAGCATGATGTCATATGGTATGGAATATTCGCTTCGTCAGCTGGGGTCAGCTGTCCCAGCTGTGTCCCCTCCCAACTCCTTGTACACCCCCAGCCCACTCGCTGGTGGGGTGCAGTGAGAGGCAGAAAAGGCCTTTGCTCTGTGCAGGCACTGCTCAGCAATAATGGAAACTTCCCTGTGTTGTCAACACTGTTTTCAGCACTAATCCAAAATATAGCCCCATACTAGCTACTATGAAGAAAAATAACTCTATCCCAGCCAAAACCAGCACAACTACTTTCTTCACTGACCTTGGAAAAAAACCAAATTTTATCCTAACAGTACCACCTGTGAGTGATACATTTTGCTATTAAATTTCTCCCTCATTCTGTACCTGTTATGAAGACAATTAAGTCTTTTTATGCATAAGATCATTAATGTATGGATTTACAGAGGGGAATTCTGATATTATGTGGGAGCTCTTCAGATGGAAGCAAGTGCCAGATGAGTGCGAATTATCTCAGAGTGACTGAGCCTTCATTGTGTGCTGGTCACAGCCTATGCCATCCCTGGAAAAGTAATTTATTAGAAAATGAATACTACTGGTGTCATTGTGAAAGGTAGTAGAAAATCTTTATTTTATAGCTTTCCATTTGCATCCATTTGAGAAAGATATATGCAAATTTGAAGTGACACTGAAGGAAACTTAAAACGATGTAGAAAACTATGCATTTTTTTTTACAAATAGAACAGAGCAGCACCTTGTAGAAATGACAGTTTTTATCCCAGAAGTTGGTCATTTGTTTAGCATACTAGCCTGGTTTAATTAGTAGCTGATATGGCTATAAATATATAGCTAATTCTGCCCTGTAAAGAAAAGATATACCTTGAAAGATCTTGTTTTGTTTAGCCTAGAAAACATGAACTGAAAAAGGGCATGATTCCCATATTTGACTATATATTTAAGAAAAATAAAAGTAAACAGTCATTTAAACATACAGGTATTATTGATGCAGAAATAAATGAAATAAGCTTGTCAGGAATAAATTTAATTTGGAAATTGAAAGGATGTCTGACCAACAGGATCATAAAATTCTAAACATCCTTCCTGTGGTGTCATGTAGGTGGTAGGGAGGGAGAAAGGCAAAACCACCTATGGATTTTTAGGATAAAATCTCATGAGTTTTAAAAAGAGAAATGTTGAATTCAATCAGCTAGTGGCTGCAGCTGGTAATCTAGAAAGTCTCTTCTATTTTTTTTATAATCCTCAGTGGCTTAGTAACTACATTTGATCAATAGAGATAAAAGGGGTGTGTGTGTGTTTTTTTTCTTTCCTAAACTTGTGCTTAATGAAGTATCCTAAATTTGAATTATTGTTTGCATAAACTCAATTTGTCTTTACTTACTAGAAAGGTAAAAAAAAGCTGCAGAATCTTTGCAGTTGGGTAACTATGTAACTTTATTAAATAAATGAATTGTCCAAAGTAATCTTACTTAAATTATTTTTTTTTTCCTGTAAGGCAATATCATGTAATGTCATTCCACAGTAATGAATATTTTTTCACAGATTGTTACAATGATCTACAGCTTTTCAAACAGAAAATCAAGGTGCACATTAAAAAATGTTTGCCAATTAAAACAATGGACTGAATCCTTTATAAGACAGTAGGTAGTAAGGTGGAGAGGATTGTATGTGTCTTTAATTAAAGTACTCTTTCTTTTACTCTGGAACTACAGGTCCTAAACTACCCTATTGAGCTCAGTTGTCAGGATACTGTCCGGAGGTAAAAACAGTTATACAGGTAAGGCAATGTCCTTAACACTGAGCTTCACAATAATCATGTCTATCAATGTAGTTTACCTTAGACTATCTTTTTTCAGTCTATGTGAAGACCTAACTATTTCCAGAGAAAATTATTGATTTTTGGGAGAATAACCCCGTCCTGAAGAAACAACTATATACTTTGTGAGAAAAATAAAATCCTTAAAGCTAAGACACCAAGGTGCTTGAAGGCCCAGCAGCAAGTGTACCTTTCAAGATCAGCATTCTTTCACAGTTTCTGAATATTTATTCAAAAATCCCCAAACTGGCAAAGTCCACGTTTCTGGTAGAAATAAGACATACCATTGATTAAATACCCTAATGCATGAGCAAGATATTATTATTATTATTATTATTATTGTTTTTGTTATTATTATTATTAACTGTGTTAAATTATTAACTTCTCTCTGGATTTAACATATATTAGCAAAATCTCATTCCCTAATTATTGTACTAATTAGTCTTTACAGTATGAAATTGTATGAACTTTCTTAACAATGTGAAATTGTCTTATTCTTAAGATATGTATAATTTACATTGTAGACTGCATAGTCATCTTTAAGTAAGCATGACTAGAAGATCCCAGCTCATTGCAAGGAGGAGGACAGCCCTTATCCTGAAGATAAGAACCCTTGTTTCTTGGAATCTTAAGGCCTTCTATGAAGATTAAAGGGTGCCCCTGGACTACCGAGATAAAGCCAGCATCCTAGCCTCTCCAACACCTCTGTGAAACCCTTACGTTATCTGGTATCGTAGATAAGTAACTATTGCAAGACCAATTTCAGGGATGTCTAGATTCAGAAAGAAGCAGGTGGATGACGATGCCATAGAATTCTAGTTGTTTTTCAGAACAGTAGTATGTGTGTGTTAAGTAGTGATTGGTCAAATTGTGTTGTACTCAAATGCTTGAAAGGTATAAGAACCACGTGTAAAACCACATTTGGTGTGCCTCAATTCGAATGGGACACCTCATGTGCATTACTCTTGTAATTCTATACTTTGCGTCCTAGCCTCTGTCATTGGTCTGTAGAGGCTAGTTGAGAAATTTTTGTGAAACATAGCTCTTGGGACTTTGAGGTGGTCTTCTCCATGCAGTTTATGAATCTTATCCTTGCTGGTGAATAGAAGAAATGAAGGAATAATCCAGGCATGAGGAACCAAAACCACAAGACTTCTTATGTTTGCATGAGTGATCATACCATTAGTCTCCCTTCGGGTCTTCTTAGGTTCTATTTTGAGCATAGTTTCTGTGGTTTCACTGGAGAGGGCAAGGAAGAAGAGAAAAACAGAAGGAATTAGTCCCAAATCCAAATGGAAGTTGCAACATACTTCTGGGATATAGAAGATAAATGTTGATATAGGAAATCAAATCCCTTTAGGTTGCAAAGGTTTATAAATATAAGTTCATCGCTTCCTAGGCAAGTATTTTAATTAGTATTATTAACAGTGTTAATTGGTTTTGTAACTAAGCAAGTGATTGGCAATGCCATGTCCTTAAAACACAGTGACAAAAGAAGAAAGTCTTTCATTTTCATATACACATCTAAATATCTAATCCCAGGAAAGGATCCAAATAAAAGCTCAACATTCACTTGCAAGAGGTTGCAAAAATACTGCATAACACATCCTTTAGTGTCTCCTGTTCAACTACTTGGATGTCCTACCCTTCAAACTGACTCGTGTGAATTCAATGTGGAAGCCTACTTGGCTCACTTCTGGGGGAATGGGGAATACATATATTTAAATCCATCTTTTTAATTACCATTTTCAAGTCAGGTACCTGAATATCACAGGAAACAAGTTCCCTTATGAATATGGTCCAAAGAGCTTGCCTGAACACAGTTTCATTACTTGAGATCCCAACATAAACTAGCTTATGTTGAATATAAGCTTTGACATTCTTTCAAAAGTCATAATAAAAATTGTCATTTTCAAGAATACAGTTTGCTATTAGATACCACAGTCTGGAAAAGCTGAAAACTTGAAGAAACAGTGGACTGTAAAAACTCAGATGGCATGGGAACAAAGTGATCTGCAGCTGAAACATGTGATGGGTTTTAATGCAAGAACATCAAGACTGAGGTCAGGTAGGGAGTAGGAACAAGACAAACAATGAATAAAACTACATCAAATTGCTATGAGGAATGAAAAAGCATAATTTTGAGTCTTTCTTATTGTCATAGTTTTAGTTAGGATAGAGTCAATTTCCTTCACTGTAGCTGTGTTTTGGACTTCGTATGAAAAAAATGTTGCTAGCATATAGATGTTTTAGTTGTTGCTAAGTAGTGTTTATACTAGTCAAGGACTTTTCCAGCTTCCCATGCTCTGCCAGGTGCACAAGAAGCCAAGACAGGAGGGGGCACAGCCAGGACAGCTGATCCAAACTGTCCAAAGGGATATTCCATATCATATGATGTCATGCCCAGTATATTAGCTGGGGGGAGTTGGCCGGGGGGAGCAGCGATCGCGGCTCGGGGACTGGCGATGTCAGTCAGTGGGTGGTGAGCGGTTGCAACTCTTGTGGGGTTTTCTTTCCCTCTTTTCCCCAGGTTTCACTTCTCTCTTTCGATATTTTCCTTTTAATTATATTATCATCATTATTATGATTATTATAATTACCATTACTATTTCATTTTAATTATTAAACTGTTCTTGTCTCAACCCACAAGTATTTTACTTTTGCTCTTCCGTTTCTCTGCTCCTTCCCACCAGGGTGGGGGGGTGAGCGAGAGGCTGTGTGTCACTGTATGCAAGCTGTATCTAAGATCTGTATCTAAGATCTGTATGGGTTTATCTGAAAAGAAACCATTTTGCATGATTACTTTAAAAACCAAACTGAGTCAACACCAAACCAACCAGCCAACCCAAAAAAAAAAAAAAAAGAGACAAAACCTTACAGGTTCTCATAAAAGTGTTTCAGAGCATCAAGAACACCTCGCTTAATGAAATTTACATGTACAAGCAACACGTCCATTTTTCATACCTCAGTACTTAATTACTCTGTGATAATGGTGCAAACAATGGGAGAGGATGACATTACTTTCTGCAAGACAAAGACAGCATTTTTCATTAAAAATAAAATGTTCATTCTGCACAGGAAAATGTTTTTTGTCTGACATACAGATTTAATTAAAACACCACTAACAATTTCTAGCATTGATCATAAACGGATCTAACGGTTTATAGAACATGGAATGACTCATTAAAATGCACAAATGCACCTGCAAATCTGTTAATTTAAGTTTTTTGACTTATCGCCCTTTTCCTGCTGCTTCTTCAATTTTTAGCAGTACAAAGCATGAAATTTTATCTGTTTTGCCACTGGCACTTACTCAGATCAGGAATGGAATCCAAACAGCCTCATCTTCCTATTGCTGGCACTAACAACATGTGTTTCCTAACATCATATCTTCAAAAATAACAATAATATTATATTTATTTTATATTCAGAGCTTGCCTGCTTTCCTGATTCTTCAGTCGAAAGTTTATTTTTTAATTTTGCATCTTTAATTTTATAGCAAGTCATTTTCATGTCTGCAAATATTCTTTTTTTCCAACATTTTTATTGATCGGTGTTCTGATGCTGTGCGATTTAATTTTTATTACTTGCATTGCATCCCTTAGAACCTCTCACCTTATCTCTATGGTTATGACATCCTACTGTTTTTGCAGCACTTTGCTATTTAAAATACGCTGGCTGTTGCCTGGTACTGTGTTTGAAAACTTTCCCTACTTTGGAACAATTTGTAAGACCAACTTTATAGTAACAATAAAATTTGTTTATTTTTCTTTTAATTACAATATATACTTTTTTTTTAACAGATTTGTTGAATATAATTAAAATAAAGAGCAATCTAACTCCAAGCAAACTGAAAGCTCATTTAAATTTTAGTGTTTGCTGTTTCTTTGAAGGGAGTAGGGGAAGCAAAAAAGAAGCAGGGCAATTAGCAGAGGGGATTGAGAGCAATAACTGACTAAAATATAAATGACAATGAAGACAACTGATTTGTAACAACAAGTCACCTACCTATCAACCTAATACATCTATTTCTCCAGTACCTACTGCTTCAAAACAAAAACCAAACCTGTTGTGGTTTAATCCCAGTCAGCAACTAAGCACCACAGAGCCGCTCACTCACTCCCCCCACCCCAGTGGGATGGGGGAGAGAATTGGAAGGGCCAAAGTAAGAAAACGCATGGGTTAGGATAAGAACAGTTTAATAATTAAAATAAAATAGTAATAATAATAATGATAGTGATAGTGATAGCGATAGCAATAGCAATAGCAATAGCAATAGCAATAGCAATAGTAATAGTAATAGTAATAGTAATAGTAATAGTAATGAAAAAGAAAACAACAAGAAAGAGAGAGAGAGAGAAGCAAAATCCCAGGAAAAAACAAGTGATGCAACTGTTCACCACCTGAAACTGGCCGCCTGCCAGTCCCCAAGCCAGGATCACTGCCTGCCCTGCCCCAGCCAACTCCTCCCAGTTTATACACCGAGCATGACGTCATATGGCATGGAATATCCCTTTGGCCAGTTTGGGTCAGCTGTCCTGGCTGTGCCCCTCCCAGCTTCTTGTGCACCCGGCAGAGCATGGGAAGCTAAAAAGTCCTTGACTAATATAAGCACTACCTAGCAACAACTAAAACCTCAGTGTGTTATCAACATTATTCTCATACTAAATCCAAAACGGTACTATACCAGCTACTAGAAAGAAAACTAACTCTATCTCAGCCGAAAACAGCCAAACAAACAAAAACAACCAAGACTGTTTTTATCGAACCTGCCTTCAAAAATAACAAAAGCTACTGGATCAGAGAATGTGGTATTAAAATATATTCCATAAAATGTTTAAACTAGAGGTCTAATGTCTTTGACAGGATCAGAAAGCATTGGCAGTGGGAACAGAGAGACTGGATCAAGAGTCACAGGATATGCTATGAGGAGCATCTGAAAGGGGCTGGGGCATCCTCCTGTGAGAGTGGTGGTGGCTCCATGCATTGACCTCAGCAAATGAGAAGAGGATGCTGCCTGCCAAGCTGTGGACAGGCAGCTCTTCTTAGAGGAGAGCTGGAAAAGGGTGCGTGAACCGGATTTCTCTCAAGGCACATAGTAATTTGTGTTTCACGAAATGGATGTGATTTTTCCAACCAATTTGACTGAACTGCTCCAATTCACACTGCTCTGCCCAGATAACCTTTCTTTACACAGCATATTCTTTATGGCAATGGCAGACAGAGAAACTCTGCTGCTTTAGTGAAGTTCTTCATTCAGCATAAGGAGACATGGACTGCTTGATACCCCTTAGCAGCACATAACAAATCCAAAATATATAGATATCACAGGGTAAAAAACTAAACTACTTCATTAAATTAATAGGAATTTGTCCCGTAACTGCAAATAATGCAGCTGTCTTGTCAAATGGGTTTGAAGATAGGTACATAGTTAAAGGCACTTTTTCACTGACTGTGGCACGTGACTGTAAAAGTGCAGTTCGTTTAAAAGAAAATGGGCCACAGATATACAGATACTGGTATGTGCCCAGGGACACATTTAAGGACATACAGACTTGCTATGAGGAGTTACTAAAATCAAAGAAAAAAATTTAGCTCCAGACACATAGCTTCTGAGATTGTAAGGCCTCCAGAATAATACAAAACTTTAGACTTCCCTGATTAAATACTGCTCAAACTAGGACCTATCTTATGTATTTAAAAAAAACCCAAACTCATCCTTCATTTGAAGGAAAAAAAATTCCATAAATCTACCACAACATTTTGTAGTTAGATCCAGTTGTTAATTACTCTGATAATAAAAAATTGCCCATAAATATTAAATCTAGTCAAACTTTGTCTGACTGTAAATGCTACTACATTATATTATACCTTTAACTACTAAAATAAATAACCTCCATTGTCAAAATTTTGTTTTCTGTACAGGCACTTCTAGATAAGGATCAAGTTATCCCTTGCCTTTCTCCTGGCTCATGTTGCCTGTGGTGTTTCTGACTGACATCAATAAGAAAGTAAAAGATACAACTCTAGAGAAATTGTAAAGCCTGAAGAAAAAAGGACTCAGTTTTATGGGGAAAAAGTCCTTTAACTGCATGATTGGATAAAAAACCTTTGAAAGTTGCAGGCCTTGAATGTGATCAAGACCACAGACTGTTCTGAGGAGGCAAAATAACCTGATATTTCTCATATACACAGTTTTATAAAGACCTTATTTAGATGAAATAAGCATAAATCATTTTAATTAGAAGACATTGGATAAAAGCTAGTTAATGAGGAGGAGCTCATCAAGACACATTAATGAAATTAAGGTAAGCAATAGAGTATAATACTCAGAATCCATTGGGCAGCTCAGCCCCACGCAGCTGCTCGCTCACTCTCCCCTGGTGGCATGGAGGAGAGAATAAGAAGGGTAAAAGTGAGAAAACTCAGGGGTTGAGATAAGGACCATTTAATAGCTGAAGCAAGAGCTGCACATGCAAGCAAAGCAAAAGTAGGAATTAATTCACCACTTCCCATCGGCAGGCAGGTGTTCAGCCATCTCCAGGAAAGCAGGGCTCCATCACGTGTAACGGTTACTTGGGAAGAAAAACACCATCACTCTGAATGTCCCCCTTATCTCCTTTTCGCCCCGGCTTTTATTGCTGAGCATGATGTCATATGGTATAGAATATCCCTTTGGTCAGCTGGGGTCAGCTGTCCCAGCTGTGTCCCCTCCCAGCTTCTTGTGCACCCCCAGCCTACTCGCTGGTGGGGTGCAGTGAGAGGCAGAAAAGGCCTTGGCTCTGTGTAAGCCCTGCTCAGCAGTAACGAAAACATTCCTATACTATCAATGCTGTTTTCAGCACAAATCCATAATGCAGCACCATATGACCTACTGTGAAGAAAAATAACTCTATCCCAGCCAAAGCCATGTTTATAAAGAATCACAGAACCACAGGATAACTGAGGCTGGGAGAGGCCTCAGGAGGTCTCTTGTCCAGCACCTTGCCCAAGCCAGGGCTAGCTCTTGGGATCAGAACAGGCTACTGAGGACTTGGTCTAGTCAGGGCTTGAAACCCTCTAAGGACAGAGGTGGCACAAACTCTTGGGACAACCTGTTCTAGTGCCTCACAGATAAAAGTTTCTCTTTATACCCAGCCTGAACACCTCCTGATGCAACATATTGTGCCTGTTGACTTTGACCCTCCCAGAAGCCCAGCTCTAGATCCTTGATGATCCCTTGTAGATACTGCAGATCTGTTAGGTGCCCCAGAGCTGCCCCTTCTCCAGGTCAACCTCGTCCAGCTCACCCAGGTGCTTCTCACAGGGCAAGTGCTCCAGCCCCCTCTGCCTTTGGGGCTCCCCACTGAGCTCCAATTTGCCTGTGTCTTTGATATATTGGTGGACCCAAAACTCTAGGCAGCATCTAGACTTGCTGAGTGAGGAGTGCTGTACTTCTTTTAATGCAGCCTGGGATGCTGTTCACCACTTTCTTTGCCAAAGCACACTGCTGGCTCCTGTTCAGCCTGCTGTATGTTAGGACCACCGTGCCCTTTTCAGCAGATCTGTGCCCCAGCTTGTCAGTCATGTATAGGTATCATGTATAGTTATATTTTATGAGTATATAAATTGGTTATTGTGAGATAAAAGGGTACTAAAGAATAACTTTTTTGGATTCTTTCCCAAGGTGACATTTGCTTTTGCCAGCTTTCATCTTGTTTCTGATTTAGTTATTTAGAGATTGGAACCTGTCCTTGTGAGAACTAATATGTAACACTTTTAATAGAGAGCTATAACTCATCATTTGTTCAGTTCTATTCAAAAAGAAGTCTGTGTAATAGCCTTGATAATATAATTAAAATTAAAGATAAAGCAGATTTAACTAACAGATAGAAACTAGTGAGGTAGTCATAAGTGTGTTTTGATCTAAGCCAAAATCCTTACAACGTTGTCTTTCCTAGACAATTTTTTCTTTCTGAATTATTGGTTCCTTTAAGTGCATTTGAAAATTGAGAATTGTGGGTAGGAGTGTTTTAATACACATTGTTTATATTTATTGAGATTTTGTTTTTAGTTTTGTAGCAGTTGTATTACATGACCAAATGTGTTTGCTCTTTGATTACAAGGTTTAGACAATTTCCTCTTGGACTGTACTTCAGCTATTCATGACCTAATTTTCTTGTTACACTGCTCACTGAGATTTGAGTCTGTTTTCTTATGCTAGGTAATGAAATAAGTTTTTACCTTCACATTATTTCTGAGATAGACTTCCATGTTTGCTATGGAACAGTGTTGTGGTCTTGGTGGGTTTTTTTTTGTATGATGGAACATAGGTTTTCCTATGCTCTCCTTGAAGCTCCTCTATTGTGTCTTCCCAGACTATACCATTCAGTTCTTATTGCTTTGAGATCTGTGAACACTTTACAGGGGAAGCATTTGTCACTTTGTTGATTGTCATATCAATGCCAACAACTACATCAACAAAACTTGTTGAGATAAAAGGAAATATATTTGCCATGTACTTGAAGCACAGCAGTAGAAGCCTTTGTAAAGCCCAGGCCTTGCAAAACAATATATGTTAATCGGCTGCATTACTTTGGATCACAAACTGCATCACCAATTCTTGCAAGCTTATAGTAACCAGAAACATTTGGCTGAACTATAGGAAAAGGACTATACATTTTAAGATTACCCCCAAAGCTATTGCATTTTCACCAAAGGAATCAGTTGATAAAATTTGTTTGTTTCAACATGATTTATCTAACATATGTGAAAGTTACAAAATGTTATGCCACTCTGCAGAGTGTAGCATGTTGCCTGAGGCTACCTCACAGAAACATGCCTTCCTCTTACTCCAAAAATTTATAGATGTGAAAAGTTTACCCGCAGGGGAGTCATCTGATTTGCAGTCTCCAATACAGCATGGTGAAACTGAGACAGTGGTCATGTGGGATGCTTCCCTCCCACAGTTACTCACCAAATATTTGTAATAAAGCAAACTCAACAGTGAAAGGCAGTGTATTCTGCTGCAAACACTACTACTTTTAAGACACGCAGCACATTTCAGCTATAAATCTCTGCTATAATGTAATCCTTACATGATGCTTGCACCACTCATATAGCTTGTTAAGGTGCTATCGGCAATCTAGGCAATCTTGTCAGATGACACTAATATTTCCAACTGATAAACAAAGACCCACCACATCTGTAGTCTTAGCATCCTTCCTTTTCCTCATTCCTTTAATCCTGAAGACATTTCCTCATCATAGAATAATTTCTCTGATTACAGTACTCAGAGGATGAGTCCTACTCATCAGCTTCACTCTTCTTTAACAGAATTGTTAAGCCTCCAGTTGCATTTATGACTGGTATCCAGATTTTAGATGTTTACACTGAAGTGCAGAGTCTATGAAGAAAAATGGCCTGATAGCTGTACAAGTGGTACATGTTAAAACCTTGTCCCAGTTTTCATGTTATTGTTGATACTGATGGTTTGATTAACTTGCTTCATTTGACAGTTCATCAGCATTTCTTGAGTTCTTACCCTGCTGTTTTACACCAGGGGCTTTAAAAGCCCACTTTAGGGACACTAAAAAAAATGTAGCACCCAGCTATTAGCCATTGGTCATAGCAATAGATGTGCTATTTTAGGTAATGATATGCCTGGGGCTCCTGGAAATTCCAGGTATATTAACTTATACATTAACAACTCTCCTCACAAAAGGGAAAAGGAAGAACTACTCCTGAGTGTCTTGATTAAGTACTTGACTTCCTTTTTCAAGTTGAAGAGGTAGTGGCATAATAAAATTTATGGTTCTCTTCCTCTTAAGAATTGGAAAATGAGAGCCCTTGCTGCAGAAGTACTATCAACATGTGAAAGGAAGTTTACTACTCCCCTAGCTCTTTAATCCTAACAGTTGCTCAAATAATCTGAACCAGACACAAGCATTACTGCAGAGAATAAGGGAGCTCTGGTGAATAGCTGTGCACAGTGATGCCATCAACAAAATAAGCTTTGCAATTTTCCACAGAAGCTTACATTCCCTAAGCACCAGTGGTCTCCTAGAGAACAATATCAATCCGTCACACCAACATCTCTGCAAGTGCAGATTTGGATTTTTCTCTCATGGTCATTTTGAATTTATGTCCCTGCTTCTGAGATGCTACAACAGCTCCAAAACTACACAGTTTAAAACTCTGATATAGTAGAAATGTAGCCAACTTGGGTTACCCAGCATATGTTCAGTGTTCATGTAGGATGCTTATAGGTAATGACCAAACAGAGAAGGACTATGAAAGGAGGAGACATGAGTGAGAAACATATTGGGGCAGGCAGTGGGATGCCAGCAGGGAGCATGCGGTGTCACGGTGCTGCTGTGTATGACTACTGGTGTTTGTAAAGAAGGGGGGCACCCTGGGTCATTACGGGGTGTTTAGGGTAAGGAATGAAGGCAAGAAAGGGGGAGATCAAGGTGGTTTGGGGAGGAACAAGTGTGGGAAAACAGAGGGAAAGGGGATAAAAGGGGCCAGTGGGCTGTGAGCAGGGGCAGGTAAGTCCATGTGCCTGGCCATGCCTGTGCGAGCCAGTGCAACCTCTTCTGTCTCCTCATTAAACTCCATTTTGGATGATTTTCCTGGGTAAGGGATCCCTGTCCCATGTGTTCGGGTATGGGAGGACTGAGTGCCCGCCCTGCTGTGGGGCCAGGGGCTGGCACCAGAGACACCCAGGGTGTGCAGGGTGTGGGTGCGTGTGTGGGGGTGCATTTGTGTGTGTGTGTGTAAGGGGGGCTGTGCCTGCAACTGGACTGGGACTGCAGCTGGGGAAGCTTGTATGTAAAGATGCCAGTGACTTCGGATACCAGGGACAGGTACTGGTTAGACTGAGTGTCTTAAATCCAGCTACTGGAGAGACCCATATTGTATATATGTGTAATCATGCATTTATTTTCCACTAACAGACCTACACCCTGATCAGCCAGCGAGGGGAACAGGAAGAGATCTTTGGTGTGTTCATGTCTGTGTAATCCTGCCTGCCTGTGTTGCTCTGTGTGGCTGCCCATACGTCCATGGTTATGTGCTGCACCATGTGTGCCTGCTGGCAATACACGCTCAGCGGTGGGACCCTGTGTTCTGGCAATACACACTCAGCCCCACTGCTGGCAGGACCCAGGGGCACGGAGCTGCGGCAGCCTTGCCTCTGTCATGCTACCCAATTTGGCAGCTTGTAACAGAAACAGTTTGAGAATATTTTTCAGTCACTAATTTCACAGTTTAGCCAACAGGAAAAGCAGGCAGTTCTCAGTGTTTTACAGCTGCTTATGGAAAATTGAACCAAGTCACACCTACATGTGTTACAGCCATGGTTAAGGTGCCTGATCTAAATATAGTTTTAGATCTCATAGTTCAGGGTTTTCACCCCTACACACAAGTAGTGATTTTTTTTCTCCATTCATCTGGCTGAAGGTGCTAGCAAAATTATATCTGTGCTTGCTTGGGTATGGATTACATATTTTACTTGTTTACCCAGGAGATTTCTGAATATGTCTTCCATTTCCACTGTCAAATGAAACAAGCGTAAATGAAATTGTCAAAATTCATGAGGCTTAACCACAGAAGTGAAGGACAAGCTAAGGAAATTGAACAACCTGCCAGGGTCACAAAAACAAACAGGCCTCAAGTGTAATTCAGCAAAAGTGCAACTGATAGTGAAGGGGTTTTTTTTTGTATGCCATCTTGTAAAGGTGGCCAAAACATCAATCCTCTAAAAGATAAATGTACTGGTGGTTGAATGTAAAAAAATAATGTACTGGTGGTTGAATGAGAGTTGTTTCACCACATTCTCCTGTACCAGTAATGTCTCACCAGCACGTTATTTTTGGATGTTAATAGGTACTATCGAGAATTATCTCCCAACGGCACTGCCTCCATGGAACTTCTGCACTGGTTACAGGAAAAGCAGATTAAATGGCTAGGGGAGGAGAGGCACACAAACGCTCTAAATGACTTCATCTGCAGATACAGCCTGGAAGTGGGAGTGGAAGTATAGAGTTGAATTTAAAGCTTTATTCTTATTGACCAGTGTGGAAAGTAAGTTTTCTCAGTGTGGGAGGAACACTTACTAATGATCATCAAACTTTTTGCATTTATGACTGGTCCAAACCAGACTGTGCAGCATAATACCCACACAACCATGCAGTTTTTGCTATGAAATAAAAGATGGAGAAGAGTGAACCAGTAGTTCGAATCACTGCTCTCACAAACAGATGTGCCTGCAAACTAATGTGTTACAATGGCTCCGGTTATTGCATTTTAAAAAAGACATAACAGTCACACAATTTCACCCACACATCTGGAAGCACTTGAAGCATGCATTACTCAGCTGTCCCACGCTCAGCTCACTGTAGAATTGCTTTCCATCACCTGCACTTGAACATTTTCATAGCAGTAAAATGCTTACTTTGTTTTCACACTGTGCTTGGAAATGCAGTTCACTCACACAATTCTTGTCAACACAGGATGCTCATGAGCACACTTCTGATGAGTCACTTCTATAAATTTATTCCTTTATTGCAGTATATCTGTGATCTTACTAAACGCAAGAAACATGCCCTGGTGAAAGAGTTAGAAGCTCATGGTACTGTATTCTATTTAAAATAGATGACAGATCAGCTGATAAAACAAGGGCTTGGGAAAACTTTAAACAAAAATTTAAAATCCATAGAAGCTGCTGTATTGTTAGAAACTCTCATGAAGGAAGCACATGAAAATGAAACACCTAATTTAAAGACTGGGATGAAGACAAAATGATTAAAATATCTCCTTGTATGTTTGAAGATGATAGCTGAGGAAAGTAGAAAGATGCTCCTTAGGTAAAATACAAACAATATTTCAGTTACTGCTGTATGAAGGAAGTAAGATTCCTATATAGGTAGTATCAACTCAGTTTAGAAAAGAAATGTGATATTATGCTGAGGATATCTTCACTGTAAGGCTTCTAGGAAAAGACTTTTGAAAAGCTTTCAGTCTTGGGTTTCTGGCTTGAAAAATATATGTGCATAGGTATGCCTTAATGGTTCTCCAAGCAAACCATGAAGTTTAAAGAGAAAGTCCCCTCAGGTTCCTGGAGATATGAAGAATAACAGAATGTTTTCAAATCTATTTTGTGAGTCCATTGGTAGAAAACCCTAAAGGAAATTAATTTTGATTCTTAATTGTAGGTTCCCTCCCTCAGTACTCTGAAGTAAGGTAGAAACATTTCTTTTGCAGTGGACTACTGAGCAAGCCTCAGCTGCAGTCATGGTGGAAACAGCTTTTTTCTTTCTAGATATTCCCAGCAAAGATTGAATCTGACAGGTGTTCTGAGAATATTCAAAGACATTAAGAGTTCAACAACAAAAAAAATGTTTCTTATGAGCTCAGCCATTAGGCATAGTAGAACAAATGAAACACATGATTAAAACAATACTGGGGAATTTACCAGATGACAAAGGAATAATTGAGATTTGATAATTCCCTTAATTCCAACAGTTCTTCAAACCTCCCTAGCTACTAACAGAAAAGCTCTCTGAGGTAACGATAAGCTGAAGTATACACATGCCAGAACAGCTGATGTGGAATACTGCATACAGGGGGTAAATCATTATGCAAACATTACGTAAATTTCTGAATCAGGTACATTTGTAAGCAGCTACTAAATGACAGAAATCCAAAACTAGAGCAAAAGCTTCTTTTGACAAATTTCATAGAGAGGATATGTGGGAAGGTGGAGATCTGGGAATACAATTAACCTATGCAAATCTTAAACATAGGCTGTGTCACAAATGCAATGGTCTGTAACCAAACTACAGGCAAGGTCAACTCTTTTGCAAATTAAAGTTATTGGAGAGAAAAAAGCAATGGATAAATTTTACTATTGTAGTCAGCTGAAACTGTGCAAGCAAGGAAATTCTTCAGAACTGTGCAGACCCATCTCTGGTGTATTCATGCAAAGATGGAACTGGGAAGAAAGGTTAATTTTTGCCTTTTCCTTCTCAGTGATTTTTAGAGAGCTGATTTTGTCTCCATAGAAGTTCTTGTAAAAATGGAGACTAAAATTTAGAATTACTGCAATGATGACCATAAGAAGAAAAAGAACAGTTTTTAATTCAGAATGATACTATTTTAGGAGTGCACTCTAACTAAATTTATAACATCAAAGGCTTAAGTCCCATTATAAAGGTGATTTAAAGAAACCCATGCTGACCCCAAGATATGAGGTAAGAACAAAAGAAGGCCAAATCCTTGATCCAGAGAAATCAAAGTATTCAAAAGAATTGACTTTAAAATAATTCTACTGAAAATATTAGTCATGGAATTCTAGGAATTATTCAGAGTGAGGTAACTGTCTGAAAAAATTACAGAAATAGTATAACCTTGTAAACACAATAGAAATTAAAGAGTCTGAAGTTTGAAATTCTCTTAGTTTTCCAGATGTTAAGAAATATTAGTAAGTGACTGGCCTCTTAGGGCTAACTGTCCTCGAGATTCAGCTGCTGAGTTGGAAGGGTGTGAAGGTCTCATTGCTGCTGCAGCTGGGAACCTCAGTCTGAGTTCAGTGCAGAAATACTTTTCCAGGGGAAAGCTCATCTCTTACTGTGAAATTGATAACAAAAACCTGAATTAATGGGTATATAAGTGGATGTACTTAATTTGTCACCCAGGTTTAACCCTTACACCAATTTACAGGTTTTGTTATTACCTAAGCCTCTCTGATCTTGTTCTGTGGCGAGCTCTCACTATCTTTTCTTCTGTTTCTTGCCTACAGCCCGATCCTTGATTCCTCTTCTATGCAATCTCTTTAGTTTGGATCATAAGCAGAAACAAAACTTATCCTGAAGAATACAAATTAGAACTTCCAAGAACTGAGTACATATGCGGGTCTGGGAGACAGTAATCATGTTCTGGAAAAAGACTATCTGTAGTACTCTATCACTGAATGTATTACAGGGCTAACTACAAAACCAGTTTGAACTGTTATGGTATCCTCTTCAAAGAGGCACTTGAACCTGTAAATATAATTTTCTGGATGACTAAAGCAGTGTCTCCTGGAACAGCACAACTTGCATTTGAGGTGACAGTGCCTACCTGTGGCCTGCAGGAAGACAATGGCAGGAGAAAACCAAAGAATTTCTGCCATCATCACTTGTAATGTGTCCCACAAAAACAAGTGCATCACTTCAATAGGAAGAATAATATGAAATGGAAACAGTGTTTGCTGGTTACCTAAGTTTTCATAATTTTTTTAAAGGTTGAGCTCTCTCTAATGTCCCTTCCAGTTTTCAACTTGTTTCCTATAAACTTAACAAAAAGAAAAAGTGCAGCTTAAAATGGAAAAATGTCAGCTTAAATGGAAAGACCTTAGCTTTTCTGGAAAGAAAAAAAAAAAAGTAAATTAGCCTTAAAGCAGTCCATTAACTGGAATAAGACAATAAATCCTGGGAAGTTGCAAGCTTGAAATGTGGTACAGAACTGTGTTTATTTCGACTGGGCAAAATTAAATCATAAGCATAAGCATAAAAAATTGGCATTAGACTTTAGCTTAACTATGAAGGTGTTAATAAAACTGTAACAAGTAATAATATAATACTGTGTGAGCAATTGGCACCCTAACCATTCAGTGAGTTAATATTAAATTCAGTATTCTAAGCTAAAAGAGTGTTAAAGAACAGGTTTTTATAACAGTTTCCCAAGGTGACATTGACTACTGCTTGCTGCACACCTTGTTTCCAACAGGTGATCTGATCACTGTTGTAGTGATCACTTGTCTACATTATATAATTTTGATTATTTTAACAGAAAAAATGAAATACAATAGCTCATAGCTTGACTTTTTCAAAACACTTCAAAATACATTTTAACTCTGATAACTTTGCCTGTGAATATTTAGAGAGATGAATCTCACAACAAACAAGCTGGGAAAATAAATACTTTGAACTTTATTAAATGGGAAAACTATAGGGATTTGTCTCCATGAGAATACTCTCCAACATTCTCAGTAGTCTCTTCTCTCTTTTTGGATTCTCCCTGGGTGATCACAATTCTCCTA
>WEKW01012780.1:17761-162040 GCA_013389905.1 Sula dactylatra
AGGTTTTTTTTTCCCCTTTACTATTTCTAAAAAATAAATTAGGACATGTTTGGGGGGCCTCAAGGCCTTGGTGGTGCTTTTCCCACTAACACAGAATTTGCTACATACAGGAAATAGCTGCTCAAAGACATTTTTACTTTGTAGCTGCAGCACCCCAAAGCTAACCTTCCCTCATTAACAATTA
This sequence comes from Sula dactylatra, assembly GCA_013389905.1. Classification (NCBI taxonomy): domain Eukaryota; kingdom Metazoa; phylum Chordata; class Aves; order Suliformes; family Sulidae; genus Sula; species Sula dactylatra. The sequence continues at coordinate 17,946 of WEKW01012780.1, forward strand.
ATGACACTTAGGCTTCATGCTCCTTATAACAGCATCATTGATTGCACTTTTAAATGGCAAGACCCAGTTGTCAGAGATAGCATCCTCAGTCTACACCAAGCAAATAGGTCGGCACTGGAGGGGGGATTGTTGCATGAAATACTGGTTATGCAGTATCTTGACATAGGATCTTCATGATCTTTTGTTGAAAAGCACATGATTCATTAGTGAGTTGTGAAGAACTGCAAATGGCATGTTCAATGTCGCTTTGANAACCCTAATGCCAGGGGAGTGGCTAAAATCAAATAAGGAAGAAACCCAAAATCTGACAACTGACCTGTGACATCAGTGACAAACTTTTAAGCTGACTTTACAAGCTCAGAATGAAGGTGGCTTTCAAAAACCAATTTACGCTTTTGTTTAATTACAGCAGAATTTTTCAGGTTGTCTGAAGACTTGGGTCTGGGTGTTTTGTTTACAGGTCAGTAATAATGACCATTGGATTGGTATCTCTGCATGTCTTATTTCATCTTCTCTTTTTGAAGTGGTCAGGTGAGGTAAGCATGTGTTCTCTCTCATTCTCAAACACTCTCCTCTACCTCCAGTGTTTTTTCCTAGGCTCNGGCCAGCACCTGTCCTTCTGGGAAACTGCATCGCTCAGATCCCTTCAGCATCCTTTCATGCTTTGAAAGGGTTGGCAAAGAAAACGAGGGTGAGAATTCTGATAGAAAATAAGAAAATCTTGTTAGGTTCACTGTATAAGGGCTCCAAAGCTCTATTAGGATACACCGGTGCACTTACACTCACAAGTTATTACCTTTCCATTTTTCTGTTTAGGTTGATTTCTTTGGAGCTCTGGCCATTTTTCTTTATTTTTAAATAAAGTGCTGCCAGCACCATCTGAAATGTGACAAACAGTAAGAGTAGTAATTAGCCCTGTCACAGGTGTCAAAGCTGGAAAAATTGTATCTCAAGCTATGTTAGTGGCACTCAAGATGTTAAGTGAGGCAGTTTTTAGGCTAATAGATATGGTATAGCTAATTAGAGAACTGAAAGCTCCCATCTCTAGAAAGCAAAGCACTTAGGAATGTCAGGTGCCTTGTTAGACATGGAACAAAACATATGAAGGAATTGGGTAGTACAGTGCCAATGGACTGTACTTACTACAGCATGCAAAGCCCAGTAAAATGCCTTGACAATTTTTTGCTTAAAGAATTCAGCAAGCACCACCAGAATATTCATCACTGAATTAAAAGAATAATATCTGTTCTTGAGCTTACTGAAACAGGTAGTGATGTACTACACCCCACGGCTTTTATTTAGAGGGACTACTTGGACCTCTCCCTGCTTCTCCCCACTGTCATGCTGTTACAACAGCACATTGTCCTTTGATCAGCCTGTCTTTTAAAAAGTCTGATCCCCATAGTAAACTTCTTGGTTCTATTTTGTTTTAGGACAATAAGTGTCATAAACTAGATAACATGAAGGGGATTGGCTTCCAAATATAAGCTTTTTCAGGCAAAAAGTGTAAACAATTCTATTCCTAGCCTAGTAGTTTTTCCAGAAGAACTTGACATGTGTTCTTTAACAATAGGCTTTGAGCCATAAGCAGAATAAATGTTAGGCTAATCCCAATTAATGTGTGCAAACAGAAGTCTTAAAACACCATGTAGCTACTTAAAATGCACCCCTCTCCCTCCCTCTCTGCTGTAGTAAAACACATGGCCAGAATAGCAGTAATGGCTTGCTGATCTCAGTATCTCAGAGTTTAACAGACTAAAAGCAAGAGTGGTCAGACACATTTTTTTCAGATAAGGAAAGCAAGGCTGTCAAATTAAACAGCAGTGTTACAGAAAACATCTTGCCTGGTGAAAGATTTTAAAATCAATCATCCCAAAACAGCCACGGTATTGCTGGAAGAAATACAGATTTTTGTAAATAAATTTTGAAGGGCTAGGAGAATTGTTTTTTCTATGTGGTTGTCTAGTTTCAAGCTGTTCTCTACTATCAGGAAACCTTAAAATTTGCTTTAGCTGTTTTTAAACTGAAAGACCTAGCTTTCATGAACTTGGCCTTGTACAAAATTTTCTGCCACAAGCTGTGAGTTTGGACTATAAGTAGAACTTTAATTATCATAGATCTCACATAGTCAGTAGATTTGACAGTACTATATTAGGAACTGTTTTCCAGGGCAGTGCTGGCTATTGCCGGTGATTGGGTAAGTTCTCTCTCTCTCCAGTTTGGAATCTCATCTTCGGTTTAAAATACCTTGTTTATTTATCAACGCTTTTCCCCCAGAACAGTATGGATTTTTCAACTTTGCATCTGTTATGGAGCTGGAGCCTGTGCAGTAGGTAATGGGAATCCTTGAACTAGAGTTCAGAAAATGCCAAGATGTGGATTCCTGAACATGTCATCTAGTAGGCTAACAAATGTTAAAGGAAATGGCTTGTAAGGGAGCTTTCTGTGATGAGGGAAGTGAATACAGGTCCAGAACTGGGTCATTATGAAGCTTGAGAGGACAAAGACTGAGAGGCTGCCAGGGAGGTGAGGTGCATTTTTATGGAACTTAAAAATTCTAACAGCTGGGTGACAAAGATGCCTGGGGCCTGTTTTCCACAGTCTTGCTGCGTAGTCTGCTAAGCGTCAGCTACCTAAATATCACTAGTTATTTTACTGAATTTATCCCTAGAGGGGCTATAATGAGAGAGAATGGGGAGTATATTTTGGAAGCAATTAGCCTTAAAAGTCTATACTTTCTTTTTTTGAGCACAGTCTTCAGGGAGCTAAGTACAATGTTGTCTAATGGGCTTGGTGTCTTCTATTGCCTATACTCAGTCTTCAGGGAAGGCAGCTAAACATGAATCCCTGGCATCTCAGATTTTAAAAGCCTGAGATTCAAGGACTAAGAAAGGGGAGAGAGGAAAGGGTTTTCTCAGCTTGTGGTTAAATGCACTGCACTACTGCATAATGAGAATAAGAAAGAATAACAAAGTTTTCAGGGAAAAGGAGGCACCCCTATAAAATAAGGAACAATACTGAAATTAATCTTTAAAAATAATCATTATAGGGGTTCGTCATTCTTTACCTTACCTCTTGCATTCTTTTGCTGTCCTTGTTTCAGCACAGCAAGAATGTCATTAACTTCAATGACTAGGTCTTGTGAGGAGGGATTTAGGCACTTCCTTTAGTGAACTGGTATCCAGCGTGGCTGCTAAAGCACTGGATTCCAGATGGGTCTTCAGCATCTGTCATTGTGTAAGGAACACAAGGTCGTCTTCATGTTCGTGGTGTCCTTGGAAAGCAGTTATTGAATTCTACCCTCAGTGTCAGCTCTGAGGACCAGGCAGCCTTAAGGGTTGCAACCAGAGAGACTGGGAAGGTTGTGAAGATAACAGAAGGCCTTGTGTTGACTTCAGTGGTATCTCAGAACTGTCACTTCTGTCTTCAGGGTTAAAATAATGTGCATTACAACTTAGACTAAACTGCTTTTTCAAATGAATACGAAGGCTTTTCTTTCAATCTCCTGGCAGAGAGTACCTACTCTACTGGAATATTTCACTTAGAGACTTTCACCTGAGTTATTTAATGTACAAACCCTCTCTTTGCTTAACGAAAACCTCGCCTTGAATGTCCTCTATCAGGAAAAGGTCTTTATTTTGTTGATGTTGCTTTTAGCAAGCTGGCACAAGTGCCATGCAAATAAGAAATGCTCAGGACTGACTTTGGCTAAGTTGGTTTAATAGCTAGAATACTGGACTCTAAGTCAATTTTCAGTAGGCCTGAACAGGAAAACTGTATTTTCAACGTGTGAGAAATTGTGATCTTTTGGAAATGCGATTTCTTGAAATAGAATACAAAATGAAAATTTAAACTCTTTTGCCAGACTGTAAGTTAATATAAAATATATTATGAGCCATCAAAAACTATTTTTTGTGGTTTTGAAACATCACAGAAGATATTTAATATAGTCTCTGTAAATATACATAATCTAATATTGGTGAAATGAAACAAGGTATTTGAGATCAATTTCTCGACACTTTTCCATTTTCGATTTCTATGAAAGTCTTAAATGTCAATCTGCATTTTTAATGAAAAAATAGTTTAAAAACATCACCTGTGTCTGTCTTCAAATGAAATGTACAATGAGTTTATCAAGGCTGAAATGGTTTTTATCGAGTTCCAGAAAGCTAGTCTGCTACATGCTTATAGCTGCTTAGAAATCCCCCAAGTTGGTTGTGAGATAGACTATTGCTGTTTTACCACTGGCAGGGCAAAAAGAAAGTGGGCCAAACTTGGTGGGTGAAAATTATTTCCCATCTTGTGAACAAAGTGCATGGGGAAGAAAGCAGCATCTTATCTCTAAGACCAGAATGATCCCTCTTGTGTTCTCCACTTCTGCTGCTTTTAGGAGCCCTGCCTACCTCTGCCCCCTGCTACTGCTTTTGTCAGCTGGAAGAGCTAACAGACCAAATACATGGCTGGGAGCGTTGCTATGGAGTCGTGCAGTGCCCAGTAGCACGTGTTATCTACAGGACCAATTTACTGCCATCCCTGTTTCACTTCAAGGCCCACTTTCTTCCTGTGGCTTTCCCTGGTCTCGGCTGGGGTCTTTAGTCATTTTCATAATGCATCTACACAGCAGCCAGAGCTGCTGTCTGTATTTCATGCATCCCTTTACAATACACCTGCAAGAGGAGGGAGATATTACGCTTCTGTTACAAAAAGAAAATGGAGGCACAATAAGATCTCATCCTAAAAATGTCAACCTCAGGGACATCTTGCTCTTAAGATGTATCCTGGCTCACTGCTGGCACCTGAAGGTTTGAGCTAGGTTTCAGCTTGCTTTTAGGTCACAGTTTATACCATTCTGATAGCACAAAATGACCATATGAGGCTTTTTTTCCTACACCTCTCATCAGTACAACTGTGCTTAAAAGCATGGCGGGGAGCAGGAGCAAAAAACCTCCTGCTAGCTGGTGGATCTGCAATGCTATTTGCTTCAGTCCACTCACAGGAATTGGCTTCCCACAGGCAGATTTGGCAAAAGCCTGCTCTTGCCTTATCAACCCCTCCATATCCTGCGGTGGGTTGTATGGGGGGGCATTGGTCTGCCTTTGTTGTTGCTTGCCACCGTACAAGCTTGTCCCTTGCTGAATTCTAAGGATAACTTGAACATCTAAATCCTGCTGCTGCCCTGGTGTTTCTCTGCCTCCTACGTGTGCGCACCTGCTTGTTTTGCTACTGGATCCTCTCCCATGCTCCCCCTCAAGGGTGCACTGCACTTGTCACAGGGGATACGGAGAGCTGACAAGCTGCAGGCAGCCAGGGACTAAGAAATTCCAGTCTCCCTTTGGAGTTCAATAAATGCACTGAGATTTAGTTGATGTTTAGATGACAAGTGTTTGTGTCAAAGGTTGAGGAGTGGAGAGCAAACCAAATCTAATCCTGAGCTGTGGCTGGGTTGGTTTTTTTTTTCAGCTTACTGTGTCCTACTGCTGAAATTTGATTTGGCATCTTGGCGGTACAGTGTGTATATTCTGCCTTTTTAAAGACAGGAAGAGAAGACACTCTTACTTGACAAAGTCAAGCTTGGGTTTGTCTAATAGTTAAATTACTAATGAGGGGGATTTATTTGCTGCTGCTCTTCTGTGTAGTCTGCCACTCTGTAAGCTAAGTAGAGAAGCTAATAAATTAGGCAACAATAGGGAAAGGAGAAATTCTTAATTCTTTTCACTACTGAGCTGAGTACTGATTCAGTATTCTCATTTAGTAACAATGAGAACCCTCATTATTATAATGGACAAGTAAAGCACAGGAAAGTGAGGTAAACACAAATCTGACTCGTTTCCTAAGTAGACTCAATGTAGTCACTGCAGCTGCAATGTTTTTCCTGGAGCTGATGGCACCCTGTGGGCCCAAGCCCAGCCAGGTGGTCAGCATGTTCCCTGGCACCTCTGCAGCACATGTGTGTGGCAGTATGTTTATGAATGCTTCTGAGGCTTCTCTGCTGGAGCAGTATGGATGATGCTTTTATATGAATGGAGGAAAGCCCTGCTCATTGGCAACCTGTCTCCATCTGTTTCTTCCTCTGATGTGTGTCTCTCACTTCCTAGAATCAGGAGGTGTCTTCCTCTGCTCCTACACTTTCCCCTTCTCTTCATGCTGAGAATTAGGTACTTGGGAGAAATAACTAATGTTTGGGGTTTAAAAATAATAAAAAAAGCTTTTTGGTGACAACTAAGCCAAAACAAGCCCATCTGTTCTGATATGAATGTGGGTTTGTCCTCAGTATGCTCATTAATCATGAAGGCGAAGCATTTGGGAAAATTTTCCTACCTTTCCCCTTAAAGTGACCTTCCAAATAACTTCACAATATTGTTTTTGACCCTTCCCCTTAAGTAACATGGAAAATCTGAGGATCTGATGGTTTCGTGCCTGTTTGCCTGGTTATTTACTACTATAAAGCAGAAACGAAATCAGTATAAATGGTCTGTTCTGTTTGTTTTTGTATATGCTACTGATCTAAACAATATTAGGAGTCTGCCCCTTTCCTGGTGTGAAATAGTTTGACTCTTGACATCGGTAGCACTACAGAACTTGGATCATGAGGGAGCTGGGTCTGTAACGTGATTACCTCTAGCACCACCGATAGTGTTAACACCTCATGAACTGAGTCCTTAAACTGTGGTAGAAACAGGAGGTGGACTGACTCTGTCAATGCGCCTCCTCATCCTGCATAAAAACAGAGAATGAGGTCTCTGGGGTGCTCATCCCAAAGTATTTTTTTAGCAGAAGGCGGCTTGAGGCCTGTTCTCACAGACATGATTAAAATCCAGTTGCTGGAGACTGGTCTTTGAGATCAGTCCTTCCAAATTAAAAAGCAAAGCAGAGTAGTGTTTGGTACTTTTCGATCAACTTTTAAAATTCATATCAAGACTTTTATAGAAAACAGCTTTGGAAACTTTTTGGGAAACAACTCATTTCACTAAAGCTCCAGTCTTTTGTTAGTGTTTTGTAAGGTAAATTTTTTTTCAGTCTGCAAAGAGCCTCGTCTCCAAGCTTTCTGGAACGATGCCCCCCATACCTGGGGGGTTTGCTAAAGCAGCTGGGGTTCTCAGTCTAAACATGAGATAATTTATTACTAATACTTACTATCTTTCCATTATCATTCTAGCAGATTAAATTGCTTTTACTTGCAGGGAAAAGTTTGAAAACCTGAATCAGTTGTGCTTTAAAACTAAATGATGAGAAGGAAGATGGACAAGATGCACAGTTGCAACTTTTCCCTGGTCTTTATAGAGCCCTATTTTATACTTGCTGGCCTGTCATGCTCTCAGTTTTTTCCATCTGTTAAATGGTGGCTATAATTAGCCTGTCTTTCACAACTTTTCATGTTTTGGCACTTCTGATACTTAGCTTACTGTGTTTTGATTCCTTGGGAATAAATGTGAGAACAAAACAAATTATAAGCCATTATAATTTCTATATCTGTCTTCCTTTTGATTCTTTCCTTTTCCTCTTGCTCTCCTGCATTTACCGTGGTGTTGAACCTCAGCGGGCCTTAGCGCCCACTGCTGTTAAGTTGCTGTGAAGTGACCTTGAATGGCAAATGAATATTTAAGTTCAAAATCTCTTGCTAAGAACTGTCGTTTGCCATGGTTACTTCATGATCAGTTGCATATGCAAATAGTCTCTTGGAGGTAACATTAGAGAGGATGCATCATCTCAGCTGTTAAGTCTCTGTAGTATTTTTTTAAGCGCAGACCCAAGTATGGAACGATGAGCTATTCGGTTTTGCACTCGCAGCAAGTGGAGCCTGGCTGTGTGATGAACAAGCAGTGTGAGCTCAGCACACCGGGTGAGGGTAAAAAGCGGGGTCTCAGTGGGACGTCAGTGTGCTGTGTTTCATGTGGATCATCAACAGAAATGTACCCTGCGAAATAAAAAATAGTTCTTCTTCTAGCAACCTGAAACAAAGGGATAAGGGGAGGGAATGCCTGCAGTATAAACGAAGCTCTTTTCTCATAATATCAGCCTAGGGCAACCAGCAGCTGGGCACTGAGTGGCCAGATGCAATAAACTCTTTCTGGAGAGGTGACTTTATTGCAAGGTGCATAACAGTAAAATAAATTATTTGTGTGTGCAGTAAGAGTATCATTTTCCCCCTACATGCTGTGACCATTATGTTTATTAAGCTCAATTTTTCTTGCAAGGAGGGAAACATAGCAAATAACTCTCTCTTGCTCATCTGCTACTGAGGGGGCTTTTGACAGAAAATTGGTGACTTACATTGACAAATCTACTTCTGAGTCCTCCTCCAGTCTCTGCTGACTTTGCCTACCTGTTATGGCTGTTAAAACCATCGAAGACTATGTTTCTGGGAATGCAAGAGTGCGGATGAGGTAAATAAGAGAACTTCTTCTTGTACTGTCTGGACTCTCTACTCTGAGTTTCTACATCACCTAAATGAGGGCATTAGATTCAAGACAATGGAAAAAGCTTTAAATTGAAGATCTAAGAGGAAAGCTGACCTCCGAGGGGATAAATGCTCATCTTGGGATGACAGAGTTGATTTCGTGTCATAGTTTGGCAGATGACGATTTTTGTGCCTAACTTCAGAAGTCAGTTGCTGGGATTTTGCAGCTCCTTGTTTTGCAAAGGTTAATGGTGATCCATGTATCAAAGCATATCAAAGTACCAGCCTGCAGCCATCTGGCAACGCTTCCTTGTGAGGGCAATGGTAAGACATGCACTGTACCTGCTTATCTGCTTATTTCTATAGTGCCTATGCAAGGAACTAATTATACTAATTACGTATTTGTGATTTTGCTGGGGGAAATAGCATTTGAAATAATTATGCTATACTAAAATTTGTAAATGATAAGCAGCTCTGGACAAAAGAAGGCAAAATCATCTCTACTCAACTGTAAACCAGGACCGCCTGCAGTGTTGCTATAGAGCTCTATCAATGCCGGGGGGAAAGCAGTTCAAAATATAGTCTTGGATTTTCCACTGTTTTGAGTGGTCTCATCCCTACCTGCACAAGTAGGGTAAAAATAGATGGAAAATGTCTCAACCGTGCCTTCTTTGAGGCACTTAAGGCTGGAAAGCTGGTCTCTGCTGGCCTCTAGACAGGAATGGGGGAAGGCCTGTTGAGAGGGCAGCTCAGAATCCTTAAGGCCTTGGTGGCTAGCAGGAACCCAAAATAAAATCCTACTGCAAATACCATTCCCTCTCCTTTTCTGCACTTCAGGCTGTAGTTCAAAACAGCTTGAATGATTATACAGTGTGAAAGACAGGAGGGATAGTACTTTTCTACTTTGGTAAGACCTTTAAAGCTCAAACATGTGATGAAGTTGCAGTGACACAAGAAGATACATGTAGTATTAGAGTGCACATCACGTGGCCTGCAATAACAGTGTCTGCTTTCAGCCTATAACAGATTAAGATGATAGTTCCCCAAGACAGTGTGTTCAGTTAGGCTGCAGCCCTTGTATTTGCAGGGGACCAGCAGTGATCGGAGGCTGTGTTAGAATAGTTCAGCTGGTGTAAAGTGTATTCTGTAGTCAAAGCTACGCCTGGGATTGTTAAATCACTTTTATATTCTTGCAATATGACAACTGCTTGCTCACCCTTCTAAGGTCCCTTTAGTCTGCCAAATCTGTTTTAAAAACCTTCTGCATTCATTTATGCCTTTGCAAAGTGGGAATAAACTGCCACAATTTTGATTTTTTTGAAGCTATGTAGCCCTCCATTCCTAGTGTGATATTGTATAATTCAGAGATAAACACTCTAACTTAGATCCATGTACAATAGAATGAGATACAAATCAATTTCCTTTTGCTATTTCTTTGTTCAGAGGGGAATCTGTGGGGATATAGCATTAATCCACCATATACAAACTAGTATAAAATAGATCATTGTATTAGAAACATCCACTTAATTATCTCATGCTCATCTGCAGGGTGGAAAGGAGTAGGTCCTCTTTTGATTACTTGGGACTGCTCTGAATTACAGGAAACTATAAAGCAAAAAGTGTGGCAAGACCTATCTTTTGTGGTAGAATACATGCTTTGACAGAAGAGCTCTAGCAGGAGTTTAAGTAGTAATTGCCCCTATGCATCCATCTCCCCTTACTTTTGATAGTGGTGGAGTTTGGAGCAGGGAACCTGTGCTTATGCCTCTGCTATTGTAGAGTGCTGTTGCATAAACCACTAGTGAAGGGAAAGCTAATCTTTACTTTTGTGGTTCACATTGCACAGTTCACTCCACTATCTCCTTTTTGGCTGAGTATCTCAGGAGGTAAAGTGCCACACCACAAAGAATTCTTACTAGGTAACCTAACAACCCACGATGCCTCTATCCTATCCCCATAAACCCAGCAACCACTGATCTCTGAAGAGGAAGAGGCTTTCAGTATCTTGAAAGCCTAGGGAAGATGATAGAAGTATCTCTTCCCATTGCACCCATGCCCTCCAGGCCTCATTTTTCAGTTGCCCAGGAGGTTCTGAATGGTAAATCAGTGGCACAGACACCATGCCGAGACTCCTTTCTACCTAGCCTGTACAAATGAGTTGAAGTGATTCATATTCTCAACCCAGTGAAGTGTCAGTCTGGCTGGAGCCAGAGCCCCATAAAAGAACTGACCCTGTCGTCTGCTTTGAGAATATATGACCGATTACAAAAAAGTATGGCTGCCTTGGAGGGCTGTAGCTGTAAAATACTGCCAAAGGGACTGAAAATGGAACAGAGATGATGAACGTGTAATTACAGAATTGAGATACTTTCCAGTCCCAAAGTAGCATTTCACAGCTATTACTGCAAATGAGAGCGTTTACTTTACTATTCATGTTTCTATTCTTTAGAATGGTTTTTATTTATTTTTATTTTGAAATGAAACTGAGTTCTTAGATCTAAAAATGAAAAAAAGTATGGTTTCAGGGAGAACTGAAAGTAGGCTCCTATTCTTTCTTTCTCAGTGGGGATGAAAGGTTTCCTTAATCTAGTGAAGAAAGGCATAGCAAGTATTAGTGGAATAAGATAAAGCAAGATAGATGCAAATTAGATGTAATGGTGTGGTTTGGTTGTCAGTGGAAGAAGTGATGTCTTCAGACTGAGATAGGACTCCTTCTGGAAGCACGTTTTAGTCAAAATTGGGTTTGTTCCAGAAGTAAATGAATAAAATGTAATGGTCTGTGATAAATGTGGGAGAACTAACTAAATTGTTCGTGTTTCTCCCTGGTATTACAATTTCTAAGGGTGTCTGTCTTGTTTTTCTGATTACAAGTTGTCAGTCCTCAGCTGGATAAGCTGATGTACTAGATCTGAAATTTTCTAAAATTAAGAACTCCTTGTAGAAAGTGTTTTTCTAAATTGTTTAATTTTTTATTGATATTCACTTAACAGAAATACACCAATAGTTTTACATTAACAAATAAGATTTTGAAGCAAATTTTAAAAGGATCTATGTTAAAACTTAGCCTTGTTAGTAACCAGGAGAAATGCTGGTTACACACACTACTTATTTTTTCACATTCATAGGAACAAGATTTTATAGACAGGAAGAAATGAAAGAGGTGTTGGAACTCATCATCACTCTTAGTGGGAACTATCAAATAGAACAAGGTTGCTAGACTTTGTTTGCTCGTGCAGAGCAGGAATTATATTGTGCAAGTATGGCAGCAGTGTCCCTGGTAGCAGTTCCTCTCCCTTCTCAGGAGGAAGTATTTCTCCAGTCCTGTTTCCAATGAAGAGGTTAGCGGAGATGAAGGCAGAACCAGTATGGGTATTAGGCCAGATGCAGAAGAAACCCTTTTTCATCCGTTGTGAGGGGACTTCAGTAGATGGCTTGGCACAGGGAGCTTTTCTGGAGGTGTGGATATTTGCAGAGTGCTTTGAAACAGCTTTCAAATGCTAATGCCCCACCATTTGGGAGCTTCTGAACCAGCCTAGTGGTTTTCAAACAATACATTTTCGAAGTTCTCTGGCAAAGGAGAGCAGTGGAGAATTCCCTTTGGAAACAGGTTGCCAAGAGAGGTGGTGGAGTCTCCCTACTTGGAGGTATTAAAAAACAAACAAAAATAACCCCAAACCAAAAAACCCTGGACATTGTCGTGGGCAACCAGCTCTAGGAGGCCCTGCTTGTGCCAGGGGAGTCAGGCAAGGTGACCTCCAGGGGTTCCTTCCAACCTCAACCACTCTGATTCTGAACAAGCAGAGGTGACCATCCAGATCCCCACAGAGCACTGGATAGGCCTTCGATTCAAGCACAAAGCTGGGCTGGAACATTGCTGCTACAGATCACCAGCTGCCGGTTCTCTCCCTCATCGGATACAAATGCTTTAATGTGGACAGGACAAATTACGCAACCTCTGTGTGACACTGAGAACAAGCAGCAAGGAGGCAGATGTCTGCAGTAGTGAAGCATGTGAAATGTCAGTCAGTTGGTTTAAAAAGAGTAAAAGAGTCCTCAGAGAGACTCTTTTTATAACAAACTTATATGATCTGACAGTCACACACTCCAAAATTGAATTAATAAGTCATTCACAGCTCTGGTTGGAATAGTTAATACATGTTTTGTGCCCCAGCAGAGAGGAAAATGGCCTGCTTTCCTTGCTTTATGACATATTAGGCCTAAATAGAATTAATGATAAGCCTTTCTAACTTTATTTACTGTGGAGAAGAGCTGTTTCTAAGGGAATGGTAAGGGAGGAGGGAAGAAATGAGTGGTGAATAGATTATTTCCTCAATATAGGATTTTAATAACATGTAGCTATTCTACTTACTGCCCTGTATACTATGCAGTGGGATGCATAGGGAGAGGGAGATGACTTTGTATGTGGTGAGCAAGGAACAAAATTCAGTTGCTGGAAATGAGTTGTCACAAGTGTAATGGTTGCATGAATTCGTGATGGGTGCGCACCCAGTGCACCGATGTCTTTTATAAAAGCTAAATGAATAAAACTCTTCAGATTGTTTTCACAAAACATGGATTTTGGCTTATAAAATGCTATGAAATAACTGATTCTGAAAATCTGAAAAGTTACATCTTGAGAAATAAAAGATCAGATTTGGATGCTGGGAAGATCTGTGTAGTAATTGTGGATTACAAGTTAGTCAATGAGCTAGATTTTTCAGAAGGAGCAGCTCAAATTTTTAGAACTCTGTTTACATCTTTCCTCTGGCATTCATAGAAGATTATTCTGCTCCCAGCAATCAGCAGTGTAGGATGCTTCTCTGGAAAACAGGTAAAACCATAATGAGGAAAATTACCTTGTCTCTACCCTGACAGCAGGCTTTTTCTCCCAGGCCTATGCACTCTCCAAAGAAAAGCATTTGTTCCTGTAATTGTCTCAATATTTTTGTCCATGTAAAGAGCTTATAGAGCAGTGGACAGTATGGCTAATAAACAGCTAAAGATGGAAGTAAACAGCTAAATCGGAATTTCCCCCTGTTGCTGTAGAAGTCAATTATTGAGATGTTAAGTGTATTAGATACAATGAATAATTAAAGCAAATTGTAAATTAAATATCCCTTTGACAATAAAATGTTGGGAAAGTTAGTTCTGTTAGTTCCATTTCTGTGACACCAAGACATGTCCTTTCTTTTTCCAAGATGGGGGTTCCAAATTTGGGGAAAAAGTTTCCCTTGCAAGTAGAATATTGCCTCAGCATCTTGCCTCTTCACTTGATGGCTTTTTTACTACTGAGCTGGACAAACTTTTAGGAAAAGATCTTAGAAGTTCTTAGTAGATGTTTGCCAGAGTGCATGTCAAACCTCCTTGCTCTCAGGAGTGGGGAGGGTGTATTAGGAGACAGCGTGCACTACACTGGTCATGTTTCTTGCATCCTTCCTAGGCATCTGTCAGTGGTTGCTGGTAGAGGACACAGTTAGCTGGGCTGACTTGGTACAGTAGGAGTTTGTTCTGAGAGTACATCAGGAAAATCACGTAACCCTTCCTAGGCAGGATTTGTCCCTGGCTGAAGGGGTTCATTATGCTTTCATGATATGCACTGGCTGATAGCATGACATTAAAACCAAAGTAATTTTTGTCAAGGTGCCTCCCTCACTCTTTCCTTGTATCAGTTCTATGTGCATTGTTGCAAGCAGAGTGTTTATGTTGCAAGCAGAGTGTTTATATTGCTTGTACCCCATTTATTTCCTGTTCAGTGTAGTCCTCCCAGATACAGTGCTTGGCACTTACTCAGCCACATATTGAATGCCAGGGTTGACTTCAAGCAGGTACATAATCTGTTCAACCTTGTAGCATGTTCCTAAGTGCTTTCCTTAAAAAGAGCTCAAAAGCTCACCATCTTGTAGAATTTAATCAATTTTGTGGACTGAACTGGTGCAGACATCTTAGGCTGGTCCATTAGGAATGTGTTCTTTATCCAGCATGTACTTAATGGAGTTATGTGGTTAAAGTACTGGTATGGTATGTTAGGTGAAAAGGTGATGTGTGATTTATATAAGATGCATACTGGGAGGGCTTCCTGAGGTACCATCTCTTTCAGATGAGGTATTTCATAGCAGCATGATTCTTCTGCGGATCACAGCCTGGTATATAGGTGTTAACCTCAGTCAGAGGTGTTTTGCATTAATACTCGGGGCTATAAACTGTAGTAGCAAAGGGAGGGGATGTACCTTCCTTGCAGCCTTTCCTGTTAGATTGTCAGTAACCTGAAGCAGAGAGCACAGATGGACAAAAAGGTGCTGCAGTTGTGAGATCGCGAGTCAGAGCCTTTCCACTAAACTCTGCTCTGTGTCAAGTTGGAAAAATAAGGTGACAAAAGAGGGGGGAGTGTGCTGTCAGATGTTAGTCACTGCTTTCTGTAAACTTGTTGTGGAAAACTCTAACCTTCTCCTAATTATGCAATTTAGTCTTTAGTGTCTTTGAGAACATAGTGTGTGATACAAATTAGAAGCAGACTGATAAATTTGGGCCTTTTGTGGTGTTTGGATTCATTAGTTTTTCTAATTACTGGAAATAGAACAGTTTTTATATATTCAGGATGCTACTCTGTTCAAACTGCTGTGAGGAAGGCCAGAGCAGTTGAAGATAAGTTAGGGTATGAAGAGATCATGACTTCTTGTTAACCTTTCTGCTTCGTTTACAAGAAAAAAGAATAAAATCCTTATTTCAGTGAAAACAGTGACATTTATTGACAAGGCTGGATTACACCTAAGAGTTAAACCTGCCTTCCAAATGCTTCTCAATTTCCACAGAAGTTTTGAAGTGCGTGAAATTCAAATCTTTAAATAGCATAAATCAGTGTCTTTAAATAGCATAAATCAGCATGGGCACATTGAGTCAATCTAACCCAGGATCTGGCCCCTTCCATTTAGCAACGCAGTGGGAGTCTAAAGTAGCTACATGTGTTAAGTGGTGTGGCAGCACAATGCTATTGAATGGACCCTGGTGTGTCAGCGAGCTGAAATGGCCTTAAAATGGTCACAGTAATTCTCTCTGCAATTTGATTCTTAACATGTTAAAGCCCCCAATGGGAAGAAAGGGCAGAAAGTTATTTTATGTAGATAAAAATAATTATTTTTGAAGCAGGCTGTCTTTTTCATTATGGTCCACATTTATTCTAGGTAAGATGAATGAAATATTCAACCAATGCCACCCTCAACCTGAACTCATCCTTCAGTAATTCATCTAACCTTTAATTAGACTTGAAAGAAAGTCATTGGCAAATTAATTCATCCCATAGATGTATTTTGGATCAATTTATGTTCCCAAGAAGTCAAACCACTGAGAAACTACAGTGTTCCTCAAGGTTCGTATCTTAACATTTAAGTAGTGAAAGGGGAAAGAGTTCATTTGGGCCAAAATATTTTTGTTTAAAGAGGAGAGCCCTCATGTACACAAATACATTCCAAGTGATCTGAATGGTATAACTGAGGTCTTTCTCTCCCTTTGGACTAGTGGTATACTTGGTCAGATAAGTCCAGTCTATCACAACCGACAGCCACAGAGCAGCTGAATTTGGAGGGACCTCTGGAGATCTAGTCTATCCTCTTGCTCAAAACAGGATCCGCTAGAGCAGCTTGTGCTGGGCTGTGTCCAGTCAAGCCTTGAATATCTCCAATAATGGAGACTCTAGACCCTCTGGGCAATTTGTCCAGGGTTTGATCACCCACATGTTTGTTTTCTTTTTTTTTTAAAAAAAGTGTTTTTCTCATGTTTAAGTGGAATTCCTCATAGTTCAGGTTGTACCAGTTGCCTCTTGTATTGTCACTGGCCACTGAGAAGTCTGGCTCAGTCATCTTTACTCTTTCCTATCAGGAAATTGTGCAACAAAATGAGAAAGCTGAACTTAAAGCTGGGAAGGCAGAGACTAGGAAATGAGGCTTCTAACAGAGCCTGGCAGGATGACTAGATGATTAGAAATTTCACTGCATAAGGCAGAGTTGTTCGAACAAGTGAGACTGCAGAAAGAATCCCCCGTCATGGACACCGTAGGCAATAAGGAGCTCGATCCAAAGTCCTTGCTGGTAAACAGAATCCCATTCATCTTCAAGAACGAAGATTCTTATTCTTAATCCCACCTACTGCCTGAATCAGAGATGCAGCATGTGAGCTCCTTTCCTTCAAAGCAACATGCACAGAGTGGAATTTAAAGTAGAAATTTCGAATTTTTTTTTCCAAGCAAGTGTCTTGTCAACTAATCAAAGCTGTTTCCTTGAAGACACTCTCTATAAATAAACCTTGAATAGCATATGAATTATAATGCTAAATTTTTAAAATAAAAGTTTGTAGTACAGCTGGAAAGGGTTTTCATTTACAACTATAGAAGGAGCCGTTTTCCGCAAGGTTATAGAATCTTTTGGAATGTGTGTTAAATAAGCTTATTGGCATTGCAAGGAAAATATACAGAAATGTGCTGGCTTTTTTCATGGGTGATATATACAGGGCTTATTGGTGGCTGAACATAAGAAGGATGCTAGTGTATAAAAAGTGGAGTTGTAATTCAGGAGGCCTTGACTGTTGTCAGTTTGTCTGGTGCAGGTTACATAAGATGCACCAAAAAAACATGCTCCTTTTCAGAATTGTTTCCTGCAGGAATGAAACCAATAACTGGCCCTTGGATTTAGAGGCATTTAAAAATTATCCCAGATTGGAATTATGTGAATTTCTGGTAAATCCTCGTTTCATGGGGAAAACTGTTTTGATCAGGGGGGTTAGCACTTGTGGAACAGGGACTAGGTCTAATGAGAGTGTAGTGCAGTTCTGATCCAAATACAGCCTGACTGTACCAGGGCAGAAGATCTGTGTTCTCCCCTTGCCTTAGGGCATGATCTGTAAATATGTGAAAAAGTAATAATGTATCTTCCCTCCCAGAATTATACTGTAAGGAGTAAAGGGAATATACTTTCACGTGTTAAATGCGTATTACAGCACCCATTGCATTGGTTGTGCTGTTGGTAACAGCAATAGCCATAGTGAAGTTCAGCAAGGACAAAGCTCAGAACTCAATAGCAAAGATGTAAGAAAACCCTTCTTTCATCCTTTGTATCAAGATCATTCTGCTTCTTCCTAGCTCTTCCTTGCACATTAACGAGGCGCACCATGAAAAAAATCTTGTGGCATTTTCTTGATAGCTTTTCTCTCTACCCTTCACTTTTAATGGCACAATGGCTTATTAAAACTGTCTCAGTATATAGTTCTTTGAGCTGAACGTGCTGTTATTTAGTTCTGCTGTGAGCCATTAAAATATTAATTTACCCTAAGTCCTGTGTTTAATCTCACATTTATCAAAACGAGGCTAACAGTTAAGGCTGTAGATCAAAAGCCCTACTCACTAGAATGCTTCACTAGGTGCTGGAATCGGCAACGCAGGTTTCCTTTTATGTGCTTCGCAGAGTTAGATCTGAACCCTGCCAGACTGGTCTCTAGTAGCTTCTAGTTAGCTGAGTGTCCGCTCTAGCCTTGAGGAGAGATCTTCCTTGGCAATGTTGTTGCAGGTATATGGTATTTTTAGCCCTTCTGGGGTCAGCAAGCAGCTTCTAAGGGCTCAAGAAGCAATTAATAAATGCCTCATTTCTGTGCATTTGGAGGCTGCTGTGTTAATGACAGAAATAAACACCCAGATATATTCCCAGGCATAAATTGTTTTCATTTGTTGATAAAGAATAACTGTTTCATAGTCAGTACAAAGCTCTAGTTTTCACCTCTTGGTGTCTCCCAATGACAGCTTCCCAATGCTGTCTGGAGTCAATATGTACAAGGTGATAAATCTTAATGATTTCTTAAGTCTGAATTATTAATCTCTTTCTTTGGTGTTACATAATTAGTAATGATCATATTGATGTTCCTGAGGGGACTTGAGAGGCGAGGGATTTAGCGGAATGGAAGGATTACCATACAGAGCTAGCAAATCGTAGCCTAAAGGTCAGCAACCTATCTATGGTCTGAAATGGCACCCTGTCGCCGTGTCTTTGTGGCAGGGAAGGCTTCAGTTTAGACGCAGCTACAGCCACTCTGAAGCTGAACAAAAATCCTGTTGCAGGTGAGCTGCATTTTTGTCAAGTAATAGATATTGGCAATATGCTGTCTTCCGACATAAAACACACGTTATGCATAAACGTGTGAGTAGAACTTCTAGCCAAAGCATAGGCATCTTTCCCTGAACACTTACAATAGCTGAGTGTGGACTTTCAGCTACTACTGAGATCTGTAAATTGAAGCTCTTAACCTGGCAAGTAGCCTAGGCTCAGAAGAGAGTCCTCTTTATACATGTTTGTCTTTCTCTTCCCCATCTTTGCTTGACATTTTGTTATAAAACTTGGGTCAAATGTATTTCTCTCTTCTTTCTCTAAAAATCCTTTTCCAAAAAAGCCCATCTGTCTCTGTCACGCTAGAAAGGAAATGCTGATGAAATGTCATGGAGCCAGATCTTGATATTGCTTATATTGGGATAAATCCATTAATTTATTCTTTCTTTCTCCAAAAGTAATAGAATCCTTTAGTAATCTTTTGCTGGTATCTACAGCAGTCATGCATGTTTGTTTTTTGAGAGATGGGGTCCTGTTTCAGGTAGAGGGAGCAGAAGGATTTTGAGGAAGTTCTTTGAGCATAAGAAAATTGATGTCTGCAGTTCTATGAAGTCATCAATTCCCCAGTGATCGTGCACAGCTCCACTGTAAATCTTTTCAGGCTGCAATGAGGTCACTCTGAAATCAACTTCAATTGAATAATCAACTTTTAAATAAAACTGCTTCAAACTGGCCGTTTAGAAATGGAGAATGGTTTCTTTATGAACTGTGACTCTCAAGTTTCTAATGGAAAGGTAAAATGCTTGGTTTCATTAACTTACTGAACTGTGTGGTGGTTGTAATGACACCCTTGGGTAATAGCAGAAAGATGTCTCTTTCCTCACATATCATTTCTTCTTGTACACATCGTTGTTACTGCTACTTACTGATAACAGGGCCTGCATTTTTGATGGACTAATGTTGTCCATGTCCTTTAAATTCTGAACAACCTGCTTCTGGAATTATTTCAGTCACTAAACTTCTGCTGGTAAAAGCTTTTTAGTCATAGTGCCAGTTCCTTTCAACAGTTATTTCTATTTAAAAAAAAGGATCACCTGTTGATTATGCACATGGGACAGAGGGAAAAGGAACCCTATGAAGGGAGAATCTTTATATAAAATTGATTTCCAAAACCTGGTGGCTGTCGCTTTGGCAAGGAGGGGTCTTGTTGTGTGTGTGCCACATATATTCATTATCAAACACATTGTTTTGAAAATATATCCATTGATTAAATGGATATGGTTTAAATCATAATGGCTGGATTGGCAACAATGCTTTGGATTTCCAGCTCCATTGCCCTGTGTGAGTAATAAATGTCTGAGGAGGAGTATGGCTAGCAAATAGAACTTCTAATGCTTTGATGCCATCACTAAATGCAATGGTCCTTTCCAGTGTTTTGTGAAACTTGAATGTGGTAATGTCAAAATAACCTTGCTAAAGAGCAAAGTGTAACCTCACCTTCAAAGCACTGTGGCTTATTTTCTGGATACAACATTTCAAACAAATATAGGGAAGATGTACATTCTCTGCACTTTCTGAACAGCCTTTGGTTATCAGTGTGCCTTTCACTGGCTACTCAAAAGCGTTCAACGTAATGCCCAACCTGAATATCCTTATGTGATTCTGGGAATTCAGAGCATTTCTACTTTATTCATTGCAGATCTCTACTATCAACAGCAGATTGGTTCAAAGAACCACAGGAAAAAGTAAATGGCTTTTTTGCTAAATAAGCCTACAGATGGAAAGCAACTCACATGCTTACGGAAAGGACGGTGCTGGGATAGAAGACGGCAGAAAACATCTGGAAAGGTAAGTGTACAAGTTCCTAGGTTCTGCATCTAGCTCACTGAGAAGGAAGCTGCTTGATCCTTGAAGTTTCCAGTGTATGTTGAAATCACTCTGCTTTATTTAGGGTCTGTTGATGTGTAGGTATCATGCCGAAACTTAACAGGCAAGCTGCGCACTTACTGAAACAGCCCATTTGGCATTATGGTACTAGACCTCTGTTATTGTTTAATCCGTTTGCCTTGGGAAATCAGATGTTTTCAGGGCATTTGGCATGTAGATAATTTAACCCTGAAATATTTAACACTGAGGAAGAGGTAAGTTTATTAATAAATGGGTATTTTCTTCTAGCTGATTTCCTTTAATATGCTAATTAGGGAAGACAATAGGCTCTGAATTAATGTTTCTACCAACAGTTATATACAGCATTTTACTTTCTTGGGAAAAACAATCAGCTGGTTTGTCCGGCTTTGATGGAAGACTAATGAAAAGAATAATCCATTTGGACAAAAACACCCTGGGACTGTATGGGAATGCAAAGCTGTTTTATGACATGCAGAAAAAATATTCTTGATTGATTTTATCCTAGTCGTCTCAGCATTTCTGCCTAAAGAGGTGTTACCTCTCTTTAGAATTAAATCAATGCCTCAAATTATATGAACTTTGGACTCCACATGAATTAAGCACCTCAAAAAAGAGGCTCTTGGTCTAGAAGCAATGAAATAATAACATTTGAACATGTATTTTGAATTCTGCTTGGTTTATCAGTAGCTATAGTGATGTGTTGAAATATGGACCTATTTTAAAAAGCAAACAGTATTTTTTCCAGTCTGTCATAGTCATGTGTCCTTTAAAGTATATGTCAAATTTCTCTAGACTTAAAAGGGTGCCAGATACATATGTACCACACATAGTCTGATCCATGTTTGCTAACAAATTTTTTGAAAGCTGCTTAAGCATCCTTTGTCAGTGGCTGCAATGAGACAGGTTTCTGTTCACCACTAATGTTCTGGCCTCCTGCAAAGGTTGAAATCCAGAACTGAGCTTGTTAGGTTGTTGTTTTTCAAAATACTTGCTAAACATCCTGGGTTTACTTAATGTATTGCAGTCATTGCAGCAAGTTTTTACTGGCTGCATGAACATGATCACTTTACTTAGTGTCTGTATTTTAATACAATGTAACAATGATTTCACACACTAATTGCGTTTCTTGATTTGCTTCTTAACATCCTCTGATACTGTATTTTGCGGAAAGGTACCTAGAAGTGCACTACCTGTTTTTTTTCAATGCCATTGACTATTGCATATGTTTTTATATGCTGCTTGTTCATTTATTTAAAACAAACAGCCCCAGTGTGCTTGATCTTTCTAATATAGGCAGCTGTAGCTTAGTAACTCTACAGTTTTCTAATACCCTTGCAGCCAGGTGAATGCTATTATCTTTGTTAATTTGGTTGCATAATTAATAGCCTTGTAGAGCAAATGCAGCATTCAGCAATGGAATTATCAGTACGATTTTAATACAAACGGCTTTGCTAGTAGGCAGCCAGTGTGCTTAATGGGCTTAAACAAAATAACAAATGACTCCTGCTTAGTATAGGCCAAAATGTCACTACCGCCCTGAGATAGTGATGCTTGACCGACTTGCATCTTTATCTGCACTGTGCCATGTCCATGTCTTTTCTGTACCACTTCATTTGTAGACTTGCTTGCTCCATCAAGCCTCTAACATACGCTGCAGTCACTTGCTGTCAGAAGCGTTCACCCTTTCTTCCATCACTGCTCAGGAAGACCATATCAATAAGATATTGTTGTTACATAGCTGTCATTTCTGCCCTCCAACAAATCTTGTCACTGCAGAGTGTCTGGAGGTTGCAGATGCCTAATAATGTTTTTTCCTGCTCTGTCAATTGATTTCCAGGCTGCATACCCTTGTCAGGCTGAATGCACAGTGCAAGGTACAGGGAGCCTGCCTATGATGAGGTTTTGTAGAAATCCTAGCAGTTCCACACCACACTCATTTCCAAACCAGATGTTCATCATATTCCCCACGTCTCTTCCTAGTATTAATTTCTTACAGCTCTGCTCCTAGGGAGTCCAAAAGGCAGTTGAAGTCCTCTGTCTATTCTTGACTGAAACCTTACTGTGTTTGGAGGGTAAAGCCTCTGTGGAGCTATACCTGACAAGCACCCTCTGTGCAAAGGTTCTTGTACAGGGCGAGCTTTCTACTGTAGACCTATGCATCAGGTTCAGCAGTCATTCACCCTCACCAAAACCAAGTTAATAGCCAAGAAGAGCTTTGAGATAAAGACATGAAACATCTCCAGAACCGGGGTGAGACCTTGGGTTGTCTGAATCTACCTCTGAGGGGTTGGAAATTTTTGTAGTGTTGGGAGGTTCTGTTGTGGTTATATTATCCCAGATATTTCACCGTAAAATGGAAAAATGTCTTGCAGATTATCCTATGAAAAAGAAAATTCCATCCTACCCTGCTCTAATCAAGTTCTACTTCTGAACTTCAAATTTGCATGGAATTTGGGGAATAAAAACATCTATTTTGCTATAGGAGCCTCTTTGCTTGTTCTGGATTTAGAATTTCTTACTTCTCTGTGTGTCAATGACCTGATGGGAATTTTAAAAGACCTTGTGTTTGCCACTAAGAGCTACATTAGTTCTTAAGTTGTCTGTACTGCAATATGATGTCGGACTGCAGCTTAGTAGAAAAAGAAAATTAAAACTCTGTAGACATCAGATACCTGAAAAAGGTAAACTGTTAGTCTAGTTGACAAGAACTTGCAGGTTGTGTTCTGTCTGGTAGCTTGCTTTAGTGTATTCTCAGAAAAACATTGGATAGCACAGATCATCTGCTGATCTCAGAACATCAGAAAATGATAAAATTGAAATATCTGAGTAACTGACTGTGTAACCCTGTACTGGGAAGTGTGTGACAACTTCTAGACAAACCCAGCAGAGGGCTGGATACAGATGAAAGGCAACAATTTTCATTCTGTTAAGAGGTGCAACCTTTAAGGCTTAATGTAATTACATTTCTGCTAATGTAATGTTTCTACCTGGTATGCTCTTCTGACTGGTTACTGGGTCCCTGAAGTGGCTTAGTTCTCTGACCAAGTTAAGTGTGAAGCTGGTATAAAACGACTCCGGTAGTTGACAGCAGTAACGGCGTGGGGGATGTGGGGCCTATACGAAAGAAACAGAACAGGTCTCTGGCTCTATAGATTTTACACTGATAAAGGAAGGCGTGTTCTGTCTGAGTAAAAGACAGCCTGATGCTGGGGGCAGGAAAACTGTAGGTAAAAGTTAGTACTGTACTGAACACTTGTGAAGAAGTTTAGGGAAGGTTTTGTTGTCTACGGGATGGGTTAATATGTAATTTGAGTCTAATCCACTGCTTAGGACTTCAGTCGACTTTGCATATGTGTACAGATACATGTGTTATGCACACATACTCTTTGATAGATTCCATTTGTGGTTATTAATGTTGCCTTCTCTCACAGGCTCCTCTGAACTTGTCCAATGTGTTCTATCACAATATTAATCTAGACATTAATCTAGGAATATTAATCTAGAGTATGGAAATGAGGGGAAGAGCTGATAAATCAAGATACAAGTGTAAATGCATCTCTAATGAACACACATTGTGTAAAATAATGGCCGTATCACTAAGACCAGGAGATATTTAATTAAAAAGACAAAAGAGGGAGAAAAAGGGAGGAAGATCTCTTTACTTAGTTGTTAATTATGTGCAGTGTCTCAGTGAAAGTAACACAACATTACTCTGGGAAAGTGCAAGAATCGCCACCTTTCACCTCGTGCCAACTTTTTGTTTTCTCAGTCTGTCTTTGCTCTTTCAAAGTGGCAACTGTTGAACACTTAAATGAAGGTCTAGAGCTTCAGTTCTAAACCTGAGCTGTTATTCTATCCCCTTTTTGATACTTGTTTGCCAAAGTGCCCGAAATGTCATTTGGAATATACTTCATGTGGAAGAAAATATTAATAGTAGTAATAATTGTTTTGTTCCTACTCAAAATGCAAGTATATGTTCCTGAATTGAGTGGGAGAACAAGCCTAGAAGCCTTAAGATTCAGGGCTTCTGAGCTCTCTTCAGTCATGACAGCAATTTGATGGAAACTGAGGCAAAGTAATTTGGCAAATCTGAGACAGGATTATTAAGACCTATGTATCAGGGAAATAAAAAGGTTTGAGATCTTGATTAAAAAGTGTTGAAGACAAAGCATCTATAATTCCCAAAATTAAGGGGAACTTTGGGCAGGCCAACATGATTCCAAACTAAATTTATCATTTGTGTCCTAATGTCATGAATATTCCAATGACGATTTCAAGGTATTGGGCGACTCATTTGAGAGAATTTTCATTCATCATATTGACAGTGATGTTAATCAAATTGACTATCCTTAACAAAAAACCCCTGCTTCATTTGAACTGTATTGCTTTTCTGCCTGAGGGGAACATTTATGCAATTAACAAAACCAGATCGAATGCTAATAAAGAAAACAAATGAAGATTTATGCATAATCTGCAAAAGGACTGGAATCATTTAATTAAGAGTATATAGCAGTTTTTGGAAGAGAGTAAGTATTAGTGCTAATAAATGAGAAGGACTTTGTATACAAATAGCAGTCAAGGAGGCAAATGGTTTCTTACACAACTTCAGTTTTGGTGCTGCCCAAGCCAGCACCACCAGTGAGATTTTACTGTTTAGAGCAAGTTCCAACTTGACCCTCCTGCTCCAGTAGTATACTGTTTAGGAACAGAGTTAATTTGTATCATGATTTTCTGTGGAGACAGGTGTCTAAGCTGTTCAGTTTATTTTAATAGGTGAATGGTATGAGTGTTTTGCCATAATCACACTTTTGTCACAATCCTCTAATTAAGGGATGTAAAGAGAAGGAGTGCATTTGGGAGCCTGACACTCTTGGTGGATGTGACAGCTTATCAGACTCACAGAATAGCGGGGGTTGGAAGGGACTTCTGGAGACCATCCCGTCCAACCCCCCTGCTCGAGCAGGCACACCCAGAGCAGGGGGCACAGCACCGTGACCAGGCGGGGTTTGAATGGCTCCAGAGAAGGAGACCCCACAGCCTCTCTGGGCAGCCTGTTCCACTGCTCCGGCACTCTCACAGGAAAGGAGGTTTTCCTCATATTCAGGTGGAACCTCCCGTGTTCCAGTTTGTGCCCATTGCCCCCTGTCCTGTCATTGGGCACCACTGAAAAGAGTCTGGCTCCATTCTCTTGACACCCACCCTTTAGATATTTGTAAGTATTAACAAGATCCACCCTCAGTCTTCTCTTCTCCAGGTTGAACAAAGCCAGGTCTTGCAGCCTTTCCTCATAAGGGAGATGCTCCAGTCCCCTGATCACCTCCGTAGCTCTCCGCTGGACTCTCTCCAGCAGTTCCCAGTCCTTCTTGACCTGGGGAGCCCAGAACTGGACGCAGCACTCCAGATGTGGCCTCACCAGGGCGGAGCAGAGAGGGAGGATAACCTCCCGTGACCTGCTGGCCACACTCCTCTCAATGCACCCCAGGACACCGTTGCCCTTCTTGCCCACAAGGGCATTTTGCTGGCTCATGGTCACCTGCTGCCCACCAGCACTGCCAGGGCCTTCTCAGCAGAGCTGCTTTCCAGCAGGTCAGCCCCAACCTGTACTGGTGCGTGGGGCTGTTCCTCCCCAGGGCAGGACCTTACACTTGCTCTTGTTGAATTCCAGGGGTTCCCCTGGGACCAGCTCTCCAGCCTGGCCAGGTCTTGCTGAATAGCAGCACAGCCTTCTGGTGTACCAGCCACTCCTCCCAGTTTTGTATCATCAGCAAACTTGCTGAGGGCACGCTCTGCCCCTTTGTCCAGGTCATTGATGAATATGTTGAACAGGACTGGACCCAGCGCAGACCCCTGGGGAACACGGCTAGTTACGGGCCTCCAACCAGACTCTGCCCCGTTGATCACAATCCTCTGAGCTCTGCTGTTCAGCCAGTTCTCAATCCACCTCACTGTCTGCCTATCTAACCCACACTTCCTAAGCTTACTTTTGAGGGTGTTATGCACTCCACATCTGAGTTAGATGAAGGATTATCTTCCCAAAACATCTGATACTGCCTGCTGCTGGAGATGGTGAGGAGTCTGTATTTCAGGTTCAGCAAGACCAAGCCTTTTGCTGGGTCCTTATCACAGTAGTTCACTGTCTAGTCAGGTTTTAACAAAGTAGCCCCTGTGCAAGAGAAAAACAACCCCTCTTCTGAAGAGTGGTGTCTGGAGGCTGGCCACAGCCACTTCAGCAATTTTGTTCTCACTTCCTAAGTGTCTGTAGAATAGAGTTTCTGCTACTGATCTTAGCTACTTTCCTTTCTCCTGCCCTGCTCTGACACTCCACTCAACTGAACAGGTAGGGCCAGTGGCTGCTGCCTCTGAGGTGGTGGGGGAGACTCTTAAGTCATGCACAGTTTAAAGCATCTATCTGGTCAGAACATCCTCACTTCAGGTGGAAATGGAGCCAGGAAATACATAAAACCTGTGTCAAGTTGATGTTCACATGTGCCCAGTTACAGGTGCAAATGCACAGAGAAGCTCTAAAATATTTTGTAGGAAGGGAAATGGAAAAATAGAAAAAGCAAACCTGTGTATCTCGGGTTTCTCAAATGCACAAGCTCTCTGTTTCATCTCTGCTTTTCTCTTAGGATAGAGGAAATATTACAATTCCGACCTTTACTTTATTGTCATAGTATTTAAGAGTTATAGTCAACATTCTGTTACTTTCCCCTTCATAATAGTCATGGTACAGAGGTTATAGGTTTAGGTTCTGTATGTTAAAATAAAGCAATGCTGATTTAGATATAAACTGTTGTGCAACTGACAGGGCTTGACACTTGTTCCTGTCAGGAGAGACTTATACCAAGTCCTCGCTAGCATTAGGACTGTTTAGTCTGCTTTACCTAACGCATCTGCATGGTGTGCATTGTTGCAGAACTACTGATTAATGCTTGTACAGATGGAGGCATCTTACAGAGTGATTCAAATAATAAAACAAATTTCCGACAGATTTAGTGTTGGGAAGGGAACTTTGGCAGAAGAGAAGGAAAAGAGCAGACTGACATTAGTGATGCAACTTCACCAGCGGCCTCCTAGTGTTAGCTGTGGCCAGCATCAAAGTGGTTGGGTTAATACTTCAAATGGAAGTTTGAAGGCCTTTATCAGAACAGTTTGATCTGGTGAAGGTGGTGAAGGGGGAAATCACTTTCAAATAGACTCCAGCACACAAAATAACTTATTAAATACATTCGTAAAAATTAGTATCCCTTTTTATTTCAATGACACTTACAAACGTATATGTATGTGGTGTTCATCTTGGGCAACCTGTCGATCCCACTCGTCATCTTGTCCAGTGCATAGAACCCTTCATTTGCAATTCTGATCAGAACAAAAAAGTGCCAGAATGGTTTGGTACCTGAAAAAGATCACGATATATCTGATCACGTCACACCCTACTTTATGCCGGTTAGGTTGTGATATTCATGTGCATTAAAATGTACCATCAGACCAACACATCGAGGAATTTTCTTCAAGGCTTAGTCAGCCCAATAAAGGAACCTATTACAGTGGTGGGAATTATTAGGAAATAGTGGTAGAAGATGCTTAGAACTCACCGTATTTCTGATTACATCATCATACAACTTTTGACTTTTCCATTATTGGTTGGATACAAGCAGTTTATTTTCCCCATTCTAATTTCTTGACTATGATCGAATTTTGGAAAAATGTTTAAACAGTTAACTTCAGGTAGTTCCCATTGATTAGGAGGGTAAGCTGATGTTGAAGTACTTTGCTGAAACTTAGCTTTGGATTAGATTATATTTCTGAGCATTTTTGTAGATTATTTCATTAAAATTTTAATCAGGAAGTTTGTTTTAACTAGGCACAGCAAGCAGGTATGCTTCCTCTATGTGAGAAAGTGACAGAAGAGCATTAGCTGGCAGAGTAAGGAGAGTTTATTCTAACATGCCCTAGATGTATGATTTAGTTGAGAAGCCAGTCTTTAAATACCTTGTAGAATGGAAATGCATAGTCTAATAATAACAGAAGTAAAACTAAGAAATTTAAAATCTGTCATACTGGGCTTTTATAATTAGTTTGGGATTCTGTGGCTAGTAATAGGCAGAGCAGGTCAAATTCATCCCTGTTCTAAGCATGAGCAACTCCACTGAAGTCAATAATTAAGTTTTCACTTACAACCATTATTGAATTTGGTCTGGAATCTGGAAGGGAAAGAGAATGATG
This sequence comes from Sula dactylatra, assembly GCA_013389905.1. Taxonomy (NCBI): domain Eukaryota; kingdom Metazoa; phylum Chordata; class Aves; order Suliformes; family Sulidae; genus Sula; species Sula dactylatra. Next base: position 46,560 of record WEKW01012780.1, read on the forward strand.
CAGGCAGGATGGATTCAGTCATAGCAGCAGCTGATAGGGAAGATAGTTGGCAAGTTGGAAAGCTGTAATGAATTCAGCTGATGGGGTCTGATGTGAAGGCAACTGAAGTCAATAAAAACGAAACAGCTTTGGTTCGGGGGGCTGCGGGGTCTCTTGTCAAGCTTGATCTTGCTCACAGGTTTTGTTACTAATGTGAAATTTAAGGAGCATGCAAGCGTTATGTGGACCTGGTTGTATATGCAGAGGCTTACGATTTTGTACGGTAATGAGATTTTCAAAGCAGCCTGGATTATGCTGCTGGCCAAACTTTGAAAAACCATTCCTAAGCTATTCTGCAAAAGTGCTCCCATACAGAGTTGGAACTGTGTAGTTCTATGTGCCAACAGTGCGGTGCATTCAAAACTGGATGCCTATAGTTGTGGGGTTTCTGGAAGCTAAAATCGGAATCTGTTTTTAAGAAACATTATGCACCTTCAGTGTTTAGAGAGATTGTATTACAATGAGATGTTCTTCAGTCATGTGTGGGGCTTTCTAGAGAACTTTCAGTGGGACCATTTGCCTAAATCCTCTTACCAGCTATGGCTGCCCTTGGCTTTTGGTTTCCTTGCAGTTGACTATCACAGGATAGATGGGGTAGAAGGCAGTGGCTGACACTATTCAAGAGGTATGTGTCTGGGTAGATGAGGATGCAAGAGAACTAGTAAGTGAAAACACTTTGAGAAGGGAGATTTCAGAAAGCCTTGAGTGAGATGACTGACGTTTGTTTTCATTGACTAGTGCTGAACCAACTTAAATTCTTCTTTCTCCCAAGAAAATAATTATGAAGTGATGCATTTCACTAAATGGTTTGTGGCACTGATGAGGATTGACATACCAGTTTCCAACTTTTCGGAGCCCCTGCACACCTAGGGTTACTGTGGCTTTCAGGTTCCTGAAAAGTCATGCCAGTGAGTTCAGTATCTTTGAAAATCCTCAGAATGTCAGAATGAACTTCCTTCCAGTCTGTCAATATTATTCATATTGGGCATTGCAGAGACCACCTTTGGGTGGTTGGAAAGAACTTGTCCCCTGTGGCATGTCTTCTCTTCAGCCTTTTGTTAAACTGTTGATGGTTAAAAAGCAATAGAAGAATCTGAATCACTGTCTTCCAGGAACAAAGTCTATTGCCAGTTTACTGGCCTATAGCTACTGCGTGACTATAGGAATCTGATGCAAGATTTATATATGATCCATACCATTTGGACTGAGATTTCTCAAAGCATCACTCTAGCTAATTTTTTAGGTTAAGTCTAAAAACCACACCCAGTTTCTCCCCCACACATTAAGATGCCAAGTTCCTTGTTCTTGTAAAAATCCTTACGTTTTTCAGAGCCTTATGTGGAACACCAAGGGCATAGAAAGGTTCACATTCCCTTATGGAATATGTATGTACTCTTACCATTCCGTATTCCTCTGGTTAGCCAAGGCTGGGTTAAATCAATGAAGGTTGAGAGCAAGGGACATGCTGTTTATGGAGGGGGGAGGAAGCGTAAAGCTGTGTTTTGCACACTGGCCCCGTAGTAATAGCAAATCATCTATCTATTTATCTATCGAGATACGGATATATTAAAAATTGGAAGGAGGTTCTGCGACCTTTAAATCCTTTCACATCACTTTATGTTCCTGCTGTTAAGCTTTTGCTATGTTAATGTCATCCTGGGTTAGTAATATTTACAGCACCTAAATCATTGTTGAGGACATACAGAATATTGAAGGATCAACTCTACTTATTTCAAATGCACTTTAATATTTTGACTGCCTGACCAGAGTTTGGGAAATAACTGTGGTAGAATGATAATGAGAAGTTTAACAGTTTTATGATGGTTGGAGCGGACTTTATGGAAGTTGATAAATTTCATCTTGTAGGTTTCAATTTCTCATTCCCTACAGAGAGATGGGAAGAATACATTGATACTGCATTTCAAATTGGCTAGATCAGAAGGAACAGCAGCTAAAATCCATTACAACCCAATTACATCCATCAGCTGAAGCTGTGTGCATTCATTCGTGAACATCAGCATTTAATCCATAAAGAGGAACTAATGAGAAATTTGAAAATGGAATCCATGCATCAGTAACTTTGGAGAGATTTTGCTGGGATTAATGAACTGCCAGAACATTGTCAACACACTGAAAACCTATTCTCTCTAGGTTTGTTTACTGACCAAAGAAAGATTTTTTTTTTTCATTCTCCCTATTCTTCAGCATGTTTTTGTCTTATGGGTTGTTGCTTTTTTTTTCCCTCCTTACATTCTTGGTGCAGGAAGTGACATTTTATCCGCTTGAAGGATCAAGCACTTGCTTCTTTTTCATCTTTCTCTTATGGGCATCTGGCTGGATGGTTGGCTAGCTTCTGAAGTCAGATACACTGCAGATGAACATCCCCAGCATCTCTATATCTCTCTGCAGAAGTCTCTTGTACAGAGCTCCAAAAGACAAGGGCATGTGGACTAGACCATGATCTGTAGTGCAGAAGGAAAATCAAGATACCAGCAATTACATTTAAGTAGTACTATACTATAGGAAACTTGTTGAAAAATTGCTAGTGTTCATTTGTAAGTTCACCTTTTAAGTTTCCTTTGTAAAATGCTGTACTAGCTAATGGATTTTCTGATTCTCTGGAGCTACCAGTAGGTATTTGTCCAAAGAGTGTAGATTAAAGTGAGCCCACAGGAAAGCCAATCTCTCTAATGGAAGTTAAAATGTATAGTAATTGCAGAGATCTGGCTAGGCTACCATATATAAACAAGGCAGTAAACTGTCATTCATCAAGACTGTACATTTAAATGACAGCAAGTGCAGGCAATTTTTTTTTTCTGGATGCTCCAGGGTGTAATATTGTGATATCCATCTCTATCGCTTAATGACCTAAAACTGTAATTATATTTGGGTTGTAGTTTAAAATGTAAATTAATTTCTACATGCCTTTTTACCTGGAGGAGCTTTAAGAACACATTGGTATTTCAGGACCAATCCGTGAAAATTTCTCTGAGCCTTTTTGCACATAAATGCTCTCTATCTGTTAAAAATTAAACCTCCTTTATATTCTGAGCCTTATTCTCCCTTGCTACCCAAGTGGTCTAGTAAGGTTTGATGGCTTAATATTTATTTCTTATTTATTTTGATAGATTTCTGTCATATTCACCAGCTGGATAAAGTTACTATGCTTAACAGCAATATAGCAATATTTCCTCCCAGGAATCATTCCTTTCCACATTTTAGCAGCAGAGCTGATCTCCAAGTAGACATATCTGACAGGTAGCTCCTCTGAGATCCCCTTTCCAATTGCACTCCTGATGCAGACATGACAGGTTCAGGAAGAGAAGGACGGTGGGGAGGGGGCAGGAGAATGGAAAGCAGGAGAGGGAAACAGAAAGACAGACCATACAATGTGCATTATGTTTCAGCATTAAGCAATAAAGGATGGGGAGATGTAGGAAACAAAAAGCAGAGAACTTGGGTCAAAACATCTGGGGCTAAAAGCTGGCAAATGCAGCTCGCACATGAAGAAAAATATGGAGGAGAATGGCTTGAGGAAGGAAGCTTGAATGACTCCCTGTGTGAACTGGGGGAAATCACTGAAACGTGATATGCTTTTGGTGTCTGTCAGCAAAAGCACACATCTCTGGCAAAGTGAACATCTTTCAAGTGTGGCCCAAGTAACATCTATGCAATTCAACCAAATGTATTGCAAAAGACCCCTGCTCTCAGCGAGGGTGTTGCGCAGAGATACTGCTCGGATGCTCTAAACAGGAACAATTAGGGTAGGCACAGTGCTATGCTGGTGTCTCTAGAATGCTGCTTGTTGAAACGCGATTCTAAGTCCCTCTGCCTTGCTTTACCCAATGTAGATGAACCAAAGGGGTAAGTTGTGGTTTGGTTTTTTTTTAACTTGTCAACATGCTAACGCTGAGGCAGTATGAATGGTAGTTGATGTTCCCCTTTCAGTGTCTTTGACTTCAGCAAGTTGCTTTGTACCAAAATATAGTAATTTGCCACCCGTTGGTCTGCAATGATAACATTTACTTACCAAATGTAACTGACTTCTTTTTTAGAATGAACAGATACTTGAATTGTTTGGAATCCTACTCTCAAATGTTGCATTTAAGAGCAATTTAAGATCAGTAAATTGGGCTCACTTGCTAGAACACAAATAACCACAAAAAACCTGCAAAATAATACTTTGGGACAAAAGCTGCAAAGAACAAGGATTAAGAGAACATAAATGTGAATAAGGGTAAATGTTTTCACAGCTGTTTTAGACAATTGCATCAGACCATTTCCTTAAATCCCCTGGGGTTTTAAGCACAGAGGTTTCTTCCTTTCATTCATCCTTTTTCTATGTTTAACAAAATAAAAACTAGGAAAATCTCCCAAACAACTGCTGTCTTGTTCTGTTCAACATATGTGGCCCTCTGACTACCATGGAGTACTTAGGTCTCAGTTGGGGAACAGCATTTGCAAGCAACACAATCCTCTTATTATTGCTTTCCTTTTTTTGCACCTCACATTAGGGTGTAAATGACACCAGATATCCCAGTGCTTGTGGCAAACAGAAGCAAAGGTAGAAGTGTATAATAAAGATAATGGTTAAGAATTAAAGCTAGATCCAGAAACATCTTGCAGTGTTTACTTGTTAAATGGGATGTCTTTAGCCATCGTTTGGCAATCAATAGAAAGGACTGAGGCAGGTAGAGCAGCCTGTTCTGCCGGAGTCTCTAGGTGTTGTGTGAAGGAAACAAAGTCCCTGTGAATCAATTCTTGTGCAAGAATGTTTCTCCAGTTAAGGAGTTATGTCCAGGAAGGCAGCACACAGCCATGTAAAAGTCTGTACAACACAGGCGTTTAGCCTTAGCAATGGAGTAAAAAACTTCTCTGCAATCTCTGGTATTACAAAACTCTTTGGTTTAAGAGGTTTCCTGAACGAATGGAGATGAAGCAAAGCACTTAGTTTGGCTGTGACCTGAAGTGACATTCCGGAAAAGGAAAAATGTGGTTGTGCTTGTGCGGAGAAGGAAGTGTTGTTCATGGTTTAGATCAATAGAGCAGACGTTAGGAGCCTATTCTGTTCTCACTAATTTCACTTTTACACCTAAATAGCTTTATCGATTTGGGGTTTTTTTGGGGGTGGGGCAGGTGAGGGAAATCAACTTGTTTGCAGCTGGGTAATTGAGAAGGAAATTATTCCCATAGGTATAAGTTTTTACCTGGGCTATAGATTTGTTTGCAGAACTTTGGCAAGTCATTGAGTTGCTGATCTCTTGGTTATCCTTTGAGTCTACTTAAGAAAAGCTCTGGCTCTATACTGTTATCAAATATTGTTTTTCTATAGCTGTTTGTGTGACAAATAATGGGTGGCAGGGAAGTTTTAAAGAGTTTGAGCAGTGCCCAAAGTAAAGTATCTTAATATCCTTTTAGCTGTATAGCCTTCCTCCTCAATTTGGCAGTTGCACCATAGTTCTGTAGTAGCCAAAAAAAGGTACTGCAGGGCACCACTGTTCTGAATTCACTTGTTCAATCCCTAGTACATGCTTGCCGTGTTTGTGCATTTTTCAACCATGCTGGTATAACTTAGGCATTTCCAGGGATCTTGTGGGGCATGAAATTCTGTTGAACTGAAGAAAGAATTGTTAATTTCCATAATCTGTAGAAATGTCCTTTGAAGACAATTCTATATCTAGAGATACATATTTGCTTGAGGTTTTTCTTTAGAGTGACTGGTCTATCTACCTGCTTTTCTGCAAAAAAAAAGAGGGGGGAAAAATTATTGAAATGTAATCTCCCCAGTCAAATTATTGTAACAATTATTTGGTTTGGGACCTGTAGTTACAATTATGTTAAGTGTGCATTGCCAGAAGGGATGAAATGAAAAGATTCTTTGTCAGACTCTCTCATATCTGTTTAATTTCAGCAGAATAAACAGTCATGCTGTTGACATGAACTAGCCTTTGTTTGGCTAAGAATAAGAGCCAAAGGTTTGTTACTTTTCTTAAAGTAGCAAAAAAAATACCAAACCTCACAGAACTGACATGTAAAGGTATATCCACTTCTGTCTTTCAAACTTCTCTTAAATAGAACATGTGTATGGATATATTTATATTGCATTCCTGGCAGCATCTGACTCCTCACTAGGACTCTCCCTGCAATCTGTGTTCCCTTTTTTTCTGGAAAGTAAATAACTCTTTTGATAAATAACCAACCATATCTCGATTAGCGTCTCTCACTAACAAGCATATCAAAGATGTTGTAAATATTTTTGACCTGTATGCCAATTGTACAGGAAATTGTAGGAGATAGGAAATCTGGAAGACTCCAGGCTTGCAGAGGTCTATTGCCTTGCATGACTTGTAGCAGCCCAGAAATGGGAAAAGGGAGGCAGGTTTGCATGTCCTATCCAAAATAGATTCCCTAATTCCTTTTCAGTACGATCATCCCAATATACCTGAATACAGGTATAAATAATTTATTGTGCTTCAGAAGAAAGAGGCTGATTTTTAATGTCTGGGGGGTGGGGTCTCCCACAATGTTCCTTGCGTTTAAGAGGACAGTATTCTTTATTGTTCCTTATTGACTTTAACCAACTTTGCGAAATAAAAATGATAGAATCTTGTAGTAAAAATCAATCTGCTTGGCCAGACACCCACTTGTTTCAGATTTCTGAATGTATGCTGTTTTTGTCTCAAAGTCATGGTTCTGTCATAAAAACCTCCATAAATCATATTCCAAGAACAGGTCTTAACTACCTACTGTTTTCTTTTCAAATACCTATTGTTAAACATCCTGACAGTTCTGACACATAATATTGCTGAAGTTTTGAATGCCACATGTTGCAGACAGCTGAATGGAAATATGTATCTGACATAAAACCACCATACACTAAGTATATGTACAGGCTAATCCGTAGATTGTCTGTAATATGTGTACTTTATCCACACAGATTGCTCAAAGTACATTGTATAAATGCATGTACATGAGTGACATGTAGATAAACAGTGATATACTGAATGCTTTGCATGAATACCCACATCTGCAATGCTTAAAGAATTTTAAAGGTTAAAGAAAGGAAGTAGCACTACCTAGATGTTCTCACCTTTTTTTGAGTGAATGCAATATTGCAGCAAGCTGTGTCTAAATCCTGCTCTTGGTTGATCTGTGTTTTTGTGTATGATATCACTAAAGCAATTACAATATCAGATCATGCAATAAATACTTTCTGACATCACTTGAAATGTATGCTGAAGGGGTGATGTGGAGTTAGTTTTATATCCAGGGTCCAAGCTCAAACCTCTCACTCTGAGATTTGCCTTCAGAAACCTGAATCATCTACTTTCCCTGTGATACTGTGCTGACCAGAAGTGCAGTCCAGCTGAGAACTGGCTCCCTGTGGAGAACATAGTCCTGCCCCTGCTGAACTTTCAAAAGTAGAAGGCGCAGATGGTTCAGGCTTCATGTGGAGAATGGACCCCAGGTGCATATTTCACACTTGCTAATGTCAATATAAAGTTTTTTAAGTTTGACAGTTAGGGATCCAATTAGAGGCAAAATTGAGTTTTCTGACACCTGCTGGAGTCTGCAGTCCCTCTTACAGGCCCCTTTCATCCTGCCACTTACTCAGCTGGCTTTCTGTAAACACTTGTCCCTATACCCTGCTCCTCCCTTCGAAATTCAGTGACAGAAAGCAACTCCTGTCTCTCCTGAAACTGATTGCTTCCAAGTAAATATTTGCTTTCTAAGTGGAGGTAGAGGCGAAGAGAAAGACTCTGATAGTAGCGTGTAAGATAAATTCCCTCTTCAACTATCCAAACATGAGGGGTTTATTTGTACCTCTGCAAATAAGTTACTAAAAATAAACTGAGTTATGAAGTCTGTAACTTGGGACCTAAGTGACACTTAGAAGATTATTTGTTCGAATTGGTTCAATGACATAGCTCTAGCCAGGACTTCTTTGGCAGCACATTCAGATTATTCTGAACTCTCTCACTCCTTATTAAATGACAATTTGCCAATATTCTTTCCCTGCTTGCTGTTCTGGGATTGTGTAGGTTTTTTTGCTTGTCCTCTACTGCAGAGCCCCCCATATGAACAGCTACTGGCACCACAGATTCAACCACATTTTCATTTTCCTACTATTATTTAACTATCTTTCAAATTAGTTCTATGGTGTGATATAAATTATTGACTTAGCAGACTCACTCCTCTCTTCTGTGACAGGTTCAGCAGTAAACAGGCTATTAGCGATTCATAATGAGTAGCTCCTGTTTGTTTTTCCTGTGTGCTAATTTTGTTCTCTCTTCCTGACATCCTTAGTGTGCTGTGTCCCCTGTCTGCAGGCTTGGGGAGTGTGTGATGCCAGGTGACTGTTGTGCATGGTGCTTTTTACCAGGAAAAGCATTCAGATTGGCAGAAAGCATTTTTTGATTTTCTGGGTGAACAATTCACTTGGAAACGATGAGTGAGGAAAATCTCTTCCTTCTGCTCCTTCTTAATACCACTGTGGGAGGAGTGTACATACAGGCACTGTTCTTGAGGCCAGTGTCATGATTTTTTTTACCTTTATGGAACTGGAAGGTGTAGGGGATGTTTATATCATTTTTCTAGTGTAACATAGCTAGTATGTGTCACGTACTTGACATTGCTTCCAAGTCCCGATAGCTTGTGTTTGACTTAATGTCTCCCAGGGAAGGTATCTGATCTAGACTAAAAGCATCAAGAGATGGTGAATTCCCCAGCGGCTTTAGTAGTTTATTTCAATTTTTAATAGTGCCTGACATGGGAAAACTAATTTACTTTTGCTTCAATGTGTATGAATCAAACTTTAATCTTTTCCCACTTATAGCATCTGAAATTGAGAGTAACTCCATTTCACTCAGTAAAGTTTATACTGCTGTAAAGCGTGCATGGAAAGGAGCAAATGTTCTTCCTGTGCTCTTGTCTATACCTCGTGGTGGTGGATCAGGAGACTTAGTTGATATTCTCAGAATTGCCATTGACACTGTCTGTGAGTTTGTAAATGCAAACAAGTCCATTAGCTTCTTCATTTCTGTATCTCTGTCTGAATTATAATGCTGCCCTGCCCTGTACCCTGCTATGAAACTCAATCTACGTAAAAGTCTCTAGGCAAGATTAAAATGTCACTGTAATAAGTGTGTGTGTTTGAACTTATTTACGTGGGTTTTTGCTAGAGTTAGGAGCTTTTTTTCCAGTTAAGACAGATAGAGTGCATGCCTTCTGGCTATAGCGATCTGCAGAAATGCATTCCAAATGCAAAAGTCATTAGAAAGCTCGCATGTCCAGTTGGCTCAAGACAGCATGGCCCATTCAATATACACCTCTGGTCTCCCACTCTTTCCTTGAAGGAGAAGGGAGGTGTATGGTCACACAGGTTGCTGCCCAAACAGCTGGATGCTTCCTCTTGAGTCTGCTGTAGCCAGCTCGAATAGTGTCTGGCGTGGTCAAACTTACACTACCCTGGTTGATGGACCAGCTGGTCCACATCCATGCTCTGAGCCTTCCTCTGTCATAACATACTGAAATTTAGTTCAAAATCAAAAGTGGTTTCAAGCCAATGTGCTTCACAATTAGAGTAGGCTGGGCACACACAAGCTGGCAGCTACTGTGGCTCCCTTTTCAACGTACAATGCAAGAGTGAACCTCAGGCATGACCCTGAAAGAGCTTTTCCTGCTAGTTTCTGATTAATACTAATGAGGGTTACAAGTAAACATAGGCTTATAAACTGTGTAGTATTCAACTCCGCACCATTTAAGCGCAGCTGTCTTTTGGAGAGAATAGTGTAGCTGGTGAGCGTTATGCGTCAGTGCTAAAAACAGGAAAAGAAGCAAGACACTATTATGCTAAGCTTGAGTTCCCAAGGCAGTTACGTTTGGCACCCGTGAATTGTGCTGGGTAGAAAGTTCTCGGATTCTGCAGTGAAAAGGCTATTTGAGCATGTAAATAGACTAGATTGACACATCCCTGAATTCAGTCAGTGAAATGTAAGTTGAGAAACATTTTCATGGCAAAGGCTTTTTGCGGCTTTACTCTCCTTTTTAAGTTTACCAGCTGGGATTTTGCACCTCCAATGATTTACCAGCAGAAATGCTGCCTCTTGGATGTCTAGCCGATAGATGGATCCTGTCAGTTAATTAAGCTTCCACATGGTATTAGTCAAGCTTCCATTTGCAAGACATTTGCATGGTCTAGAAACTAAGACTTTCAAGTACAAACTAATAATTGCAGGCTCTAATTCCATTTCAGTCTTTGATTTGCTTTGTAGCCTTGGAAAGATTAATTTGTCTGTGGGGGGTGGGAGGATGGCGCAGTGGAAGGGATGGAAAAGGTGGGCTCAAGGCTAAGAAAATGGGCCAGAATGCAAGAAACCAGGGTTTAATTTTTCTGGCTTCTCTTTTTTTCTGTGTGGCTCTAATCATGACAATTGTGACTGGGAAATATACAGATGTTATGGTTTTAAAAGTCCTGATAACACCTGGAAAGACTTCTGTAAGCTACTACTGCTAAAGGACACTGGCTTCTAGGATCCATCAGATCTTTTATTTCAGAAAAGCCTTTGTGGTAGCTAAGGATGTGATGCAAATGAACAGTTAAGGCAACTGAGGAGAAAGAAATATTGCAGTATATAACTACAGGAAATATGAGCTTCATAGAGATGAAAACTTTCAATTTTAAGGACATATGTAATGAATGCAGTCAAGTGGAACAGCAACATGGCACTGCATAAAATAAGTGGAATGTCATGTAAATTGATCTGAAAATTACTGGTAGTTATACTATTCTCTGACAGAATGATTCACACTAATTCAAGAAAAAAATTTCCTTTCCCTGTTAACAGACTTAATGCCCAAGCACAGGGGAAGAGGAGGTAACTAGCTGTGAAAAGGCAATAGACAGTCCTGTAAATGCACCAGTTTTCCCTCTCCTTTAACTCATTTCTTTGTGCTTGTGAAATGGATGATCACGAGACTGGGTAGATACACAATGAGGAGAAAAATCACCTTCCTGTGGGGAAACCCGTGTGAAATGCATGGAGCATGGTCTTAAAGCAGGATTTTGCTCTAAATGAGCTTTTAGGAAATGCTGAGTTCATCCATTGTATCTGACAGTTAGTGGACACTTCCATAAAGGTTTTCATTCCTGCTACTGAGAAACAGAAATTATATGATCCATTCAGAGAGGGGCTGGTCAGGGTTAAGTAGAAATCTTTGGGGGGACCCCCCACCTCAAATCATGAAAACTTTGCTACTTATCTCAGCAAAAGTGAAAGGAAAATTGATTTGAAAACCAGTGAGGGACTCGTTATTTTCGTGTGGGAAAAATTGCTTGTAATTTTACCATGAAGTAAAATTTTACCATGCAGGTTTTCGATTTTCCCTCACAGAATACTGAGAAATGTATGTGTTCCACAGAGAAGATTTTCTCCTAAGAAAAACCACTTTAATTGGAAAACACAAAGTGAAAAGAGGTCATGACGGCTGCATTCTTGTGTTTTGATCCCTCCCCCTCAACTCCTTTGCACTTTCCTTCTTCACTTACTTCAGTTGACACTTAAATTTCTCATTGCTCAACTTTTCTCTCACTCCAGTCCAGGAGGTAAACAGAACATTCTTGTCTCTGACAGAGCTGGTTAGCTTAAGAAATGAGACAGACTTGTACGTGATGAAGGCTCTGACTATATCCCCATGCTATAGTGGCAGTTCTGTGCTTAAAAAAAAAAAATAAAGGACAAACAAAACAAACAAGTAAACAAACATTCTTTGCTTTTCCAGAAATTTCAAGACAGATCAAATCTATTTTCCTTCCTAACTTACAATTTTTTTGCCATACAGACACAAGATGAAACTGATGCCATTGTCTGGATCCAAGAAGCTGTGCATTTCATGCGATTTAAAATATTTTTCTTTTATGCTTGAAGTCTGCAGAAGAAAGGTAAAAGCCCAACTCAGCCAGGCTTTCTGTATGTCATTAAACTTGTACACTCTTTATGTGAGTGCAAGAACTTGAAACAGAGCAGGTTCTTTTCTAGAAAAGTTTTTCGGCATGTGGAAGGAAAACCTTGAAAATTAACTTGAAAACCATTCACAGTTCTTCTAATCTTGCCCCTCCCCCAGCTTTATTTTGAGATATATTTATTATTAAGGAAATTAGGAAGAAAACAAAATCTTTTGCTGATGAAGAGCTTAGAGAATTGCTGTTTGAGAGTAGCCCTCCCTACACGGCGTTTATGTTAATAGTTTCCTTGTTTACAGTTACAGACCCAATGCAAAGCATATAGGAACTGATGGCAGCAGTCTTTCAGTCATAATTAGGTTTTGCATTTCTAATGTGCGCAGGCTGTGAGGAAAGCTTTCATGTTCATCTACGCTGTGAGAGAGGTTAGCAGAATTTGCAGAAGTTCAGATTTCTGTCAATCAGCCCTTGAAATAACTCACAAAAAGCAGGACTGCCAGATTCTGAATTTGGTGCTACTTTGGTCAGGTGTCACCAATGTAATCTTAGGGAAAACTCACCAGAGTTAAGTTCAGATGCAGTATATGAAGATCAAGTTTGTTTTCTATTTTAATATCTTCCACAGATTTTGCATCACAGGTACATTTGCAGGCCTCCATGAATAATAACAATTGTTGCCACTGACATGTGGCCAGAAGGCTGATAATGTCAGTAAGAAGAGCATACAATAGGTCCTCTTTGTCTCTGACCTCATTTAAGAGATTTTTCGCCTTTGTTTCCTTTTTTAGCATTTCAGCTCTGACAGGTGCAGATTTGCCAAGANTAGGAGCAACACTCCCACCTCCTGAAAAGCCACCATCTTTGCATATTAAAAACCCCCCAGTTCTGAATCCTAGAAAGGGCAAGGTTGCATCCCTGAGAACATACAACTGCATAAAGCCAGCCAAATATGAATGTGAGCCCTGTAGGATGAATCAACATTAAAATCATTAGAAAACTGGGCAGATATGAAGAAAAGGCTTTGCTGATGAGCATTTCTATAAGCCTAAGACAGCCTCTTACTTTGCTTTCTCCTTGTGAGATAATTTCTGAATTCTCATCTTCTATTTAAGTAATACAGTGACACTTGTTAGCATTTGATTAATTTCACTGTGGCTGTGCAATAACTTGTTCCAGTTCGTTCTTGCTGGTATCAAAAGAGGAAAAGACAACTTAAACAGATGTGAGCGTGTGCCGGAGTTTAAATGCCCAGGGAGGAAAGAAGTAATGCCATGGGCTGTTACGCTGATGAGGGTTCCAGCCCAAGGTCGTTTAGCTATTTGTTTCCAATAGATAATCCAGCTCCTTACGTATGTCTTCTGTTTCCACTTTGTGGCTTTTAGCAATATCTCAAAGGAGTTTTTTCATTAGCTAGGCAAAGTGACAGAGCAAAGGAGGTTGGATTGTGAGCTGCTAACCTGGGCAGAGGTGGGAGAAATCTTCTAAATCATCTGCTCAAAGCATCTTCTCTGCTTTGAGGAAGGGGAGTAATTATACTAGCTCACCTGTGCCACTCCACCTTCCAAAAGAGTGGAGCAATTGTAAGGAGCTTCTCCCTCAGGAAAAGGTTTATTTTGGTCTCTCTGCTGCTGTAGTCAAAAGAAAAAACCTGATTTCTCACCTATGGCTATTGCTTGAGGAGAGGACTTCATGTGTGCACTGAGAGAAAGTGAAGATGTTTAAGGAAAGCCATGTGTCATTCTCTGTTTTCTAGTCCTGGTCTGTGAGGTGACAGCCTGGGTAAGGATCTTATGAACATTAAGATGGTGAATTCAGACTGTACCAAATACTCAGCTGGTATAAACTGGCTAAACACCATTTGCTACAGCATTGACTGCTTTTGCTTTGACCTACTCCATGCCACTGATGGCTTTCTGCTTCTTGGTAACGACCAGCTGGAGGTGTTAATAGGTGGGAAAAGTGCATTAAATTCATCAAAGGCACTAATGACTTGTTTCCTTCTGTTAACCTAAGATAACTAGGCTTTTCAAACACTAACCAAACAGGTGCAGATTATAAAATCTGGCATGTTTGCTGAGTAAGAGCCAAAAAGGATCAAACAAGAAGCTCTGATGGAAAAAGTAAGAGCATGTGTATAATGAGGCTAACTTTGCCCAGTACTTGGAAGCTGTGAAGAAAAACAAGCCATAAAAGATGCTGTCTTTAAAAAAAGATGGTAATCTTGTGGTTTGCTTATGTAATGTACACGTGGCTTAAGAACACTCATGTACTTTCTTGAATAAGGAAATTTTTCTGAACTAGGGCCTTGATGTCCACTTTTAAATTCTTATCTGCATGTACAAATTTATTGTAGACCTCTTTCCCTGCGCTGCAATAGCTTTGTGGAGACAGGACCCAATGTGCTGTAGGATCACAGCTTGCGTTTATTTGCACTGCCTGTATTTCTCACAGATGGGGCTGTTAGGTTCCAGGAACGTTGCTAAGATAAAACATGACCATGAATTTATTCTAGAATTAGATTGATTCTTTGCTTCTTTATTTCAGTAGTCTAGTAATAGTCAATGTGGGCTAAGGACTAGTGAGTAACGGGAAGCAAAAGGGAGAGCGATTGGAAATGGAACATCTCAGTATGAAGTGGGCAAGTCTGTTGGTAGCGCTCATCTGACTTTTCCTAAGCAACGATGTTCTTCAGTTCTTTAAATTTGTATAGACCGGTAAAAAACATTTTGTTCAGAAAATACTCTGAGAAAAGTATGTATTTACTTAACTGATTATCAGAGTATTTCCATTTAATTCCTTTCTCGATGGTTAGATTTTATTAGATACAGTACTTCCTCAGAAGATGTACTGCTTTCATTCAACCCTCCAACCATGACTGCTCTTGCAATTGTGCAAGGAAAAATAAAAGCTTCCTTATGGCATGCAGGCCTTGCAGCTGGGCAGCGTCTTCAATAATTGGACAGAACCACTTTGCAGTCCCACACCTATTCATCTTCCGTCTTGCACGAAAACAGTTTTGCTGCATTCGTAATTCTAATGTGGGGCTGTGGTCAGTGAAGGAAGCAGTTACGAAGAGATTTCATCTGGACGGAGTTCTTTGAATAGGTCAGGTTTGCATCTACTATTCCATAAAACCAGGAATAACTGCATTGTGAGACATCAGTGCAAAACGGATATGAGAGGAATCAGACCCACAAGGTTGATGCCTTATAGCAAGAAGATTAATCTGATTAGGCCTTGGCATTGTGTGATTGCTTTGGGCCCAGCAGGCCTCTTTATAACCTTTTCACAAACACAACATTTCTGATCAACTTGCCAAAGTGTTGCAAAAATGTTATTAGCTCTGGATCTTTGTTGTCAGGGTCAGGAAGGTCTGCTCCCTTCTGCCCTTGCGTTTGTGCTAGGAATGCAGTTTCCACTCAGCGCTCACAAGGTATGCTTTTCCTACTTTTTCTACATCTGTCTGGAGTGGAAAAGCTCGTATAAACCCTGACACACAAACTATGTATC
Source organism: Sula dactylatra (assembly GCA_013389905.1). Lineage (NCBI taxonomy): Eukaryota > Metazoa > Chordata > Aves > Suliformes > Sulidae > Sula > Sula dactylatra. The sequence continues at coordinate 62,071 of WEKW01012780.1, forward strand.
TTGCATATACAGAATCACTTCGGGCTTCTGCGACTTCCCTCCATGCTGTGGTTTGTTTTTAACCTTGTTTCTTCACACATGGCTACCTTATGTCGGGCTGCAGCTGGTACACCTGACAGGTAGCGTCGCAGAACTAATGAAGTTAGTGTTTCGGCTGCACTGGGTCCTCAGAATATAATAGCATTAAGTTATGTTCAATATAAGGTGAATCGTCATTGTAAGTAGGTTGTGAAAAGAAGTGTGATTAAATGGTGGAGAGCTCAGTATCAAATTCCCCACGCTGGAAACTTCATTTGGTTTGGAATGTCTAGGACAAGAGCAGATCCATAATGGGCTATATGTTGTATTAATTTAGTAATACTTTCACTTCCCCACACTACCGTGTCTTGGTACATCTGAGCAAAGTCCACTCGTATCTCACCTCATGAGAGGCATGATGCCAACTATTGGACTCACATTTGCCTGTTTTTGCAAGCTATTGTGCACAAAACACGCAGCTTTCTCAAATTGAGATACTGCTTTGAAAAAAATGCCACAAATGTCAAGTCACCTGAGGTAGCTACCCTGCAGTTAAATAAGCTTTTCTGATTTTATTTATAGCTAAGGGCATAGTTCTAGTATCAACCATTAGACCAAGAGTGATAACAATGAAGTAAAATCATAACGACTTGATGAGATGAGGTGTAATGGTCCTGGAAATCTATACGATCAGGAATGCTGATTATGGGTGTCTCGAATGATGTACGTCAGTGATAGTAAATCACTCACATCCTTCTAAAGAGTTCCACTGACCAAATTCTGCTTTGCTGTATGAAGAATCTCACCGATTAGAGGGTGGTAGCAGTGGTAGCTGTGCTTGGAGTCAGTAGCACTTTTCCACAGAAGTGGCGCGGTTGAAATAAATGGAACCATCGGTGGAAAAAGAAATGAGCTGCTGTAAGTGGGATCAGTTGGAATTATTTTTGTTGAAATGGGTCAGGAAGCTGTTGGCTCCATTAAATCTATTTTACTTTACTTTCTTTTGGGTTTGGGGTTTGGGTTTTTTTGTTTGGTTGGGTTTTTTTTTTTTTCTTCAGAAAAGGGGATCAATTTTGACAGAACCTTTTTTCCCTACAGGATTAAATGTATATGCAAGTTGAAACTCTGTATTTGTCAAACTAACTTCTGTGTTGACTTAGGATGTTTCACAGTGGGTTTGAGGTGCACAGAACTTGTGCTCCCCTTCTGCAGCCACTTGGTATTTATTTGCTGTAACAAACTGGAGTTTCATTTATTTTCACTCGTTTTGTGAAGGTATTTATAATTTCAGTGCAAACCAAGGAAGCAGGAAGGACAGATACACATGTAGCATGGTTAGAAAGTGGGTGGAAATCACACATTTCCCGGATTTTGGTCTTACTGCGCCTTGTCATTTGCTTCCATCTCTCTAGCTCTTGTTTTCATGTGGATTCCCATTTCCCATGATTTTTTTTTTTGTTGTTTACTTGGCTTTTGGGAATCATGCTAGCAGTTTTCTTGAGCTGTGTACTGCTGACCTATGGCAGGTATAAGCGAGGAGTCTAGTTAGGTGTCCTTAAAGCACAGTCACTGATAAGGAAATCAGGGCCATTGGTTAATTGAAAGTAATATTGAAAAATAAAAGAATAATAGTGAGCTTTTCACTAGTATCTGTGTTTTCCACTCTGATCCCCCAACTCATGTCCGCAGTGAAGTGCTTAAAGCAGGGGAAGGCTGGGCACAAGTGCAGGACCAGCACCGTGTATCTGTTAGCAGCAGCCCATCTCTCGGGCCCCTGCATTCATCCTGGAGTGTCCAGACACACAAGCGACTTCCACAGCAGACTGAGAACACTATCTGCAAAGATCTAACGTGTAAAGAGTGTTTTTTGTTATGACACAGAAGTGATCTCTGCCCTGCTGGTTTTTGCCTTTGAGAGATCTAGGCTTTGACTTTTGTTGTGGTTTAGCCCCAGTCAGCAACTGAGCACCACACAGCCGCTCGCTCACTCCCCCCAGCCCTGTGGGCTGGGGAGAGAATCGGAGGAGCAAAAAACAAGAAAACCCTTGGGTTGAGATAAGAACAGTTTAATAATTAAGATAAAATAGTAAGAATAGTAATGATAATAATAATAATATAATACAAAGGAATAATGAGAGAGAATAAAATGAAACCCAGGGAATAAAGGGAAAAGGGGAAAAAAAACCACAAGAGCTGCAACCGCTCACCACCCGCTGACGGACACTGCCAGTCCCTGAGCCGCGATCGCCTCTTCCCCCGGCCAACTCCCCGCAGTTAATATACTGGGCATGACGTCACATGATATGGAATACCCTTTGGCCAATTCAGATCAGCTCTTCTGGTTGTATCCCCTCCTCTCCCGGCTTCTTGTGCACCTGGCAGAGCATGGGAAGCTGCAAAAGTCCTTGACCAGTGTAAGCACTACCCAGCAACAACTAAAAACATCAGTGTGTTATCACACACATTATTTTCATACCAAGTCTAGAACACAGCACTATACTAGCTACAGTGAAGAAAATTAACTATCCCAGCTAAAACCATGACACTTTTCTCTTATCTCGCTATTAAATAATACATTCTTTGGAGGCCGGACTTTGTTTTTCTGTATGAGCAATTCCTAGTTCAATGAGGGCTCCTTGGTCAGCATCCCTTCTCTGCTGCTGCAGTTCAACAGCAGGAGAAAGAATAACATTCAGTTTTTGAGCCATGTTTTCAGAAGCAGCAAGGAGCTTGCTGTGTAGAAGTATTTGTAGGATTGGTAGAATTAGTTGCAAAAGTATCTCTCTGTAAGGTGGGATTCTTTGCAGCTAACCTCAGCCATAGGGAAGTTAGATTATTCTATACAAGCAAGTTGGGGCAGGTTCCTTCTACAATGGACAGAAATTGGCATCTCCAAGAGACGTGTAAGATAAGGGTGCCTTGTACAGGTTTCTGAAGATGAATGACTTGCTCTTTGGAGATGCAGAAGTGAGGGTATATGTCTAAATTTGAGGCAGCCACAGTTTGCTAAAATGAGGTAAGATAAAAGCCACCTCTACTGAAGAAAAAAACAAAACAAAACCAACCAACCAAACAAAAAAAACCCCAAAAACCCCCCAAAACAATCCAAACCCTGAAATAGCATTTGTGCATCTACAAGGTTTTTCAATACATTCTAGGATTTAATGGTCATTGATTCAAGACCAATTAATGTACTTAAAAACTTTTGGAAATTCCATTAGTGACTGTGAGTCTCTAATTGTCTAAATGCAGTAAAAAAAAAATCTGGCTCATGAAAGCCTAAGTTGTAAGATAGGCACTCAAGAGCTTAAGCGTGGGAATTTAGAAAGTGCTTATGTGATCTGATAGTTTAAACCCTGTTAAAAATCAGCAGGACGTACTTTCTTAAATGCCCGTTGGCTTTTGAAAATTGAACTTATTGCTCATAATGCAACCACTACTCTTCAAAAAAATTTATTGTTTATCTAATCCTGTGGTATAACAGCCAGCAAATATATGTGATTACAAAAAAAATCTGAAGCACTTTGCTACTCATTATATTCTCATATGTTTCTAATGGTGTTGGGTGAAATCTCCCAACTCCTTTTCACTATACCACTAGAACCGGTAATGCTGAATCATTTAAATTCTTTTTTCCCCAGGAAAGATTCATCTGTCCAGAGTATGAGAATAAATAAGCAATATAAATCCCTATTGCCTGAAAAAAAGAATGAAGTCTATACCTTTCAAATAACTTTATATCCTTCAGCACTGGTAATAAATATCCTCCTTTTTCTATGAAGTACTGTGTTCAGTGCCTGTAGCCCTGAATTATTTGTCCCCTGTATGGAGTATCTCTGGATATGCAAATTGAGAGCAAGTTTAAGTGTTGTCTTTCCCTTGTTCTGTCTTTCTGGTGTGTTTGGTTGTATAAATACTTTGTATTTAGATCAGCCTTACAATAAAGAAGTATTGCAGGCTTTGTGGTATTCTTTTAGATGCAAGTATTAAACACCCACCCCCACCCCCATTATTCAAGAGTATTGTCTCAGGTTGTCGTGGTTTAACCCCAGATGGCAACTCAGCCCCACACAGCCACTCGCTCACTCCCCAACATGGGATGAGGGAGAGAATCAGAACGGTAAAAGTGAGGAAACTCCTGGGCTTAGATAAAGACAGTTTAACAGGGAAAGCAAAAGCTGTGCATGCAAGCAAAGCAAAACCAGGAATTCCTTCACCCCTTCCCAGGGGCAGGCAGGTGCTCAGCCATCCCCAGGACAGCAGGGCTCCATCATGCGTGACGGTGACTTGGGAAGACAAACACCATCGCTCCCAACGTCCCCCCTTCCTCCTCCTCCCCCAGCTCCATGTGCTGAGCACGAGCCATGTGGTGTGGGACATCCCTGGGCTCAGCTGGGGTCACTCTCCCGGCCGTGCCCCCTCCCGGCTCTCTTGGGCCCCCCCAGCCCCTCGCTGCTGGGGTGCGGTGAGGGGCAGAAAAGTCCTTGGCTCTGTGCAAGCCCTGCTCAGCAGGGACGAAACCATCCCGAGGTTATCAGCGCTGCTTCCAGCACAGATCCAAAATACAGCCCCATAGTAGCTATTGTGACAAAAATTAACTCTGTTCCAGCTGAAACCAGCACACAAGTCAAATTTTCAGCTGGTATAAATTAATGCCCAATTCCAAGGATCTACATAAAGAATTATGTATAACTTATGGCTAATTTTTAAATCTTACAGAATGCTTCAAGAGCACATAAAGATCCATAATATGCTGAGGGCTTTGTATTTTTAATTCTAGCTGCCTGAAATTTTTATTCAAAACTTTGACAGAAGGAATCGGCTTTTTCATTTACATGGACACTTATGCAGGAAAGGGCCTTTTAAAATTAATTTAATTTTTTTTTCCATTACAGTTCCCCAGAATAACTTTTTGTGGAAATAAACATTCATGATCATTTCTACCTAACATTGTAGAAACCAAATAACTGGTTTTCTAGGTAGATATCCCCTTATTGTGGAGGTTAAAGAAGAACTTCACAGTATTTTGCAAGCCACTGGAGGAAAGGGACCTTTGGGGTGACACTGAAGTGTTTTAACAACATAATGTTCCCACACAACAGCTGAATGCAGGGGGTGAAGAACACAATGTCAGAAATTGCATAGGGGATTTTTACCTTGAAAGAGCTGAACTCAAATTGATCCAGGACAACAAGATGAATAGCCTGATGCAAACAAGTAGTGCTATGGGATCTTTAATGACCTCATATGATTAAGATCATACCCCAGATTTGTTGCCTGAAGCTTTATGGTCCATCAAACCATAAAAATCATGCTTGGTAATTGATATAGTGCTGACTCAAAAGTAGAATTGCCACCAACAGGTTCACCCGTACTGCTTCCTACAGCCCCAGGCTTTCTTGGGAGCAGTGCTGATCTAATACAATTTCTCTTGGATTGTAAGATGTGAGGGCAAAAAAAGGCAAATTGTTTTTTTGTCTCTAGTCCAGAAGGTACCCCAAAGAATTTACTGGTTTGCTTCACAGGGAAAGGAAAAGCTGTACCTCAAAGTTTGTCAGCCTCTGTCAGTGCTCCTGGGGCCTCTGAATCAGTAAGCAAATCACAATAATTCAGTCTGACCACTGCTTACCCGCAGTATTGCAATAAGCCATTTCTTTCATCCTGAAACAAAGGGGAATAGAATTCTCAATCCATAAAAACTGGTAACATTGTTTAAATCTGATTTTAAAATCTTTCGTTTTATTTCTAAAAAGTCCGAAGTCCTTCTAAACTTTAGAGAAAAACAACCTAAAACCCAAAACAAAAAAAAAACCCAAACCTTTCCCAAACTTTATTACTTAACTTTGGCTCAGGGACTGAGATGCAATGCATATTTCTGCACACAATGTATAGGCAATTTTCACATCTGCCAACCTCCACAACACTGTCTCAGTGAAGACAAAACAACAAAAGGAAGACATAGATCTTATCACCCATCTACCATTTTTTTATTATTGCACTCATACACTGCTTTCTACCGAAATGCCAGAGCTATACAGCCCGCAGGAAGTGTGCTCATTAACCCTGTAGCTAGTTTTCTCATTTTTTCCATGTTCCTGTGTTAAGTTTCAAGCAAAATGCATTATCTTTGTTTACTGAATATTGCCTCAGCTTGTGCTCTGTTGACTTTGTGGACAATAATGAAGTAGTACATTCAACATATTAATATTTGTGATATATATCAAAAGGCCCCAGAGGGGAGAAATTAAATGTGTGAGTATTTATGTATAACTCCAGTATGCTTGCTGTAGGAAATGCTTATGGGCTCTGATAGTCCTTTAATAGTTGTTGATGAGGTTCCCGCAGAGTTGAGAAACCAAAAGCTGAAGTGTCAGGGCGTTTAATTTTGTTGGAACACACAGAACCGGACTGCTGGGCCAGAGAGAATATTTCTGTACATCTTTGGTCTTTCAGTTAGAATGGCTTTGCTAGGAGTGAAGGCTTTGACTACTGCCGGATCCTGACTCTGTGTTCTGCTTCGTAGGAGAGAGTTTTGCAATGGGAAAGTAATGAAATAAACTCCCTCTGCATTCTGGGTCTAATTCCGAACTCTGGCACTGCTCTGTTGTACAGCTTGCTTTGCCTCTCCATGCCTCTCCTGTTCTTTCTATAAAATAGGTTAATAAAAAAAACCAAACCAGTGTTTAACTCTCCTGCAAAACACTTTGAGCTCTGCAAGAGTATGAATTCTTATTTCACTTATGTTGCCCTTATTTGGAAAGATTTTAATGCTCAATCACAGTACAGAGTCAAGATCTCCTGTCACCTTCAGACGGTGGTGTGAGCACTAGATTAGACGTGTGTTTGCACTGCCAGGCTCCGAGCAGGCCTGCACTGACAGCTGTCAAACTACAGTGAGAAGAGATTTTCAGTTTATCAGCATACTGGGAACGTTACATGGAAGCTCTGAAGGCTTTTCTGTAAAACTGGAAATATATAATTATCACTTATCTGTATGTTATAGGGAGGAAGGCAAACTCCTCCAGGGTTTCAGCAGCACTTTGGAGCAGGTAGCAGAAGGAGGGTGTGCTGCTGAAAGTTGTCCCACAGAAAGCACGTGACACAAAGGGATTTTGCTGCACCTCCCAAATGTTTTGTTACCTTTTGCTGCTTATGAGTTGATGAACCTCTATCATTGTCACTCTCGTTATAGGAGAGCTTGTCAAATGCTTGAAGCCAGAGCCTTGAACGAGTTCTGGGCTGCTCACTTATGTAATACCAAATATGCTTGGACAGTAAGGAAGCCTATTAAATATTTAAACCCTGTCCTTTCCTCAAAAGCAGACGAGCAGAGATGATTTTCCATGGAATTTAACATTAAACTCTGGCAATTTGTACAGCTGTGCATATAAATAGTTTGCACATCATCTCCAGAGGCTAAGGTCACCGTGCCTCATACATTTCAATACTCCAAGTTACATAGCAACAACCTTCCCATTTCTGTTTCCATGTTATTTATTGAAAGGGACTTAAAAATTGGGATGAAGTACCATTGGTTTTCGAGAGATGAATGAATGGAAGTGGATTGTAATATTTTTCCTTAACCGCTTAATTTTTGTCTCTTCATAGAACAAGAAAGATAATAACAGTCCGTCAGCAATGGGGACTGGGTGGCACAAAGCTTTTTCAAGGAAAGTAATCAGAACAGACAACTGCCTGATTTCACTTAATGCAATTTGTTCCGTGACTGATCTTCAGACCCCTGCTTCATTACCTTATACAAACTTAAACCTGTTTTCAAGAAGGAAAAGATTCTTATTTGCAATTAGAATTACCCAATTACACACCACTCATGAAAACACCATGCATATTTATCTCCAACAGATGAAAGCTGACTTCTTAAATGCCAGAGATATATTTCTTCAAATAATGAACAGTTGGGAGTTACCATCGTGAAAGGAGTCTGTACAAACAAAACACAAGTATCTCAGGATTAGTTCTCATCCCTGTGCTTAGACAATTCTGTAATGTTATTAATTTCAGTGCAAATTCTCTAGGGCAGAATTTCATTGGTGAAGGTCTGCTGAAAAATAAAGCCAAGGTGGTTGGTTAACTCAAAGGGACTGAGAAGATCTGATCCCTTGCTACTGACCAGGGATCGAGCTGGGGAAGATCAATTCCTCTCACTGCTGCATCCTTTGTATGGTCCTAATGCAGTTAGGCTTTGAAGTATTGCAGAATAATGTCTGTCTCTTCTTGATTTGCATCTACCATCTACTTTGGCTGTATTTCAAATAGAAATTATATATTGAACAGTACTTTTTCCCATATTGTTAAACTTTTCCCACATTCATTTTACATGAAGCTAATATTTGCTTATTTCAGTCTTGTGTGTTTTATGTACTTATTTATCGTTTGGGTAGAAGTACGCTAATTGACTCACTGGTAATTCAAATGCCTCCTGCTGTGGATGCATCAGAGGGAATTGGTTGGTTTTGCTGGCTCTCCAACTCGTTAATTGAGAAGCTATTCAATTATAGGTAATATACTTTTATTGCTAATAAGATATTCTGGTATCAACAATCAACAACATCCCCAATTCTGAAATTAAATTTGCAGGAATTATAAGGAACTTGAAACTGCTTGGCAAAAAGGCTTCAGACGTTAGCCTTACCTATAAATACTTGAATCAACACCAGCTTTGGAGGCGTGAAAAGTAAATCAATAAAATTCTTACTGGAGTTACCTTACTATTTAATTACTCTCACTTGTTTGCTTCAAAAGGGAAATTGTAAGAAGGTGAACTTGCTGCAGATGTATCGGGCTAAAAAAGTTATTCTTAATGCAGATTATCAAACAGGATATCTAAAAACATAGTTAATACTGCTCTTTATTACCTAATTTGCCAAGATTAGATTATTTTTCATGCATCAGTTCACAGCTCATCTTGAGTTCTGGTATTAGCTTGTTTAAGTTATTGAAGAACACTTCTGGTAAATAAATATGAGTTCTCTTGTTATTAATTTGCAAAGTAACAGTACCTGGAAGCCCAAATGGAGTCGTAGCACTGCACATAAAGGTGATATGCAGCTTTCCCAGGCTGAAGAGAAATAGCAATGACAAAAGGTGGCAGGAAAAAAATATAGTTATTGTTATTCCCAGTTTATGTGGGGAATGAAAAATCTATGGCAGAATTAAAAGTTGATCTGATGATCACCATGCCCTAAACATGAGGTCAGTCTCCCTCCTCACTCGTTTCTTGCTTTCCAAGTGTTTCATGTTGTTTTCCTTTATTGTACTACTAATGGCTGAGGGGTTTTTGTGCAAGCTACATTATTAGAGCCAAATCCAGAGCCTGTGAACTTTATTCTCAATTACACTGATGTAAATCAGGAGTATTGGTGTTTAAGTCAATGGCATTATACTAGTGTGATTTTCTTTGCTGATTCCTGGGCAGACAATGTGCACTGCTATGGTTAGCCAAAGTGGTCTGCAGGAATTTCAAGGGTTTAGGACAACTCTGAGGCTTATGTCAAAAAAGGCTGAAGTAAATTTATGTTGTTAGTAGGAGCCAAATCCTCAGTCAGCATGAATCAGTGTGTCTTCACTGAATTTGGGCTGGTCGTGCTGATAGTGGCCAGCTGGGGGACAAGGATTATTGTCTCCATTGCAGCTGTCAGAACATTAAAAAAACCCAAACCCACCCACCTATCACGTTGTTATTTTGTAGTTTACTTCGTAAACTCTGTTGTTTCATGACTTGCACGAGTAGATGTGCTTTTGCATGTTTTTGTATTCAGGTTTGTGTCATGTCTGTGCATTTGCCTTAGAAGTATGTGCATATCTGTCTGCATAAAAAATAATTTCTGGCTCCTGCAAGAGATGAATCCATAGGCTACCATTTTCTTTTCTCATTACAGGCTTTGGCACAGAGAATGCATGTAAATTTTAATGCCCAAATGTATACCCTGAAATATTCTAGGGTGCTTTACTATTTTGACCTTTCATAATTTCATATTTTGATTGGGATGGCTGTTCCACCCTGCTCTGTGTCTCACTGGAGCTGTAAAACAGTGAAATGAGTAAAAAAATACCTATAGCAAGTCACAATACAGAATAGCGAAAAGGTCAGTGTGGCCCCATCTCCCATGCTATAGCTAGCTCGGGGAGTCTACAATGCCTGAAGTATTCGATAGTGCTTTTTTTTTTTTTTTTTNAAGGCACTTTGACAAAAAGGAAGGACTAGCACCTGTACTGATGCATGTCATGGTTTACCTAAACAACAAGTCAAGGATGAGAAATGGTAAAACCATTCTTAATATGTTTTATTTGGGGTCTGAAGCTTCCAAGAGGCTAAAAACTAAGTAAGGTCTCTCATCTTAACATCCAATATCACTTCAGTGGTGGAAGGAGAACTGGACTCTATTCTTCAGAAGCTTAAATGGATAACTGTCTTATAGACAAGAAAATCCAGCCCTAGTGACATATTTAAAGAGCAACTGTAGTCTGTTTCCCCCTCCTGGAATCTTATTGAGTCAGTTCTTCATTTTCAGCAAACCTTTGCAGTTCACCTTTACATTAAATTTTCTCTTGAGTGCATCTAGTGAAAGAACCTCAGCAACTTCCCGTGGGAGGGTACTGCATGAACTTAATGAACTCATCATCTAGAGATCTTCCCATCTTTAATGTTTAGTATGAAGCTTTCTCTCTGTTGCAACTCGTATGTTACATTCACACAAATCTTACTAATTGTTCCTTATTCACAGATGTTCAGTAGGGTTTAAGCATACAATATAAACTAAGCATGGGTACAGTTAGATTTAGGCTTCTAATTACTTAAATCTTCTTTGAAGATGGGATTTAGGAGTTCTGGAAGTTGTGTTGCATGTCTTCTAAGGGCTTCGCTAAATTGGGTGACAGTTCCTCAAACAGGTGAGCATGTTCATGTATTTTTTCAGGACCTTAGAAATATAATTTGCTTCACCTAAATTTGACCCATAGATCTTCCTGGGAAAAAAAATGAAGCAATTGTCAGTGTTCACCGCCAGATTCTGACTCTGAATTAGTCTCCTTGGAAATTATTCACAAGGTGAGAGGGAAGAAATGAGAATCAATCCACAGAGTCTACTATGCACTGCTTCCTTCATCCTTCCTAAAACAGGTTTTTATTCCTCTTCCGGTGTCTCCACAAAATGGCTTCATGAGTGCAGGATTCAGAACTGAGTGGGAAATCAATACAGAGTTAAACTCATGCTTGCTTATTTCTATTTCCACCTAAGCAAGTTCGTGCTTTGTCGGTTGATTTCAAATGCCAGGATATTTATCTATTTGTGTCTCTTCATTTTTCCCCCAAAGGCAAAAGATGTTCGCAGCAACAACAAAGGGGGAGAGAAGTATAAAAAGATTAGTTTGATCAAAGGAATATCATGTCACACCAGAAGATTGATTTTCCTTTCCTCCTGGACTGCCATGCCCCTTCTCTCTGTGCTGGCCGCAAGGCTGTTGCAGAGTTCGCTGCCTTGTGTCTCACCATGCCTTGCATGTATGTCTTTTGATTATGACTTGTCTCCTTTTAATATCACACAAACAAGGCTCTGTCATGTCCCAAGTGCTGTCTGACCTGTTCTGTGACGGAAAGGATAGACAGCTGTTCGGTTATCACACTTTCCTCGCAGGTAAGAGTCTCAGGACAGGACATTCAGTCTACCTCTCTGCTGTCCTGTATTGTTAAGAAAGAGCAGCAGATATTAGAAAGAAAAATCTTAACATTTAAAGACAAACCAGTGCAAGGCTGGATGGCTTTTTTGTTTATACCACCACTGAATCTCAACATATGATTAGCTCCTGCTGTGCCACAGAGTGTGGGCTGGAGTTTTGATGGCCAGAGAGAAGCATAAAGCAATAATATTTTAACACTTGGTATCAAATCACCTTTTGTTTAATGGGCATAAGGAAACAATCCAATTTTGATAATGCCAGATCACTCTGCCTAAATGAAATGGGAACAGGAGATGAGAGGCTGGTAAACAGTCTTGCCTGCCAGCAGGAAAACAGGTTTTAATCCTATAAATCACAAAACAAAATTGCTAAGGCTATATCTCACACAATTAAGCCAATTTAAGCTGGACTATTAGGGGAAAAAGATTACTCAAACTGTGGCATTTCAATATGGAGCTCTGTGATAGCATTGGAGTCACGCACACAAGTTCAATCTTCAGAGGACTCTCAATAATCTCGTATCCAGGGCTGCTGGAAGCAACTGTAGTTCCAGGATAGTTCAATACGTACTTCACACAAGGGATATTTTGCTCCGATATTCACGTAGAAGCAGGCTGCCTTGTATAATATCAGGAGCTGAGCCATTAGAGTTAATCCTTCTTTTAATACCACCAAGAAATGTACATTTCTGGGATGCAAAAATGAGGTAAGGTACCTCACAAGCCAGGTACAGAAGCATGTTTTCCGATATATAATCTGACTTCCCATAATGAATAACTAAAGGATAAATCTCCTGCCCACCGGCTGCTCCTAGGACAGTTCCAGGAGGTTGGCATGTTACACGTTGACTCTGGATTTCAGGCTGAAATTCAGTGGTATCAGATACTTTGGCACGTACTAGAACATTGTCACTTTTTAACTGGAATGAGGTATAGTTCTCTGCTGTCTGGCATTTTGGTTTGATATATCTTAAATCTGTTATAAAACAGTCTTGTTTTCATTTTATAATAGAAGATAACTTTTGACTTCCCCCCAACCCCAGTAAATGATCTCTTATATGAGGGACCCATGCAATCACAGATTTAGAGATAAAACAAACACCGGTCATCTTTTGTCTAGACAGTCCTGCAGATTTCTTGTTCTGAATAAATTCAAATATCATAAGCCCAGAAGGTTATGTGATCATCATTTATTCTGACTGTGTGAAATGCAAACCAGAGAATAGCATTTCAGACCCTGTTTCTTATTCAGCAGCTTCAGCTAGGATTTGAATATACTTTTAGAAAACTATATGATCTTGATCTAAAAACCTCAAAATCAGATAATTTACCACTTCTTCCTATAATCTATGCCATTGATTACTTATCCTCAGTGTTAAAAAGTTGAACTTGGTTTTTATTTTAATTGTAATGACTTCATTTTGGGGTTTTTTTGCATACTTTTGTCTGCTGTCAAGGTCTTTAGCAAGTTGCATTGATTGGCAGACTATTAAAACATTCTGCGGTGTATAGTGAATATAAGCCAATCAACAACAGGCTCGTGTTCCTAAGCCAGCTTTCCCAGACTTCTTATAAACAGTCCACAGACCGCAAGCTGAAAGCGACCTGGACAGTGCAGTTCTTTGTAGATCGGATGCACGTGAGTGAAGCACCAGCAATCATCTCACACGTTTAACAAAGCAAAACGTCTACTACACCACACATCTTGTACAGAATCTATTCTTATATTGGCTGTTGGTTGGAAAGGTTGGCGAGCGAATTGTTAAGGTTGCTATTGCAGAGGCTTCTTGCCTGTCAGCTCTGTTTGAGACAAAAGGCATGGTTAATTGAACAGCTAGAACAGATCTGCTTGTAGAACAAGGTGAGTGATTGAGAGTTAATGGTCTGGCTATTGACCAGCAGGTGCTTGAAGCCCTGTAGATGGGAGCCTGATGCAGAGGCTCTAAAATGCTGGGGAGGCTAGCAAAGAGCGAGCTTGTAGAGCCTCTTCTGTTTTGCCAAGCTCTGGCAGTGGAGCTAGAGAGTACGGAGAGAAGGGCTGCAAGATCTTTCTAGAGTATCTAGAATATGTTGTTGCAAGGATTAAAGCAGGGCTGGCCAGGGTGTTACTAGAAGACCTTTCTTTATTTCTCTTTTTCATATTCATCTGTTTTCTCCTGTTCCAGTCAGCTGCCACGACCTGCTGCCATAACCAGGAGCTGGATTTACATGATCCATGAGTAGTCGTTCTCTGAGAAACCTTTGCTAAGGAGAAAAAAAAAAAAAAAAAAAGTTGCAGCTATTTGCGAGCTGCCTTTGCAATATGCTCCACAGCTTGAACACCTCAAGTATAACAGATGAATTTTCAATCTTTAAAAGCAAACATTCTATATAGCAATATGGCTTGCATTATCAAAGTGGTAATACAGTACAGGTGGGGATTTCTTTTTTGTTTAGGCTGCTGGATAATAAACAGGCATTCTTATTTAAAAAAAAAAAAGGAGCGAAAAGATGAAGAATAAATTGTATAGGTGATTTTAACAGATTGATTTTATCAGCCCTCCACTGGAGCTTTGATAGCTCTCTGAGTGGCTGCACTATAGGGAACATTGCAAAGAGATTGAGTAGCAACAGTTTGGTTTCCTAGAGCAATCAAATGAAAGCTCTGAATGACCTGATATTAAAAACCCCAATAGATGCAAACATGAAAACATTTGTTAAATTGTTGTTGCAAAGATTAGAAAAGTTCAAAGAATAAGTTTTTCAAATTGCAATCTTTTTGTTGTTTTGTCATGATAAGCTATGAAGAGTAAAATGAAATAGCAGATGCAGACCCTTTTGTGATGCAGATGGTGTAATCCAGGACTAAATATGAATAAACAGCACTTGTTAAAAGACCCTTTTGCTGCTTCACTGCAGTCTATTCTGAAAAAATAATACAGTATGTAACAATATTTCATACACTCCTATGAAACTTTTAAAGCATTTTACATTGTAGAAGAAGCATTGTTATCTGTGTAGTGATGATGGGGAAGCTCAGAAACAGATCCTGAAACTGCCTGATACCATCTTTTTTTCACCTGTTACGAGCAAGAGCAGCTGATAGTATCTCTTCCTTGTGAAAGGAAGAGATTGTGAACGATTAGACTGGTCCAAAGATGCCAACCTCCATGATAAAATGGGAAAGAATCAGATAAAAACCTTGGTCAATTCTCCCTGCTAATAAGTACAGGTTTCACAGTATATCTCATTGCCATCCCAGTCGTTATTCTTGCGTGACTTCTGTATTTATTTCTTGCTTGAATCCACAAAGATGATGAACCCAGTTAAGGAGTGCCCTAAACTGATTCTGTTTAAGCATTATAAGGCTTAGTGTAGATTTTTTTTCTGTGTCATGTGATTCATTACTGAGATAGATTTTCTTTTAAGAGTTAGAAATCCTCGGTTATGGCTGTCTAGTATTGTTTAGTGTTGTTAGGTTTCTAATTAACTTCAAAATAATCCCTTCATTGGGTTTAGAAATTCATGACGGTGTATGTACTCTGTCAGGGTCTTTATTCTGATGGAGATTAGTGGCTCCATGCCGAATTTCATGTTCTGACTGATTCAGAGCCTGTTCAGAGTCAATTCAGGTAAGTGTCATCCCAAGTGATTCTGAGAGGAAGAACTCAAAACACTAATACTTGTTCACATTCCACCTGGCCTATAGCAAAATCATCTGTCCTTTTTCCTTTTGACTTTCTGCCTCTTAAGGTGACCACAAAGCTAAAAATCTTCCAGTCTGCTGAAACTGTCAAGCTTGTGAAATGTTTCAGGTTTGAAGAAATTTATTTCACTGGAAATGTTTTGGTTTCCAGAACACCTAGGGCTCCCACAACCGTAGAGCCTAGAGCTCCCCAGTGTCGGGATCTGTACATGCATGCAACTGAGGGATAGCTCATGTTTCAAAGGACTAAATAATCTTGGGTAGACCCTAGGGAGAAACGGATGCAGGTAGAAAGCATAATGCCTGATAATGAGTCCATAAGCTTAGACCATAAAGGAATTTGCAGAATGAACATGTTTTCTAATGAGGTTTCAGAACGTTATAATTACTGTGGTACCCATCCACCTGATGGGTACCAAGGTATGGATTGCAATATTAGTAATTTGGAAGTAGCCTTTCAGGTTACAAATGTCAAGTGAGGAACAAGTCAGCAGTCCCCTGGAGGGTATTTATTGTTACGCTGGCTGAACAATTAGCTTCTCTTTAGAAGGCAGTCTACCAAAGCTTGTACTATTTGTTTATCACTATGAAGAGCAGCGTTCATCAGCATCATTTAATTTAATATTAGTCTTAAAGAGTATCTTGTTTTTCTTTGCTTTTTAAAGTTAGCATAAAATGATTGAAAACTACATTTTTAAGGTACATATTTTTTTACAGATAAAGCTCTTTTATAGCCAATTATAAATAATAACTAATATTCCATGGAGCCCTTGATAACAGCTCCTGTTGGGCCTGAAGAGCAGTCAAGCAAAAAGTACATTGTAATAAGGTCACAAATGCTATAAATTACTGGGTTCTCATCCTTGCATACATCTCACAGTGGGCCAAGAGGGTTTCACTTCATTAAATGTGAGAAGTCACAACTCATACCAATCACGCCACAGCATCTGAATCATTAAATAGAGAACATAAGAAATTGCACCACATGGAGATGTGCTTCTCCCTTCTTGTTAACCTTTTATTTGCTCTCAGCACATTTTCCTCTGACTTGCATGCAGATTTCAGAGCAACAGCCTGAACTTCCAGGAATATGGGTGAACATCTCCTGCCTGACCATAGTATGCTTTGGATAATAAGCTGGAAAAAGACGCAGCCGAAGCAATCTTCATGACAGGGTGGAGGGCTCAGCAGACTGTAAAGGCTTTGACAAGCCTGGGCTGCCCGCATGGCTCCAGGCAGAAATAGAAATGGACCAAAAGGGCTGAGCTTATCGCTTAAATTGTGTTCCTTTCTATTCTGGCTGCATGAGCATTACAAGCTTATGGTTTCCATCAGTGTTGCCTTTGTTATAAGAAATTGTTCTGTAGATAACTGTTGCTCAGAGCACACGTTCCTTTGCTAGCAAACCACCCACCAACTTGTATTTTGGATCCTTTTTACATTCTGTGTGTCTCTGCATGGCCATCATGTCCTGCCATCCATCATCTTAACCTGCACTTCAGCTTTATGTATATGATGGCCCAGAACTGCTGCTCAGAATCATAAACCCATACTGTGCCACAGATCTCCCTATTGAGAGCGACAGTCCATAAATATTAGCTGAAGAAGATCTATTAGGCTATTGCCAAGGTTCAGTGTCCTTAGGCAGCACAAGATTTTTTTTTTTCTCTGCCCTGATCCTCTTTAAAAGCTTTGTTTGGTCCTAGTTCTATTTCATGTCCTCTTCTCCAAGCTTTGTCTTCTGGCTATGGCTGGATATGGGTTGCTTTATGATCTTATCCTAGCTAGCATTTCTTCTAACCCAAATGCATCCTGTGTTTCTTACAAAGAGAACTACTATCAGCAGTTCATCTGTTTTCCATCCAGTTCTGCCCTGGATAGCTTAACTTCGTTGTATAGAAGAAGAAAGTAAATAAGACAAAAAAATGTCCTTGGGTTTATTACCTTCGCAGATCATCAGACCCTCAGCCTTAAATGCCCTTAATTTTGTTTGTGGGGTGGTTGTTTTTTTCATTTTAACTCAAATTAATACCTCCTCTTTTTAATTGTTACTGGTGTATTTTTGTTCCTGTCTCTCTGCATTTCACATGGAGCTTATATTAGCCTAGCTTATATTAGCCTAGCTTATATTAGCCTAGCTTACTGAACGGAGCCTCACACCAGCATTAGCAGCAGAATGAAACTGAAGTCTCTGGAGCACTTGTGTCTCGGCAGCAGTCGGGGAGGCAGCACGCCTGAGTTGGTGAGAAGCACACAAGTTCAGTTCCTATGAATGCCCCCAAATCTACTTCTGGCCGCAGGCAAATGACCTCACTTCTCTTTGTCTTTGCCTTTTATCCATTGTCTATTTGCATTTGCAGCTTTTGGGGTGGGGAAAAATTCTTATTACGTGTTCATGCAGCCCTTACCCAGGATAAAAACCTTAGCAAACTTCAGGATCCCATGTGCTGCCAGAATATCAATAGCAACTGCTTAAATCTCATGGTGCCAAACCCCTTGAGTACCCATTATCTTGAATGAGATTTGTGAGGGCCTGGCAGAGGGAAAGTGCAAGGCCTGTGCTCTTCTGTTACTGCTGTTTGAGAGAGGATTCAACTTAGATGATACTCCCTAAACTGCGGTCTTAACGCTGGGATTTAGAAGCCAGAAGCAATGCTGCGCTTTGGCAGGAGAGCCGTTCCCTTCCATCATATTTGGAAAGCTCGGTCTGTTGCAGCCTTCAAAATTAAATTAAAGGCTCTTGCCTGCTGCTGCATTCGGCTTCTTCTGAATATTTATAGATGATTCTGTAAGACTTCCAGAGGCCTCCACTGAAGGGCAGCCACAGCATAAATGCATCTGACTGCTGGTATGCAGCTGACAGTGCTGTGGCTCTGACCTTTGAGTCACACCTTGCTATCTTTCTTAAAGCTTGATTAAAATTATTTGGATTTGTATACTTGTCCAAAGAGGGCTGCAGCTCTCTGTAAATGAGAACTTCTGAAAAGTGAATAATCAGTTTTTAAACATTGACCACTGCAGTAGCGATAATCATAGAAAGCTTTCTTTGTAATTGTTTCACTGTCATTATTTCTATTATGGTGGTACCTGCACATGAGAAACAAGACCAGAACTCCAGCAGTGGGGATTGTGTGCACTCAGGGAGGGCATCCCAATCACTGAAACACATTTGAAGGAGAGGCCTGCCTTCTGTAAGAAGGGGAAACTGAGGCACAGCATGTAACCGGTTTGTATCGTCGTTTGTGGGCTTTGGGACAAACCCTGTCCCACACTGTCTGTGAATCTGTATCATATCCTAGCAATGAACTGGGAGACTGGACATTCAGATGTACTATCGTAATAACAAAACAAGTCCGTGGATTTTTAAAGCCAAAAGTACCTTCTCACTAAGAATCTACAGGACTTCCCTAAATGGGTTCCTGCTTTATATATAGTATCTGTGCTCAAAATTTACAAGTAGTACTGGCATAATGTGCCAAAAAGATCACATATCTGTATTTCTTTTTAAGAAAAAGGTGAGGGGAGGTGTATGTTTCATCTGAATTTATCTAACTTCACCATTCGGCTTTTACTGCTTCTTGTGTCTTTTTCAGCTGCTATCATATTTCTGTGCTCCACATTGGTACTTCAAGAGTGTTATCTAGTCATCCCTTAACTGCTTTGTAAGAAGCTAAACCTTCTCTTTGATGAGCTAAAACTTTAAAGAAAATACAAGAGCATATTTTGGTGAATAGGTTCTGTAAGTTATTTGTTGTTGATTTAATAATCAGAGTTATTTTGCTCAGTTATTTTGAATTGTGTTTCTATTCAGAAGAAAATGCAAAGAAGATGAGAGAAAAACATGCCACTATTAGAAATCCAAACTTTGATTTTGGCTCATAAATCATGTGTGGTTGGAACAGAGAAAACAGAGAGAAAGCTAGGTAATAGGATTCATCAAGTTTTGCTGACTTTCATAATAAAAGCTGCCACCCTAAAGAAATAAAATTCATTCAGTATGCAAAGGGAATAAAAATATGAACTCATCTTGGCTAATGGCTCTGAGAAGTAATATAAAGATATGCATAGATTATTTTGAATCTTAAAAAAAGAGAGATGCATCCAATTTGCATAAAATGTTAATAGTAATCTTAGGGGTAAGAGATTTACTTTGAAACATAGGGATCATTACAGGGAATTGTTAAAGTGGAGTCTTTGTCCTTGAATGTTTTCTCTGGAGTTCCATTAAACATGCATGATGATACCTTCACACTGTAGCTCTGCTGAGCTTAGCCTATGTGCACTTCATCGAAGCCCACCAAAGCCGCCTTCTTGGGTGGAACCCTATTCCATTAAGGGGGGAAAAAGTGTGTGGGTTGAAGGAGGTGTGGAGAAGTAGAACAGGGACCCTAAACCATTCTCCAGAGATCTCGCTGGGAGTCTGTGGCAGGTTCCAATAGAGTGTTATAAACATGGAACCATCTTCCTCCTTTTTAATTTCTCCTCTTTACCTGCAAGGGAAATAGTTTTGCTCTGCACCTGAATAGGCACCTTCTCTCCTGCAGCAGCCCACCAGCTGTCCCTACAACACTCTTGGAAGAATCCGTCTCTGGGGAAAGTAAAGCTGGGATTTAACCCCATGTTTACCCGCAATTAAGAACTGAGATCGCACCCAATTCCTGTCTGAGTCCCCCCTGATTTCCTCAGACAGAACTATTTCACATACAAAATTAAAGAGAGACACACACTGCAGATACCAATATGCAATTCAGATTTGCTCTGCAAGGCAGGGTATTTATTTTTGTCCATCCTAAAGGTTCATCCGTGACACCATTTTAAAGTTACTGTTACATTTGGCTTGCCATCTTTCTACTTCTTCCACCAAACGGCCTTGGTGAACTGGAGATGCTTATTTGTTAATCAGCCTTTTTCTTGGCTTGCCATGTAGGTCTTGTTATTATTATTATTAATGCTTTTACAATCGTTTACTGGAGAATTTCCTCCCTCCTCTCCTCGCAAACACAAACACATTTTTATCAACAGAGTTAACGTGATTGCAGTTCTGCTGTTATGTTTTATTTATTTCCATATAGGTTTGATTCTATTGCAGTTTCTCATTTTTGCCTGATGTATTATTCATGATTTATACAATATTGGAGCTTGTGTAGGACACCCTCATTTTATTAGCTGTGCTATAATTTTCTGGGGTATATAAAAATAAAACACGGGAGGCTCTTTTTCTCCTTCCACATTTTCTTGTGTGTGCTGTTTGCAGGAAAGCAATTACCAGTTCTACTTTTAACACCTCAGTGACTGAAGAGGTATTGAAATGAAGGACCATTTTACTTACTGGTATATACTTAGGGATGTCATAGCTATTACTATCAACATTAGTTTTATTCTAGAAATGCATAGATAACGTTGCCAAGACTGGAATAATACAGCATCTGTTTTTGTATATATGTGGTGCTCTTTTGGCTCAAGCTAACCAGTCGAACTAAAGGACTTCAATTATATCAGTTGCCCAGGTATGGAAAAAAACCCAGGATTTAAGGGCTTGACTTTTCATGAGTGCTGTAAGACCAAATTCTGACATACAGATACAGAAAGTCAAGTAGCTTTAAGTTACTCCAAGCTTGTTTGGAAATTCTTTCCTCGTTTGATTTGTTCAGGCACATGGGAATCTGAAGTTGAGAGGGAAAGTGAGCCAATAGGTTCATTTGTAACTGCAGGCAGTTGTCTCTCCAATCTACAATTAAACCAAGCTGTCTTTGAACTCTCACAAGTTAAAATTGTAAATTGCACAACAAATAGAAGGAATAGAAAGCCCAGAGAAAGGGATGCGATAATACATTTGATTTGTTTTCTTAAGGAGTCATTCCAGTTCATCAACTGATAAGCTGCTGTCAGTGAGCGATTCTGGGAGATGCTGTAGTACAGGTGAAATGTTGTCATCCTGAATCATAATACTCCATAATCCAGTAAACTGACAACCCAAGTAATGCTGCAGGATGAGGAGGAAAGAGTTGGATGCTAATATGCCAGAGCAGATAGGGCAGGAGTCCGAAATCCTATCCCACTTTGTACATTTATTTACTATATTTAATACGGAACTCTATAATTTGTGACACTGAGTTGCAGTGATTGCAGTAGGAGTTGTGAGCATCCATTTTCACTTCCCAAGTTTTGCACCCAGACAAAATGCTGGGATTGGTTTTAGGAACAGAAGATGAAATCCCCGGGCTCCTCTTGCTTGGAGCGGGGGGAAGCGAATTAATCGCAATGTGAAATCTACCCGAAAATCACTGTGATTCATTCAGCCATAAACACAAAAGCAAGGAGCTTTCATTTAAATAACAAGGACATAAAATCAGGGGAAAGCTTTAAGTCAGGGTGGTTATATTTAAACATTACCACTGGGGAACTGATTAGTCTAGCAGAGCCCCCTTTTCAGCGTCAGGAATCTTGCTGCTGGTCTCACATGCGATGAAGCGTGTGGCCCTCAGCAGAAGTGCTCCTGCTCGCACCTGTGCAGGCTTAGACAGAGTCCAGTCACTGCAAGTGCCCTGAACTCTACCAAAAGGTTGCAAGACCTCCTTGTTTTTCTGCCAAGGCTATGCAGTGCTACAGATGGAAAGCTCTGATGAAAAAGCACCAATTAATCTGCATCCATTTAAGGAAGAACTGCCTTTATCTGTGCAGGAGCTCCGGGACACAGCTCCCCTTCACCTCTTGGGAGGTAAGGTGCTGTGCAGAGAGGTGAGGGCTTGGGTCTCTTCTGCCAGCTCTGCTCCAGGGACCGCGCGCTCTGGCAGTCAGACAGCTGGCAGGAGATCATTCCTCAGAAATCTCACTGTTGCACTGTAGTTAAGTTCTCTATTTCTTTTCTGTATTCTTCTCTCATCCCATGGTTTCCTGCATCAGTGAGATGCAATACACCTTTCCTATTGTGATAATTTTAAACTTCTTTGGAATGCAGAATGGTAAAATATGTTCTAAATTCTTGCTTCCTTTTTGTAATTACCTAATATCTGCTTTTTCACATCTTCCAAATCCCCAGGAAGTCCAGGTAAACTATTATCAAACCATATGAATTACACCAGTTTCTAGTCCTTTATCAAGGTCTTTTTGCTTCCCAGTGTCTTTCTCCTAGGTAATGTGGCTCTAGATTTCATACTTGGGGGGGAAAAAAAAAAGGTATCATCAGTCTTGTCGTAGTTACTACTGTTGATCCTACAGAAAGCTTGTAATCTTAAACGCCCAGAGACCTGCAGCATTACATGTTCTTTTCAGTCATTCAGACACTTACGCATTTTTCTATGAACTTAGAGTGATGTGAAATTAATAGGACTGATCGCATAAGCTAAAGACAATTACTGAATCAGCATAGATAAATCCTAAGGAAAAACCTGTTGGCACACAGGTCCATGAGCAAGGCCATTGCCTACACCTGTGCTTCACATGTTTAAACCTTGCCTCTTTCTTAATTATATCTGTACATCTTCTATACTGGACCCCTCTTGAAATTGTTTTTTTAGCTGATTACTTCCCAGTAGTGCATTAAGTGATGTGTCCAGTGGCCATCAAGTTTGGTTTGTTCTTTCCCATCTCCTCCCACTGTGGGGAACTGTGTATGCCGTGAACTGGTTTGTTCAGGAGTTAAGAGTTTTGTATCTTTTATTTTTAAGCGTATGTCATTTAATGCATGTGTACTAGGGAGTACAGGACAGAACTGCACTTTGCTCTTGTACTGAGAGGCACTGAGATTTGTGCTGTTCTGTGTTTTCCGTGGGCGTTCAAAGTTTGCTGCAGGCCTCAGAGGAAGCTTTCTCTTCCGCACAGATGAGTTGAGTTGTGTCTCCTCTGTGCCAGAGCAGCAGGGTCTGTAACGACCGTTCCTCGGTCTGGAGTTTCTGGTGTCTGCTGGCAGTTGTGCGAGTCCTGAGAGCCACGTGTCAATCAGTCTAAACTTGGCCCTTCAGCACCTTCTCTCCTGCATCTCTGCAGCCCAGCAGCTGGGCAGGATTCTGAGCTGCGGCAGCCTGTGCCTCAGTCACGTACAGAAGCATTAGGAACCGGTTTGTAATTAGTCAAGCCCACCCTTGTTTGAAACAAAGTGGAAGTGGACTAAGCTTTTGTGCTCTTCAGCCCTGCGTTTCACTGGGCAAAGTGGACTGTGACCCTGCTGTGCTCCTGTGGCTGGATGGGCTCGGGCAGCAAGTGAACTGGCACAAACACGTGGATGTTGGAAAGAAAGCGGTAATGGATAGCTGGGTACGTGGACTGACTTCAGGGAATTTCCTCATTTCCAATTAATCAGACTTTTATTTCCTTAAGATTTTTTTGGCATTGTTGATATTTACCTTTTTACGGCTAACATGCAACTCTTCTCTCATATGTAAAAGAGGGCTTAATATTCCACTTTCTGAATTAATCTTTTTCACTATACGTAGCACTTCTGTAATCGACAACTTCTGCAGTCTTGTGTAAACACACTACAGTTAATTCTTTGTCTCTTCTTTCCAGTCACCGTGAAAGCCATCAGGGGAACGCCAAGACATCACCCTGAAACAGTACATTTAAACTGTTTCTCTACTATGATACTTTTCCTTATAGGGGAGAGGATCCTTTAGAAACAACTTCTCATGTTGCAGAGGTGGAACCTTTGTGCTGCTTTCCCACAGGCTAGCACTGCTGGAGCAACATCTGCTCTTTCACTGGGTGTTACCTCCCACCCTGACACCTCTCCACCTCAGAGTTCTAGATCACAGAACAAGTTATCCTTCTCCTATGGTTGGTGAATATGTTACATCTAAATGGTTCTGTTTTCACATGCACCAAGATGATAACATTTTCCCACCCTACAGCCAGTATACAACTTTATGGTATTATTGACTTGAGCACACCTCAGCCAGACCTTGGGGTTATTGATTTTAATGACTATCTCTTCTTCTCCCTCCCCTCTTTATTCTGCTCTACAGTTAATTCTCATTTTATTGGAACTGCTGGTGCTCCGAGCTTTTTATTGCATTAGTACAAACTTATTTCTATGAGAACGATACCGTAAATTATCTGCTGACCATTCCCATGTTGAATGGCAAGGTAATAAATATAAGGAAATTCAAAGAAGTTAAACTTGGATCTATTTGCCCTCTGTCTATTGAGTCAACTTCTCTCCTTGAACAACTGTGCTAGACTGTGGAAAAAAAGAGATATAAATGTCACCCAGCATTGTAATACCTGTTAGTAGTTGGAGATGTCATTCAGCTTGTGTAGCTGGAGTGGTAGAAAGCATGTCACATGAAAGCACCATCTTGGGGAAGATATCTAGCAAGGTTTGGCACTGATGTTTATTAAGTTCCTCTGCAGACTGGAACCACTCTTGGTGGTGTAAGAGACGCCCCTGTTTTCCTCTCATGAGGAAAGAAGTTGCTGGCAATGCAGGCTTGGTAAAATTCTCAACATTGAAAAAACTGAACAAGCAAGACAAAAATATTCTATAAATACAGCCAGAAAAAAGAGATAAGAGATTGTCTTTTGAGTTAAATTCAATCAGTTCTCTGCAATAATCAAAGAGCTTGCGAGATATCTGGTATATATGTTGTCTACCGCTGTCCTGTGGCATGAAAGTGTAGGAAATAACGGATGCGCAGTTACTACTGGTCATGCTCTGCTTGTACTGTTAGCTCTGGGGAACCAAGAGATGCTCTGTTGGGATTATAATTGGCTGTAAACACAATGCATGGTCTCATGGAATACATTTTTTCTGTATGACACTGAGGGTCACAGTCATCAATTTAGTATGCTTTCTGTCATATACACTGACATTAAGATAAATTAGTTTGTGAGTGTCTGTGAAAAATTGGAGGTCAGGAATTACACCAAAGAATTTGTTTTCTTCGTTATGGGTATGTGGAATATATGCAAAATCCAACTTAACATCACTAACCCATCCTGCACAAGCTATGACCGCCCTGCGCTCTCTGACATCTCTTTGGTGCAGAGAAAATTAGGGCTGCTAGGGAGCTGGACACAAAGATACAATATAAGGTAGTTTGGGGAGGACTTGAGGAGAGGCCATTTAAATAAAAACGTCTGGATTCATTCTAGGCCAGTCTTACACCACTATAATTCTATAGACTTCTCCTGATTCGCAGCAACTGGACGGGAGATCCAGTCCCTACAATGTCTTCTGCTTCTCTGTGTCATTTAGTAACAGAAATGATTAATAATTTTAAATAGCTACTGATGAAATATCTTTAAAAAGAATGGTAGACAGTGGGATCTTTTTCTGATTCAAAAATGAAAATATAAATAGTGTGGGTGGACGACTCGTGGTACAATATATTCAGTAGAAAGCACTCTCTGAGTGCATACATGCACACGTTTGTATTTTTACAATAGCATAAATGTATTATCTTTTCATATACAGCAGAGTAGTATTTGAGCATGAAGGAGATTGGAGGACACAGGAGAATGAGGAAGGTGAAGGAAATGTTCTTGAACAATCTGAAATTACAGTAATATCAGCAGTGATTAATTAATTCAGTAAAGGAAGTAATAATTCACCTTGCAACTCCCAAAGCTTGACAGACGTTGAATCCAATATAATAACTTGCTAAATCAAATCTCGGGCCAGTCATAGAACAAATGTTAGTGGTTAACACGTAGGGCCTTGCTGTTGTGGAACCCAGGGCTCTGCCTCTGTTCCTTGGTTTGTCGTTGAGCAAAACCCTTGACCACTGGTGGTGCTCACAAGGCTCTGATTAGGCAGACTGCAGGAATTCAACTTATGAAATAAGTGATACATGCTGCAATATGCTCCTGCTGGTGGCCCATGAATATACACTTAGCACTTAATTCTCGCACCTTTGCAGAGGAGTTTATGCTGAGAACTTTCAGTCTGTGCAGTTTTTACGAGCTGTTTACTTAGGCTGTTTGGAGTGTGTCATTGCTCACAGAAGTCACATACTTTTGCATTTCCACGATGTGCTTGGCTGGCTGAAATTTTAATGAATTACAGATTACAAACAGCAAATAATGAATAGCGAATACTCCTGCCTGCACAAAGATTCTGTTGCCCCTATGTAAATACTTACACTACAGGGTCCCGTATCCCAGCGTTTCTCCAAACGACAGCCTGTTCGTGGCAACAGTTTTCTCTGCAGCACAGAGGAAGCTCTGTGTTTGCTAACGCTGGGTTTCTTATGCAGAACTTTGTCATGAGATTTCTTAAAGTAGGGAAGTACTTCCTGGAGAAAAGTAAAGCAACAAGTTGTTTTTCATTTCTTAAAGTATGTTGTGCTACATGGGTCTGAGCTGTTGATGCTGGAGCTCTAAACTGAAGCTTCTGGAGCGGAGTGTGTCCTAATCAACCAAACCCGGTGCAATGGGCTGTCTTTGTGAAAACAGACACAGCTGTGCCTGGTTTTACAGGATGTTTCTTGGCTCTGGAAAGGTGTCTTAAACCTTAAAAGGGAACTTTATGCATTTTTTTTAGGTTGTCCCCTATCCCTGGCAGTCTCGCTTTTGATCTGCTACTTCATTCTGTAATAATGGACAGAATAATAAAAGTGCCACCTGTCCAGAGCTGTTCTTCCCAGAAAAAAGTAATTTGTTTAAGTGACTGGCTGTAGTTCTACTATCAAATGTAAATGCTTAATGTAGAAGCATGCATGATGTATGCATAAGTATTTCCACGTATGCATGCATTTCTTTTTCAGGAGAGCTATTATTAAGTGCCCATCCATGGCAAAAATCCAAAATGTCAGGAGTGAACATTTAAGACAGGGAAGTGGAGTGAGTTGTAGGGGTTTTTTTGTTACTGTGTATGGAGCTAACACAGATTGAAGCATAACGCAAGCTGCTCTGAGTTATTGAACTGCCACCCCTGTGCTCTGCATGTTTACAGCCACTGTCTCCTTGGATAAGGCTATTACAGGAAAAAAGAGTAGAAATTCCAAAGGTTGCTGGGAATAACAACTTAGAGACAGTGGAAGGAAATGAGTGAGCTTTAGGAGGTCCTCTGAATCATTAACTGAGGTCACTTTCTTCCTCCCCTAACACACTCTGTTCTCTGTAATAAGGTGGGTGCCGTGGGGGAGCTTTGCTCTGTGGCAGTCAAGGGAAAACAGCTTCCACCCTAGTGAGTATTTAAGCTCAGCTGGAATAAGATAAAGTCACAAATATCAGAGGAGAGTAGAAAAAAGAATTGTAGAGTAAAATAGGCTGTCAATTAAGTAGGCTTAAGTATGAGAGAGGACTGGGCCAGTAATTACCTACTAATACTGTTCTGACTAATTCTTTTACTGGGACACACTATGAAGTGCATAACTTTTTAAGCCTTTTCTTAACTTTCAGTTCTGTGGATACATTGAGAAGTGCTAAAGCATTAAAATTGATTGTTAGAATGCCCTCCTGTAAATCAAGTGTAAACACCAGCAAAGCAGGTCGCCCTGCTCCTCTGCAAGCTGTAACAGCAGCAAGTATTAAAAGATCTTCTGAGTTACCAGCTGTACAGCCATGAGGCAACAGGACAGTCCCCACCGTAATGGTTATGTCAGTCCAGCAACGTGAAACGGAAGCCTGAGAGCAAAGATATGTGACTGCCTCTGTGATTCTCACCCTTTCTAGCCATGTGCCTGTACCCATCCTTTGTTGGGATGTGAAGCAGCTGTGCAGGCTCCAAGCAACACCAGGCTCAGGATAACCACTGCTTGAATGGACTTTCAACACACACTGACCCACTCCAGTTTTCTCAAGCCAGGCTGTGTGAACAAGAGCAGGAATTTCTGCTCAGGCACTATGTGGATTTGAGGTCTTCCCATCCAGGAAGGCGTGTTGACTGGGCAGAGATCTTATTTGATTTGATTATTTGAAGTAGGAATGAGAAGCACACCTGGTCTTGAGCTCAGGCTCAGAGCCACAGTTAACTAAGTGTCTACACTGAGAGTCTGCATCTGCCTTTTATCAGGCAGGCAAAACAGTCTGAGAGCAGGTGGAAGGAATAGCACCAAAGCATGCAGTGTTTGCACAGTAAGCAGTTGTCACAGCTTTAAACGAGTTCCCCTTTAACAACCATCATGATTTTGTAGGCACATGTATTCTTACCCACCACTTCTGACCTTAGCTTCTGTGATTCATAATATTACTTGTTTGAAAAAGCATGGTGTAACTAGTTTAAATTTGATCTGTGGCAGGTTTATAGATTAGTTGAGTGTAGTTTTTCTTTCTTTAGCAGGAAAGACTTGGTCAGATTTGTCTGTGTCGGCAACATCAGCACTCTGTACAAGAATGTAAATGCCTAAATACAACAGATGAGTGTGATTTACGTGCAGATGACTATGAGGGAATAGAACTCCCTCTAACCTCCTGCACCATCATCTGGAATCTCCCTTGGTTTGGGAACAGGCTGTTTAAAATATTAATGTCTTGAATAATGAATCACTGTACATGTAAATGAGCTATTGGTATAACAGTTCTGAATAACTCTGTTTCAGGCACATTTCAATGATTATTTGGCCATTAACTTTAGTAAACATAAGAATGTGAAGAGAAAAGGAAAAAAGATATATAATTTTCCTATTATTTAGCTTTGTTTTAAATGAAACCCTTGGAAAGATGTATATCATTTTAATTTTACTTCCAGAGGCTTTTATGTAAATTAATTGCATTGGAGAATTGGCAAGAACATTTACTCAATTTAGAACAGCCGTGATTACAAGCTTTACATTAATATAACAATTTAACAGTGGCTGTTAGATGGGACACAACCATGTAATTATCAAAAGTGAGCCACTTTCTTGATCTCTAATTAGTTCTATAAGCAAATATAGTTTTGCTGGAACTAATTGCTATATTATAGCTGGCAGTGAGGTGAGTGGTGAACGTGAGTTCAGGTACTGAGTGTGGAGTGTTGCACATCCAAAGATTTTTCTATTTTCTGATTTAATCGGATGTATAATTCAATTATATTTGCTGAGCAAAAGCAGGCACTTTCGCACATAGGAGTAACCTTCTCTTTGCTGCAGTGTCCTTTGACTTCTTTAGCAGACAGCAAGCACCCAGCTTGGGTTGTTTCTGTCAGGGAAAGCAGGTATAAAAACCTGCCGTTGGTGTGAGAAGAGCATTCTGAGCTGTTAGCGTTTTACACCCGCTTAGAGACACCATGTAAAGGCAAAGGAAAGCGAGACCTGGACTGAAGCAATGATTTTATTTTATTTCCTGCCTCTGCGTTTCGTGACAGATGAAATTTCAGCTTGGCTAACTGTGTCCATCTAGAGTACTCTACCGCAATGAGCTGTTCCTGGGGCTACTTTGGGTTAGTCATCACACAACTTCCATTTGTTTATGGCAGCTCCTTAGCTTGGTAGCATTTTAGCCGCAGAGCTCAGTTTGCTCTTAAACATCCATTTTCCTCCTGACTCATTACTTAATGAAGCTAAAAATGAAGGTTGGGAAGGACTTGTTTTAGTTATCGTTCATGGAAAGGCAGGAGAATAACCCTGTTCTTACTAGTGCTGTGGTGACACAGCTCACGTTCTGTTGCACATCACGTGAGCGTGGTTTTCTGTTGTGAGGCCTCTGAACCAAAGTGTCTGGGACATGTCCTCCTGTGCAATTTTGTAAAGTCTGTTTATTTTTGTCACTGCACCATAAATTGTATTTTTCAGCTTTCATTGTCTATATCCTCTTCAGAAATTCTTTCCCTCATTAGAGTAAACCAATTACCAAGTGCCAGTGCTTTGTTCCAGCTGAATCTGAGCAATTGTCCTAGTACTAATGGCTTAAGGGCAACTTACATGATCTATCAAGATCATAGCTGGGCAGCACTAATGCATTTAGTGGGGACATTATTGGATTTATTAAGCATTTGGCCCATGCAGCTTCTAACAAATGCATTTTGTGAATATGACAGTACTGGCGAGTGAATTACAGACTTGTTACTTGGTCTGCTAGAGCCTCTTGAATAGAAACCGTGATTCTTGTCAAAGCCATTAGCTCCTTTACCAAACAAGGGCTGTCATTTCATTAAGCAGTCTGCACATAGCATGGGCTCCAGTGTAGAATCCAGTCATTTTCGGTCTCTATCATAATTCCTCATGGAACCTGAACTTTTTCTGTCCAGGGACTTTCCTTATGTGAGGTGGAGGCTGGTTCTGCAGGAAAGGTGCTTCAGATCTTGCCAGGTGCAAAATAAGTTATCAGGTCAGTAAACAGAGCTGGAATAAGCATGATTTTTTTTTTTATTCCTTTTCAATGGAGGAAATAACAGTGATGGGATTGTGGTTCTCAGGGTGTGTGTAATCTTCCTCTGCTACTGTGAATGTATGGGAAGGGGATCTTGTTCATGCATGACTCCATGGCTTGCACATCAAGAGGGGATGTCCTCTAGTGCAATTGAAAGCAAAAAAAAGTGCCCTTAGTTTTGTGTTGGACTGTGCAATGTCAGAGTAGAGAGGAACTTTGTTATTCTTTGTGCTGAGGAGAAGGAACTGAACAGACCTGGGATTTTATGTCTTTGCTTGACGCATTTTGTGCAGTGGGGATCAGGAAATCACGAGTGCATGAAAATAATCTAAACACTGCCAATAGGAAAGCTTTGAACATGAAAATAAAAGTGGAATCCATGGATCTGATTGCTCTGTAATCACATCTTCACTTTCACTCATGCTAGTGATTCAGAAGAGAAACACTGAATTTCAATCTTTTCTATTTCTACTATCCTTGGTAAAAAAGCTTTAATGTCACTCTTTCCAAATGATGCAGTGTGGCATCCACCCCTGGTGACGAAGCAACCTGAGTATTCAAAGCTGTGGAGACAAGCAAAGGAGCTGATCTTCCTCCCATTGAAGGCAGTGGCAAAACTTTAGCTGACTTCACTGGCATGCGGTCATGCCCTGAGAAAAGAAACAGATTTCGTCTCCATGCTTCCAAAGAGTTGTTTTATAAACTGCAGGGAAAAAAAATCCATGCAAGGAATTATGAATAATGCCCCCCTCCCAGCATCTTTGTCGCACATTTTAGAGGTCGGTAACACAGTCTTTGTTGTTGTCAGCAGGGTGTCAGTCTGCTGCTGCTGAGCTATCACTTCTCAAAGCCACCTATTCCCCTTACCCTTTCTTGTGTATTTTTATTTTCTGAGGATGGGATTATGAAGCAGAACAGTGGATTGAAAGGTTTTTTCAAAGGCCCCTACAACTTTAGAAATACTGGCTTTGGCTGGTGTTCCTTTTCTTCCCCACCTTCTCTGCTTACAGTACTGACATCTTCAAAATGCCTGGTGCAGGTGCGGTGGGGGAAGCCTAGGACCATTTTCCAATTCATCTGCTATGGCTGTTAAAGTAAGGGGTCTATGTACAGGTCTCGCTTTTCTCTTGTGAGCCAGCATTAAAAGTAGCAGATGGTCTGAAGTGCTCGTTGATCTCTCGCTGTTACATGTCACAGAAGATGTTCGTAGCAGTCCTCTTCCTACAGACCCCAACAGGCAGCCTGGTCTGAGTTTTCGGCAATTGTCAGTGTGGGGAAATGAAGAGGCAGGGCTGCTCCAGAGTCCCGACAAAAGTGATTATTCCATATAGCAGGAAAGAGCCCTTAATCCGA
Source organism: Sula dactylatra (assembly GCA_013389905.1). Classification (NCBI taxonomy): domain Eukaryota; kingdom Metazoa; phylum Chordata; class Aves; order Suliformes; family Sulidae; genus Sula; species Sula dactylatra. Next base: position 94,051 of record WEKW01012780.1, read on the forward strand.
CATGATGACTTTGCTTTTTGGGGGCAGGGGGGAACTATTATTCTTGGGGAAAAATCGTGGGTCGTTGCTGTTCAGAAACAGCTAGATCATAGCTATTTTAGCAAGATAGCCACTCTGGGAAAAGAGTGCCGGTTCCTCTGTATTGAGGTGGCCTTTTGCTGTTCTTGTGTAACTAGCTTGGACTCTGCCACTGATGTTAGCACGAAAGGAAATGCTTTGGCGTGTCAGACAATTAAAATAACCATTAGAAAGAAATCTGCCTTTAGGGCTCAGCGTAGAAAGTTGCTGGGAGTTTGGGTTAGGAGCACCGTACCTCATTCAGCCATAGCAACTAACTCAGTGTTGTTTCAAAAGTCATGCAAGTAGAAAGTTGATGTGCTTGTTTAATCCTTCACGGGTGAATTGATTATTGTCAGTAAGTGTATTTACAGTCTTCAAATTGCAGAACAGATTCATGCATTTTTAAATATCAGGGTATCCTGTACACAAGCGCGTCCCTGGATGCTTTTTTTTTTTTTTTTCAATTTTATTAGGAAAAGTCAACAGAAAATTCTCTATTCTGAGGAAAGGATTAATCTCTTTTGGATAGTTGCAGTGAGATATATGTGTGTGTGTATGTTTTTATGTAATTATATTTACATGGTCGCCATAGCCACCTCTTAGCTGGGATAGATGCAGTGTTAGTACATTCACAGAGTTTTCTGCTCAAGCCCGTTTGGTGCCATGTGAGTGCAGAGGGCACAAGTGCCTCTGTTAAATTCTACAGAGATTCAGGGCTGACATTGGCTGCAAAGCTGTCTGTCATCTATCCTGGAGCAGTAAAGGCTACCTGGAAGCTCAGCAGCTCTTAACAGCTTTAATTTCTGCCAAGGCCACTGAGGTTCTTGCAGCTTCCCAAACCGATAAAGAACATCAGGTAGCTCTAAGCTGCTTATGCTGCTTCTGTCACTTGATTGTCACCTGGAAACACAACACTCAATTAATTCTCCGCTATCTCCAATGTTATTTCACAATTATTCCTCCATATATTTTTGTCTTTTACACTCCCATGTATTAACATCTGTTTGAGAATCGCAGATACTCACCTCTCCATTTACCTGGTTTTCCTCTTCAGGACACTTGATTAATAGACCTGGAATTGGCCAAACAATTCCCTGCTATTAATCATATTCTTCTGTCTCCGTATTAGCTGAAATAATTGGAGCTAAAGATATTTTGAAATTCATTCAGCTGCATTTTAATACTCAATACACACATAAAGAGAGGAAGCCACTCTCTTTCTTACCAATAGTTGAAGAAATGAATTGGGAGCTTGTACTTTTTCTATTGTGTCGTGATGTTTTCTTGGTTTGCAAGGCTGTTTTTCAGGTTAGATTAATTTCTCCCCTGCGTAAAGTAAGAAAGAAGCTGAGTAAATGGAGCTGTCTGGAGTGGTAGAGGTTAGCACATATCAAAGTTTGTGCAATGTTAGCACGTTAAGTGCCGCTCTCAAAAAAAAAAAAAGAAAAAGAAGAAAATGAAAGGCTAGGACACAAAGGGTCGTTCATCCTGAGTCAGACCTGGGCTCCAGCTAGACCAATATCCAGCCTCCACCACTCCACCACTACTCCACTAGCACCAGTTACTTCAGAGGCAAGTACAAAATTTTGTGATAAAGAGCAACAGAATAGTATGGTCCCAAGAGAAGTTTTTCCCTGTCTCTCATTCTAGCCGCTTGCGCTGCACAGAAGAGTGGTATATAGCTGTGACACATTTCTTAGTTTTATTGTTACTCCTTCCTATTGTAACTCTTAGTTCTGGGTCATTAAAATAAATGTTGAAATGGCACATTTGTTTGGGGGACTGTAGAGGGAGAGTGTGTGGGGCGGCTACTGTGCTGTCTCCTGGCAGTGAGTTCCAGAAATGAGCTGTAAGGTTTGTGCAAAAAGTGTTCCCTTTTCCCCATTGAAAAATTTTCTCCCTTTCCGTATCCCTGGACCCCCCAGTTCCTGTATTCTCAGAAAATCTGAATAGCAGCACTGTTCCTAGCTTCCCAGTAACGTTTCCTTTGCCCTTGCCAGGAGCAACTGAAGTATGTTGTGTGTAAGTGAAATTTTAAAGGGCTCATTTAATTTGGTTCATGTAGGCTAGATAACCCTCATGAAGAGGTGATACAAGATTTTCTGTTGTAGCTGCAGTTGCAGCTGGACTCTGCTTTCAAGAAACCCTAGCTCAGAGTGACTTAGAACCTGCAGCCCCAGCGTTTTGAAAGACATGCTGAGGGTTATTTAAACAGTCTGTGATTTTTACTGGATATTTATAGCTGACCAAAGCAGCTCAATTTGTAATTAATCAGGAATTCCCTTGTTTTCTCTGTATCATCAGCTGTAGCATCTGCTCGTGGTCGGAGGAGATATTTAATTCTGAAATCATGCACTGATTTATGCAAAAATAATTGCCACACATTATAATTGTTGAAAAGCCAAAGATGAGATGCTGGTTTTAGAAGAAAAAAAAATGTAGCATTTTAAAAATTTTGATTGCTATTTTACCCAAAATTAAAGCATCACCTGGACTCAGAAGAAGCATATTTCTGTCCTATCTGAGCCTCTCTTACCTCCAGATAAACAAATGATATTCAGTAGCGTGGGCAAGAAGTGAACAATAAGTGAATAATAATTTGGTTAAGACTGCAAGGAAAGAGATATCTGAACTGGAAGAGTGAAATTATTCAGGTTGGGAAGTGGCCAGCAGGTATGGACCACTGCCAGAGGCCAGCCAGAGAACCTGATGGATCAGCCATCTGATTTAGTATGGCACATCTCGCCACATGCTTCCTACATAGAGGAAATATATACCATCAGCAGTCATCTCTTATTCGCGTTGTGCCTGACTCCCAATTACCTAATGGGACTTTTTGCAAAGCAAAGTGGGAAAAACCATCTGATTGTGTGGCATACAAATAGAAAAAGATGACCGCTAAGATGGTCAGAAGTCGTCTTTGTGTCGGGATCCGCTTCTGTTGAAATTAATGGGTGATTTCCACTGGCAAGTACCAACAGATGTCCTTTCATTCTGATTTTACCTACAGAAAAATAAGCTAGGTCTGAAAATAAGAGTCCGTTAGTATGGTGGAGGGCAGCGTGTCTCAAATTCATTATCCCCCATTATTACAGCGTGGTAGTTTTTCCCAACTGGAACACCACTGAACAAAGGAATTCATTCAGCAATGAATGTTTCAAAAGGGGCTAAAGTAGATGCACAGCCTAGAAAAACGTAGTGCTTTGTAACTGCTCTACCTCTTGGAGCTTGTTTGCTTTCTGTGCCCAGGTACTCTTCCAGCTCCCAGAAACAGCTAACCTGTGGTCTGGATGAAGGAAATATGGAAAAATCAAATCCAGACTAGAGTTAGAAAACAAACAAGAATCAAGACTTCAGGCAAGCATGTGTTTATCTTGAAACAAAGAGGGATGTCTGATCAATCTCTTATTGTTTCAGTTAAATTTATTTGGTTAATTTTCAGCCGATTTTGATGTAAAACACCTACTGGGTTATTTTAAAACAATGCGTATGCTTGTGGTAATCCAGTTTCTGCCTGGGGAAGTAGAAATGAAATACAAATGCCCCACCAAATCCAGTTTGTGTGAGAACTGTATTCTGTTACCAGCTGTCCAGTAAATTCCAACTGACAGTACAAACGTGATAGGTTTTTAGTATATAAGTGTAGTCAAAGAATAGGAACTAATGCTTGACTCAGCTTCATTTAACATGGAAAATCTGGAGTTATTTTACAGTTTTACTACAATAGACCATAATAATCTGACACAATTATGAACCTTGCATTATTATAAACATTAGCGTTGCTTAAACTAACTTTGTTCTGCATTTTAAGGATTTGCCTTTTTATTTTAAAATGCTTGTCCTTTTTCCCAGGTAAATGCAATTTGTATTTCTCCTTGACCTTTTGTATAACAATGAATGCTGTTATTTTTTGCTCTATTATTCGTTTTATCTTTCTGCCTGTGAACTATTGTTCACCCCACATTGGCTACTGGTACAAATTGTGCCCTGCAATCCAAGTATACACAAAAAAAAGAGCAGATTCTCAGTGAGTAGCTGAGTTTCCCCCAGCCAGTATAACTCAGCTGACAGTCCATCCCATGAAATTATTAGAGCTAGAACGTCTATGCTAGTGAAGGTCCTGGCAGATAGCTCCACTCCTCTTGTGTCATTTCTACAAATAATAATCAGCCCCTAACAGATTTCATCTGAGCATTTCGAAGTACATTGCACAAATTATTGAAGAAATGAGCTAAATAAGTTACGTTATGATAATTTTGCCAGGTTCATTTTGTAAAAGAGCCAGTGAATCTTAAAGAGTAACAGTCCCCTCAAGGTTGTAATTCAAGTCACTGGGAGAAAGAAAAATAGAAGCACAAACCTTATTTCATACCTTCTCTCCTCTCAATACATTTTCTCTTTTAATTTTCCTTAGAAAGCTACTCAAGTGAGATTGTACAAGTAATTCTTCTGAACACTCTATGCCTGGTTATCAGTCTTGCATATTGAGAATTCCCTCAGGTTGTATGTTATCTTTGCTTTCCAACAAATATTTTTTATTTATTGTTGTGTTAGTAGTAACCTTACTACAGGCTCTCACCAATGCCCAGTGAGCCTTAACCACCGATACCTTCCTTCTGTAGTGAGGAGGCAAACCTCGCTGGCTGAGGTTCTCATAGAAACCTTTGAGGTGATAAATATCACTTTCATAGACTAGTCTTGCAGTTGGCTTTACCCCTTAGAAGGGTCAGGTTAGGATCTGCTTAGGTATGATTCACTTACACAGGACCATTGGACTGCATAGGGTGGACCTTAGCTGGCAGCTGGCCGGCGTTACTGCAAGGCTGCTTTACATCGTCTTTGAAAGGGTGTGGGGATCTGGGGAGGGTCCTCAGTGACTGCAGAAGGACAAACATTGCATCATCCTCAAAAAAGATGAGGAGGATGATCTGGGGAACTACAGGGCTGATAAGCCTAACCTCAGTGCTTGGGAAGAAAGTCCTCAGAAGTCATTTCTAGGCACATGAAGGACATAGGTGATGACTGCACCTGAAACAGCATAGCCCCGTGCAGCGGGACAGACAGGGGACTGACAGGCTAGGTCAGTCTCCAGGGGAAGCATGCCTTTGGGAATTTACCGTCTCAGCTTACTTGTGATGCCCACAAAACAAGCCATCTGGAACATGTTGCACAAAACACATGAACAAAAGCAGCACCTTCCTTTTCAGAAGGTGCCAGGCTCATGCTCTTGCATGGTATTAATTATATAGGGTAACATCAAAGTGAGTGCGAGCCTCTCTGTCCTGTTCTCTGCACACAGTCATGGCTGGAAAAAAGATAGCAGGAATTCTATTCTTCAGCTTATTTCTCACTGCGGATCATAAAGGATTAATTAAAATTGTATAAAGCTGAAAGTGTGCCCAAGGTAAACATCAAGCTAGATGCAATTGCACTGAGAAGCGTTTAAAGTGCTGTTTTCTCCGGCTTGGGGCTGGGAGCATCTTCATACTGCACTTCGCATTGAATATACAAACGAGGAGAACTAAGGCATAAGAACATTTTGTTTCTGTTATTTTTGAACAGACTCAGAATTTTATCTCAAGTCGAACTGACTCAGCAAAGCTGCACACTCTTTCAGTCCTGGAGACAAGACCACAGGCACATGTGCACACATACACTCACTCTTAAAATAATGTCTGCTTTTTTTTTTTCCTGGCTCATTTGCACCACCTTTTAGAATTAATCTTTTCTACACACCTACACACAGAGCTTGTCTTGCAGCCTGAGTACCTGAGTACAAAGGTGTCTTTTAAATGTCATTGGTGGTCCAAATTAGGTATTGCAGTGGAAGGGGTGATGTGGCAGGCCTTTATACTGTGAGAATAATTAGATTCATTGCAGGTGTATGGAAAAGAAAGCTGCAACATGCTTCCAAACCTCCAGTTACTCCCAAGTGTTAGAGAGCTAAGATTGCCCGAGTCATAGGGCTTGTGTCTCCCCGTATAGCAATGTTTGTACCCCTTCCCTCTCCCCAGTTCCATCTATAATAAACCCCTTTAGTGGCAACACCTCCATCCATACGTAGGGGAATCTATCTGATGGCTTGCGTCAGTGTCTCCGAAATACCTGAAATGCTGTATGACTATACACAGGCTAGATGTAAGGAGGGTGGATTAATTAATTCTGTTATTAGTGGCTGTGTAGCTGTTCAATCAAACCTGATTCTGCTTGGATACCTGCACAAAGCAAGTCCATGACGTGCGAGGAGGATCGATACAGGAACTGTATGTTTCTGAGCTAAAAAAATTCTGCGGGGCAGGTCATTTCCTTTTACTCTGCGCACAGTCTTTATATGGCACAAATAGAATACAACACTAACTTCATAGTTGGGCAAGTTAAGGTTTTATTTGAGCCTGCCGCAGTGAAATCTGTTCTTTCAATACGCACAAAGTAGAGCTAATTGTGGATCATTAACGTAGTCAAAAAGCCCCGGATGAGTAAGGGGCTGATTCTGGTACTTTTCTCACCATGTGCCAATGAAGTGACCTCTACTTGATTTGTCTAGGCCTACACATTTTGTGCTAGAAGCAGAATCCCGCCATAAGAATCTAGGATTTATAATCCTGATGATTTGTTCTCTTACTCAGTGTACTGTGTGTAAGTGCTAGCAGCTTTTCTGCACAAAATAACTAGGTTTGCCCTTTGCTTTTCTAATTCCAAAATAGCCTCAGGCACCAGTTCACCTTCTGGAAGAATAGCTTACAGAAACCTTTAGAAGTATATAGATACATAGATAGATTTTTAAATTACAGAACAATGAAAGAGAGAAAGTGATGCAGGGGCTCCTCCAGGGCAAGACACAGATATTTTGGCAAAGTTGTGTGGGTGCCCATTCTGCAGGGTAAGACAGGTTGGTCTGTGACCCTTTATTATACAATATTATCTAAGCTGGCTTCTTTTGTTTGTGTCGGGTACCAGTGGTAGTAGAGATTTGCTGAATGGATTTCAGGGATTCTGTGGAGACTTGTAGGGTTTGCAATGGTCCAAGTCAAAATATATTCATTGCTTTTGGTAGACAAGCTAGTTAGTTAGAAGCTTATTTACATGTGGTATGTATGAGCCGGTTCTCCTCCTAACTGCAAGGCAAACTTGGGCTCCACGTGTGGCTGAGGTGTATTGGCAGAGCTACAGAGAGTTTCTCAGGCTACAGTGGCTGAGTTTCATTATATTGTCAGAGCCCTGAGGGGCTCAGGGACTGGAAAAGCAAGGATTGCTGAAGGGTAATGGAAAGACTTATCTCCTTAAGGCTGGCAATATGTACATCGCTGAACACAAATACAAGGGTGGTCAAATTAACACCGGCATAGCTGACTACGGAATCAGCTATGATTGAGTGACACACACTCAACCTAAATAATGTAAAACCAGAATAACAACAACAAAAAAACCCCCACCAAACCGGCTTCTCCTTTCCATGAATACTGAGTTGTCACTAAGGACCACCCTCTTCAAAAATAGTGGTGTACTAATGATTGTTCCTGATTGGAAACTGTGCTATTGTTATTTTCTGCAGGAAAAACATAATATACTTGAAAGTAAAAATTTATGTTGTGATAATTGACTTCACCATTACAGCATGGATTGCATAGGCACTTCCTATTGCATGTGCTAACGAATGTGTCTCTGCAGCTACAATATATTAATATGTCTGTGAATAAATAGTCATTGTTTGTGTCAAAGTGCAGAACTCAGCTAGGAGGACTGGCCTTAAATAACACTTTTATTGTTCACAGACAGGATTAGGGAATTGGATTCTGGAGAGCAGAGGTTATAAAAAAAACAAACAAGGGGCCTGATTCTCTTGTTACATGCTCTTGTTTGAAACTCCGTTGACTTCATCAGAGCTGCTCAGAGCTGCCCCTGAGAAGAGGCTCTCAGGATTGTTTGTCCCAAAGGAAGCCAGATTTAAGTACCTGAAATTAAAAAATTATTATTTAGATTCCTCAAGCAGAGATGAGAAATCCTAACAGCAACAACAAAAAAGTTATATTAGATGAATATTTTTTCTGACCCTAAGATCAGAAATTTCACTTCATGTTTAATACCCTGGAGTAGCACAGCTGAAAATAAGGCTTGCTTTATAACATTTAAAATCAAATTTCCAGATGGATGATTATTCACAGACCTCCCGTTAGCTGTATGTACACATCTTTGTGTGGCTAGAAATATTTGTAACTTTCTGTATACTACCATTATCTGCAATGTGAAGGAAGGAGCAGTACATTATTTGGAAAGAACTGTTTGGAGTCTATATCTTGTCTGGGGTATTTTAAAGGAAAGGATAATAGTTTTTGCTTGCAGCAAAGCAAAACACTGTTTTCTGTACTTTCATTGTTATGTCCTTTTTATCATTTTTCCACCTATGCAAAGGCACATACGTAGCCTTTTCCAGGTAAGCTCCAGTGGCAGTCATCTACGTTCCTCTTAGAGTCTGACTGAGACTGGGAAGGAATAGGAACATTAACAGTTACGAACAGCAGGAGTTATGCAAACCCCAGGTGAAGAGTGAAGCAGATGGAGGAATTTAAAATTCTGTGCAGCACAAAGACCTTGAAAAACTAAAGAAAAATCAAAATGCAAGCTGACTTTTCAAATGCATCTTCAGTCAGGGAAAATAGGATGCAATTAAGTTCTTCCAACAAGACTTCGGTACCTCTAATGATAAGCTTTAAAAGACCAGCTTAATGAAATGTCACAAGGACACTGGCTGTAACACTTCCCTATATCCTGTCTGCTAAGCAGAGCTTTACCTGATGGAGGAAAAATTACAGAGGGGATATGATAAGTGAGTGTTAGCATCTTTGTATCTGCTGTAAGTCCATCGGAATCAATGGTGTTATACTACAGATAAATTTGACTGCAGAATTTTGAACAGAAACAACCACAAAAGCAAAGCCTTTGAATGAAAAGTAGCCAGGCTTCTTCAATGAAATAGGAATTTTCCATTACATTATTTAATTCCCTTTAGCTCTTAGACACAGAACTTCAGGGTAGGACATGCAGTTTCTGTTCCTAGCTCTGCCAATCAACCCTGTCGGTTTAGACATGTTGCTACTCTCTACCGGGCCTCAAATTTACACCTTTAATTCTCTACATGATGTTTGCCAGTCTTTAGGGGTGCCATGATTGAACTGAAAAATACCTATCTGGAGATTTCAGAGGCAATGAGTATCCCTACAGCTTGTTACTTCCTTCCTGGGATGGCAAGTGGTAGAGTATTCCTCCTTTAAAAGGGATGTTTTATGAAGCTTCCTGGAGTCCTCCATTCTTTGGTATTTGTGTATCGTATACTCTTTTTTCAAAGAAAAAAGATAATCTAATTTTTAAGGCAGGAGTGTAACTCAGGATATTCAGGTTCACCTTCAAGCTGTGCTCATGAAATACCATGGACCCAGGGCCAGTAACGTCTTTTTCATCTCCACTGTATTGGTGGTGGAAAAAAAGGGAAACTGTGTTAAAACTGCACCAAGAAAGTGTCATAGTTGGGTATTAGGAAGCACTTGCTGTAGTTAAGACTGATAAAGCGCTGGAGTAGACCATCTGCAGAGGTTGTGTAATTTCTGTCATTACATGTCTTCAAGAACAGCACAGTCTCCCTCAGCGGTTACACAGGTAGTGTTGATCCTGCCCTCGGGCAGAGGGTTGGACTAAATGATTTTTTTCAAGTCCTTTCCACCCCTGTTTCTGTATGACTCTGATGTAAAGATGCTGTTGTGATGAATATGGATATCTTGGAAGGGAGATTTTAAAAGGCTACCTAGTACATGCTGCCTGCTCGAATTTCATGTGAGCTTTTGAAAGTGTCCTCTGTAGGGTAGATTCAGTCAATACCCTGTACTCCTCCCTCTCCTAAAAAGGCCCTGCCAATCCTGAGTGATAATAAAACCACGTCTTTTACCTTCACCCTCCAACTGCAAAATTTAACATACAGTAAATCATCACTGTACACGTAAGCTGCATCGTGTTTTCGTCCTACCCTGAAATCAAATTCTTTAAGCACAATTCCCTCTGGGCAGGAAACTAACTCTGAATACATTTCTTTTGATGACCACATCAACCTGCTTTAAAAAAAAAAAAAGGCTAACAAAAAGAACCCCAAAACAAAAAACCCGCACTGTATTTAGAATGCATCATGCGAGCATATCATCTTCTAAACAAGAAAGTAGGACACATCCTCAGCTAGGATGAAAAGAAAATAAAAAAGAAAAAAATAAGGTCTGAATAAGAAAGTCTGAGATTGCTAGTACGGTAAATGCAATGTCAAACTGGCAGGTACTTCTCTAATAAGATTCATGTAAATACAAATAAAAACATTCTTTCCTGCACAAATCACATAAATGCAGATACACAGAACAAAAAGGAATGACCAAAAAAAAAAGATGGGAAGTGATGAATATTTCCTACCTTCTGCTTCGGCTGCTGGTGCAGGGTATAGGCAACATTCTGCCTTGGCTTAGTCATTGTTCTTACATCACCTTGATGCTGAGCAAACTCTTTCAACCTTACTAAAGTTTATCAAGCTCCTATGAACAATCAAATGTAAAAACAATTTTTAAATGCCCAGAATTCTTGTTATCTTCACTGGGATTTTTTAACTGTAGTAAATAGCCTCTTTTCCAGTTAGGTGCTGGAATCTGCTATTAAGACATAGTTTCATGCCATCAAACTGGAAAATTTTATCCCTGGATTGGAACTTTTCAAAACAAGGTGCAAGAAAAAACATATGGAAAGTTTACCTTGAGAGCTCTGCCTAGAGCACATATTGATAAGGACACAGAGCACCTTACTGTCCTGCTCAGACAACAGTTAGATTTTGTCCACGTAGCTGGCACTGAAGTTGGACTGCTGGCCTGTTTGAAATGAATCGCTGCTTTCAATCCGTGTATCTTGGGACAGGACTGAATTTCACTTCATAAAATTCTGTATCACATAGATACAGACATTTATAGGATCAAACGTGGTAAGACCCCTTTAAAAGAATGGTTGAAGAAAATCTTTTGAATTATCCAAGAAATCACAAATGATAAGAACATTTTACTGATGATATTGTATATCTGTGGAGCATTGTTCGTATGGATGGCTTATCAGAAAGTGATTCTTAAGGTACGTGCTTTATATTGTTACCAGTTTTCACTTTTGGTAGCTTAAAGGGACGTTACAAACTTCAAGAATAAATAAAACGAGATAGATTGTGTGGGTAATGACGCTCAGACTCCTTGTCCTAAAACATTATTTCCTGTAATTGGATTTGATAATATTTTTTGTGTTCTTTAGGAGCCACTGAAATTACCAGTGTTATTAACTTTGTGGAAGTGGCAGCGAGGCCACAGCGTGTCAGATGTGATATATACGTATAAAAAGATGGGTCGAGCAAGTTATTGATCTGGTTTCAAAAGGATAGCCCTGTGTATGAGTGCGAAAGAATCCCATGTTTTACGCTGAGAGCCGGAGAGGCAGCGTAGGCGGCCGGCGTGGAGGGTAGCACCTCCGCCACCGCGTATCCCCGCCGTTCCCACGGCCGTTACACTGCAGTGGTGGCACTGGTACCAAACTGAAACGGTGCCAAGGAAGTGGCAGAGCTGTTACCTTCGTTTTTTCAGTCTGTTGCACTGGAAAATCCCTTCTCCAGAATTCACTTTTTGGGGAATTTTTAACTGGTGAGTGCTGGTAATTGTAACAAAGCAAGCCAGGATAATATTTTAGTAGCAGCGTTTCAGTAGTGCTGCGTCACATCCTTCTGTTTTAGCCACCTAGGTTTGATTCTCTGCGGCGGGCTGAACGCTACCCTGCGATGCTGCTGCAGCGTATTTGGTTTCTATGTGATCGTTCAGGGGCTGCTGGGCTTCCCAACCCTCCATCCTTGATTTAAGTGGATTTTTATCAAGATGGGAGGGGCTTGTCCAAGAACCAGTATAATTTAAATTCTCTTTTTGAGGATTTGTCAGTTTTCTGGTGGAGTAAGAGTAGCGTTGGCAAAGCAGAAGTTTAAAACAAAACTGTCCATAGAAATATCCAGTTTCAGAGCAAGCGGAAGGAGATCTTTCAGGTACTCCAATAGCTACAGAAGTCAGACTGCGTCTGCCCCAGTCAAACAGCATTACTGAGAGGAAAACCAGCCTGCCAGACAGCAAATTCTCAAAGCAACACTGCGCTGATTCTCTTGCGTCTTTGCCATTTTCAGCCCCTTATATCTGTTGGGCCATTCCCCTGTGTAGTAGCTGCAAACACGAAGCCATGAAAGTGGATTTAAGCAACACTTGCATCTCTTAGGCGCAGGTCAGCTGGTCTTTCTGCGGCCAGTGGGGAAGCTCCAGCTGCTTTCGCTAATGCAAACATTTGGCTTTTAACCCTTAGGACTGTCAGTGTTCTGTGCTTTCTGCAGCAGCCAGCTCTGTAACTAAGCTATAGCTAAGCATACATACAGCAGTGGCCATCTTTCCCGTATCAGCAACTCTGACACCACAGTCATGCCCACAGGCTCAGGACAGTCATGCTTTTCCCATGTCCTTTTCATTCCCAGTAAACACCTCGGCCCACGGAATCTGCAGATGTCCTTGGGCAGTTGGTGAAGCAGCTCTTGCAGCGCTCTTTCACCAGCACTTTCTGAAGTGCTTATGTCAGTTTGTTTCCTCTCTGCCAACCTCCCCTCCTCTCTCTCCTACTGCAGCGAGCTCCACAAAGAGCTGGGAACTGTCCCTGCAAGCATTTCAAGCAAGCAGCATATTCAAGTGTCAGCAGAGAGTGTTTACAGGCCTTAAATATATTGTGGGCCTGTGGCTGTCTGCAAATCCACAAGCAAAGCGATGAAGTGTGTGCCTGTTCTCAAGCAAGGTGCCCGTCTGTCGGCCGTGCCAGGCAGCTGAGGAGTATGAGGTGTAACAGGAGCTTCTCTCCTCAATGCCCAGAGTTTAATACAGATGGACAGGGGAGCACTGACAGCTCCGTCTGGAGTCTGGCCTCGCGCGTTCTGCCTGTGACAGGGCCAGTAAGAGGAGGAATGAAAATTTGATCCACTGTATTTTAAATACGCATAAAGGGACTCTTATTGCTCCTGCTTGCAAGGACTTGTCAACATCATGAGATTCCTACCCTAGACTGACAAGTGTCAAAACTGGGAAAGACATGTCATGAGAGGAGTCAGGTCTGGCAGGGTCAGCTTCCCTGCCAGCCTTGGCCTTTGCTGGTAGCAAACTTGGGTCTTGGCCGGTTTTCAGGCAGTTCTGATTTAAGCAGAATCCCCACTCAAAATATAGCCTTGAGGTTTTCTTCTGACTCACAGTACTGTTCTTATTCCTCAGTTTAGTCCTGTCGAAGAGCAAACCGCTGCATTCCTGATGCTAGTCTCTCCCTTGTTCATGCTTGGGTGTCACTGGGCAGGTCGTTAGGACCACACTGGGAACTGCTATGGGTAAATGCACATGCGTCATAAATGCAAAATAAGTAATCATGGCCATGGCCAGGTACCCTGGGCTTCTGTAAGCAGCATGTGCTAATAATATGTTGTGTCAAAAAGCAAGTGGCAATCCCTGTTTTTTCATTAATGCGCAGAGGTGAAATTTAGTCCCATGTATAGGGCCAGCACAACCTAAATGCTATTTGGATATTTTGAGTGAAACATATTTGGCATTTAGTCATATGGATGTTGGTTCTGGAACACAAGGAAATTTTGGCATGTCCTTACCACAGCTTATCTCCAGCTGGCCTGACCAACTCTCAGAGCTGCTCAAGTAATTTCTAAATCAGCATGTCCTTTAATTTCTTTACCATTTGCTATGCATGTTAGATTTTGCCATGAATAAATCAAGACCTTAGATTTTATATGCTGAAGTGGAGCATGATGATGGATTCCTTGATGGCGAAATGATTAAAAAAAATTCATATTTTTGTACACATTCACTCCAATGGCCAGATTTGTTGGAGCATTATGCTCCCAGTCAATAGTACCCTTGTAGCTTGTTTGTTTAATTGATTGCAATGCTGTGTCAACCTTCCCACGCAGAAGCCTCAAATATTTGCAAACTGAAATACACATAATGTTTGGCATGACTTGATCCTCATTGCAATACAGCTGCAGCTGCTGCAGTTTACACAACAGAGACTGGAGGACAGGAATCCAAATACACTAAATTAATTAGGGTTATGTCCATAAACTTTATTTGGTTCGATCAGGTTTGTGTAGAAATGTTCCCTGCTTGTGCTCAAACATGTTGATTAAACAGTGCTGTAGTTTTTGATTTCTCATCGTGATGTTGAAGACGACCAGATGATTATGTGCCCCACTAGGCAAATATTTGTTCTTTGTCAGAAGATGCTGCTTCCTCCTCTCCAGTCTTCCCCTCCACTGAGTTTCATCACGTGGGCAGTTACCCCTTCAAATCAATATAATACGGTTAAGATTACTTCTGGGGGGGAAGCGGTTTTGTGTTGTCTGCATAGATGTAGCTTTCTGTCACTCAGCGGCATTCCTTCGTTACTGCAGCCCACCCCCCTGGGCTCCGCAGGGCCTGGGTAGGTCCTTCCCTTGGAACCGGACCCCTGAGGGGCTGGAAGGAAGCGATGCTGAGGCCTCAGAATGGTGCATCGCTCTGCAAGCGTGGAGTGTGCAATAGATGTTCCTCCATGAGACCGTGGAAGGGCCAGCTTCGGAACTGTTGTTACTGTGATTAACCATGTTCCCCCATCATTTACGCAAAAAGAGGGATAGTTCATAAACATCCATGGTGAAGTCTGCTGAAAAGAAACTGCTTCCATTACTCATCTGTTTAGCTTTGTATTTTCTCAGGGATGTCCATGTAGATGTTTATCCAATAGGTTTCAGTCCAATTAAACAGTTCATCAGATGAGAAAATCAGTTTTGAATAATCCTGCGGTCTTTAGTGGGACTAATGTGAGGCTCAGAGTTAATTCAGAAACACTATTTGTCACTGCTTTTAAATATCTTTTCACCATGAGCCCTTTTAATTTACTGTCTGTCTGAAAGCAGCATTGCTTCTTGGACTCATAACAGAGATGACCCGAAGCTGCTGTTAGCCTGGCAGACATCAGCATTGATTCCTGAAACTCTTCCCAGTTGGTACAAATCAACCACAAATAAGAATTCGGCCCTAAGAGTTATACTATTAATCAAAAAACCTTTGCATGTTGGTTTTAGGCATATCTTTGACAATGAGTAGGAATCGCTGGATTTATTGCAGTGGGCTTTGGATTGTGCAATTTTGATACGAACAGTAACCTTTCCTATTGTGATCATCTAAATTTTCCCTTTCCTGTTTGTTGCCAGGAGCTACTGCTTGTTTTATCATGTTTTGAATTTATTTTTTTTTGCTGGTTTCACCAGCTGGAACCTCTTTGCTCATTAAATCGTTGAGAAGATCCACCCATTTAATACTCAAAGCCAAAACTGGCCTAATGACTTTGTGGGTAACCTGAGTGTCTGAAGTTTTTCTTATCCTGATACCAAATTATGACTATATATTTAGAAACATATCTAATATAAATCTACATAATTAAATAAAACACCAGTGATTTACATGAGGTAACAGGGTATTTATAAATATTGTTGCTTTACAAAGGGAGATAACCTGCTGGACAAATCTACCAAAGTAGCAGACAGACATGGAGAGAGTTTAGAAAAAAAAAATCAACTTTGCTTTTGAAATTTTCCGAAGTTTGGTAGAACCAAGATGACAGCAACACGACTGGTCTGTCCATCTAAATTTTCTACAAAGCTTTAAATATCTCATAATAACCACTTTGTTTATTCTGTCCTTTTATTCTCTGCCTTTTCTCTTTTTTGGTGCTAGCTAAAAAGCTGTCCTGAAGTCTGAACCAATTTATCAGTTTCAAAAGAAAGGATAATAAACCTGTAATTTGTGGCCTAAGCATAGAGGTTGCTGCTGCTACTCTGATATTAAAGCTGATTAAAGGAAGACCTGTCTTTTAGTAGTTCATGTCTTCTTAAGACTCTGTTATTCTTTGGGGGAGGATTGCTTAAATAATACTTACCTATGAAGGTTCTCTTTGTGCAGTTTATTTTATTTTGTTTTATCTTGCTCGGTGAGGGGTAAGACAATGTCAGGATAAAAAGCTAGGAAGGGGTCTGTATTTTGTTTATGTGTTTGTTTTGACTGTCTCAAAATTCCTGAACTAGCTCTGGAAAGGATTTACAGAAAGCTGCCCAAGTCTTTTATGATTCTCTGGAGAGATGCTTTTGGCTTGTTCAGTTCCAATTACTCCATGTAACCTAGAGCTATTTCTTCTTTCTGACCAAAAAGTGAATCCCTTGAGTAGAGAAACTCTGCGGTTTTGGGCAGTGTGTATCAGTGTAGGATCTTGTGGTAAGTAACTTTGTTAGCTCCTGTCCCTGTTCATTAGAAGTTGACTCTTTGACTGATGCAAAAGATTTTAAGCAACAAGGCTGGTTTTGCTGCAGGTGGAAGGCTGTTCCTTAAGCTCATATGAACTTCATTTCTTGTCGTGTGATTTCCATCTAAAACACCAGCTCCTCGGCTGGTGTAAAGCACTGTAGCTATGTTGGGTTTTGTGGATTTATGCCATCATTTCTCTGAGGGTGTCAGGGCATGCACGGTTAGACATTATTACTTCAGTGTGCATTATTATAATGTAAGGTTTATGTAACAGCAGGAATTGAGTCTAAAATGCAGCAAGAACTATGTCACAATTCTAGAATTTTTTTATATTGATATGGCAAGTTAAAAAATCAGATTGAGGGGATATTAAAACTAAAAGGCTGGTTCTATAAGCCAAGTAATTTATTGTAAACAGAATCTTCTGTTCACATCAGGCTGTGGATGTTGTCTACCTGGACTTTAGCAAGGCCTTTCACACTGTCTCCCACAGCATCCTCCTAGAGAAGCCGGCGGCTCATGGCTTGGACGGGTGTACTCTTTGCTAGGTAAAAAACGGGCTGGATGGCCGAGCCCAGAGAGTTGTGGTGAATGGAGCTAAATCTAGTTGGTGGCCGGTCACGAGCGGTGTTCCCCAGGGCTCGGTGTTGGGGCCAGTGTTGCATAATACCGTTATCAGTGATCTGGGTGAGGGGATCGAGTGTGCCCTCAGTAAGTTTGCAGATGACACCAAATTGGGCAGGAGCGTTGATCTGCTCGAGGATAGGTAGAGAGATCTGGACAGGCTGGATCCATGGGCTGAGGTCAATTGTATGAGGTTTAACAAGGCCAAGTGCCAACAAACCCAAGCAATGCTGCAGGCTTGGGGCAGAGTGGCTGGAAAGCTGCCCGGCGGAGAAGGCCCTGGGGGTGCTGGCTGACAGTGGCTGGACACGAGCCAGCGTGTGCCCAGGTGGCCAAGGAGGCCAACGGCATCCTGGCTTGTATCAGCACTAGTGTGGGCAGCAGGAGCAGGGCAGGGATGGTGCCCCTGTGCTTGGCACTGGGGAGGCGCCCCTCGAATGCTGGGTTCAGTTTTGGGCCCCTCGGGACAAGAAGGACATTGAGGTGCTGGAGCGTGTCCAGAGAAGGGCAACGGAGCTGGGGAAGGGTCTGGAGAACAAGTGTGATGGGGAGCGGCTGAGGGAGCTGGGGGGGTTTAGCCTGGAGAAGAGGAGGCTGAGGGGAGACCTTATCGCTCTCTGCAACTCCCTGAAAGGAGGTTGTGGTGAGGGGGGGGTCGGTCTCTTCTCCCAAGTTACTAGGGATAGATGAGAGGAAACGGCCACAAGCTGCATCAGGGGAGGTTTAGATTGGGTATTAGGGAAAATTTCTTTCCTGCAAGAGTGGTCAGGCACTGGAACAGGCTGCCCAGAGAGGTGGTGGAGTCACCGTCCCTGGGGGTGTTCAAAAAACGTGTAGACGTGGCCCTTGGGGACATGGTTTAGGAGGCCTGGGGGCGCTGGGTTGACGGTTGGACTTGATGATCCTAGAGGTCTTTTCCAACCTTAATAATTCTATGATTCTGTCTTGAAACCTGGTCTCCTGTTTAACATACCCTCAGGCACCCATTCCTCCGCAAACCTTCCCTAGATGGGAACCAGCATCCTCGAGCCTGTGGTGCGGGGTGGCAGGGGTCACGTTGCCTCAGGTTGCTTCGTGTTGTGTGACACCACTCAGTCGGACACCTCCAGTCTGCTACAGTGTACTGCACACATCTCGTTACACCTCCACGTTCAGGGAAGATTTCCAGCCATCCCAGAGAAAGGGATGAGGTACCGATATGCATTAGCCCTGCTTAGCAGCAAGTCGCAGCTCTCCCCTGAGCAGAAGGGCTGTGGGATAATTAGAGGCACCTTCGTATCATCAGAATCACATTGTTTAGGTTTCATATGTATTTTGAAGATAATCCAAAAGCATGTAGGAATAAAACTGTCGGTGGAGGGAAAGCAACATTGCCTTAGACAATAGACTCCAGGATTTGAGATAAGGGCCTTCGCCCAGATTCCCAACTCTGCTTGTTACAGGCTAAATGAAATGTAAGGAATCGGGCAAGCTGGCTGTAAAGCACCCTTGTGCAGCATCGCTTCCTGAGGCTGTGAGGGTAATGGAGAGATGACGGTATAACAGCAGAGTAGCTTCAGGCGTGGTCTAAATTATGTCCAGAGTACCAAAGCCCCAAACGTGGAGTGTTATCCCGAGATGTGCCTGGGTCACAGAATGGAACCAACAGGCAAAAGTAAAGGCTGGTATGGTCTCTGCTCTGTCGTAACAATACTAAAAGCTCGACAGAAACAAATCCACACAAGCCCCTGAAGTTTATTCAAGTGACATGATTTACACAGTTCATCCACCATCAGACTATGTGCTATTTTCCATGAAGTAATTTTACAACAGTTTAAGAGGCCAGATATGCTTGACTGGGGTAAAGCAGGAAATCGCTCTGAAATGTAACTTTTTCATTCTTTCCCAGGTTTGTGCTTTCACACTGTGCAGAAATATGCTTTCCAAACTCACAAATTGGACTCTCTGCGCTAACATATTTGCATATTTTGTGGAGTAACCCCCCCACCCTCCCCACCTCTCCCTAGCTTTTCGGCAACATGCCTTGCTTTCAGATATTAATGAGTTCTCAATGTTCCTACACACTCTCCTGCTGAGAGACTTACATCTCTCTGCATCAGAGAGGACTGAATTTGCCCCATATCTCCTTAAACAGATTTCACCCTGCGCGTTTAGGAACACCATTCCCCTCCAGGACAAGCAGAGGGCTGGATTAATTAATTATAGTATTCAGCCTACCCAGGATGACACAGTTAAATTTAATTAGCTTATTCCTTTATTTCAAAATCTCTTCACCTACCCCAGGGAGATTTTTTTTTTCCTTTTACAGTGGATTTCTATGATAGATGGGGAGGCCAGCTTACTGTGTGTAACAAAAAAGAAAAAGAAAGCAAGCAGTGCCCTAAATGTAGGGCATAGAATGTTTTCAGAAGAAAATATATCCTAAATTATAATAATTTCATAATCGCAGGTATCACTTGTATCACTTGCCTTTCTCAATGACCCTTATTACAACAATACTTTCATTATTGTAATTGGATTATTGCCACATCATTCTTTGAATTCGACAATTATTTCATCCTTATTTAAAGGATGAGGCAGGTATTGATTAAGGGGCTTTGAAGAAATTGTAGCGCAGTGATTATATGGGTGCCAAAATTTTTTGAAAATCAAGCGCTTTGGGGAAAATGTGCAATGTGATTGTGATGTAGAACACAAGCTTCAAACACATCTATTTCAAACAAGAATTCATTACAATGTCTAATTTGCATCCAGAAGAATATAGTTCACCTCAGCATTGTAATCAAAATGCATTTTCATTGCTCAGTGTTTTGTTAAATGCAGTTTTCAAGTACTTGATTTTGTAAAGCCTAAAGTTGGGTTCCAGCAGGTATTCTATGTTCTTGCCTCTTATTGAAATGTGACCTGTGCTATATCTTGGTTATCTTCTTTACGACCAGACTGCAAGCAAGTTAAAGTGAAAAACTTCGGATTCCTAGAAGCTCCCAAAGGCATGGCATTCAATCAAATACATCAGTCGGAGGATATAACTGTCTACAATAACTACAGCCTCAAATTCTTTTACAGTTATATATGTCAGTAAACGGAAAATACTGTGATGCCAATTCCAAAGTGAATGTTAATTGGAAGGATCTGATTTCTGATCTAAGACTAATTGGGAATCATTCCACAGAAGGCGGCGCAGGGTGACAGCGGTTACTTTTCACTCTTGTGCAGAGGAGACCTTTTGAAATAATTCCTTCAAACCTTTCAGACTTCCCTCTTAGCTGGCGAGGACCATAGAGAGAGGAGAAGAGTTGCTTTTCAATTCTCCTTTAAGGACTTGAAAGGCTTGTGGGAAGCCATGAAGAATGATTCAGGGCAACAAGAAGAGAGTGAATGGGGTGTATTGAATGAGCCTGTTGCAATGCATCACTCTTCATGTGAATTCTGGACTAGAGGTCATTTTTGAAAGCAGCAATAGCATCACGTGTCCTTCTGTAGCTCAGATTATTTCTTTTATACAAAGAAATTTTTCTTTAACACAGAAAATGCTAGAAATAACAGCACCATTTTTGTGTCATTCAGGAGGGGGAAAATGCCATCCCCCCAATCCTAACAACCACCACAGCCATGCCAGGATGGAGCTTGTGATCGTGTGTGTAATTTCTTGAAGTCAGGGCCGGACTCCCAAGGCACCCCTGTTCTAATTAGATTAACTGTTACTGTCAGGGCTATCTAATTGCTTGTACTGAAGAAAGCAAATTGCAGACAGTACATATCAGTGTAAAATCAAACACAAAACAGGTGTTTGCTAATTAAAACTGAGATTTTAATGAATGACCTGTGTGGTTTTGGTGAATAAATACCACTCTCAGCATCTGTTATGTAATTAGGTTCCAACTTCTTCTCTTTTTTTTTTTTTTTTTTTTTTTCCTCAAGTCCCAGTAAATAACTATAGAATGCCAGGTTTAACTAAAACCTGGTAATCTTTGCTCTTTAATGGGAAAAAAAGCAGATGTTTCCTGCCCAGGTAACGCCAAGCAATAGCAATCAAAGGAGAATAGAAAAAAATGAATCCCTCATTATATTTTAGGATTTTTCTTCTCTAAGGTTTATACAATAAGGACAATAATATATTGGAAGGGAAAAGATTGCATAAAATCCTACAAATGCTGCAGGTTGATTACAACATTTGTGGGAGGGCTATTGCCTGCACCACTTCAGCATTTGAGATTTTATTTTTAGCTAATTGGGCTTCCTGCTAGGACAACCTTACTGGTACTTTTTTCTTCTGGACCTATTTTAAATGAAATTTAAATATAGATCTGTGGATATTTGTGTGGAGAAGGAGGTGAGGTGGGGGGAGAAAGAGGTTCTTGAATACACGTGCACAGGACGTTTTCCCTTTAGCAACATTAATGCAAGAATCTCTAAACACTTTTGGAGGGGTAAACACGAAACTTTGCAGAGCTGGTCGTTAACAAAATGCCTATGTAAGGTTGTGGGTGCCTTTCCATAGACTTTACTGAGGTCAAGAGAAGATGGTAGGTCAATCCAGTTATCCTCCTCGTTTACTTAGACAATCAAGATGCTGAAAGAGAAAAACAATCGGAGGTCCTTCTATGATCTATGGTATGTCCACTGAAGCCAGTGGTTCTTTACCCGAGCAGAGATATGTTCAAGAACTTTGGGATTCAGTTTGTCTCTCTCACTACAGTATAAAGGCAACCATCCCTCTTTTCCCCTCTGTATACCTGGAGCCGTACGTACATGTGCATGCATTAATACAAGCCTGTAATCCTCTCCACTCCCTGCCACCTCGCTAAAGGCTGCGCTGCCTTGGGATGTACGCCATGGTATACCCCACCCAAGGGACCTCCCGTTACTGGAATCCAGTTACCTCGTGGTTAAGCTACAACCCTTAATAGAGCTGTTCTGTAGCGTTTGCAATGAAATAGGGCTCCAGTCTTCTGTCCAAAGTTATTTATCACTTTTTTTTAATTAAAAAGGAGAGTTGCATTTGGGTGGCTGAAGCTTTTATTTGCAAAAACCTGCTAATATGGTTTAAGACGCAAATTGCACTATCAATTCTCACTACATATGCACCTTTCATATCATATTTAGGGAAATCATGATGCATTAGTGAGGCATTCTTGGTGCACCACATACATTAGCTGCATTTCCAAGAGCTGGAGAATTTAGTTTATCTTCTTTTTTTAAATTTTAGAAGCACTGCCAAGAATGCTAATGTCTAGGAAGTCATTCAGAAAATTCAACCCACGAATTCTATTGGGTCTGTACTTGGGCAGTATGCCCTTCAAAGGTGAATTTTACCCCTGTGCAGCCATCCAGCCAGTATACTGCTACTTCACATCACTCGCATCTCTCTCAGGACTGCAGTACTTTGTGAAAGCGATATGAACATGGATGGATTTTACTCTTAAGTGTACCAAGCCATTGGAGAAATCTAGCTGCAGGGAACAAGCTCTGAAGGGCTGCAAAGGGGATGAGTTATGTGAATCAATTGCACATCTATAAAACAGAGATAATAATAACTCTTCCCCCCATTGTTTGTTTTGTAAACCTTTTCTGTTGAGCTACGGATGCACACAACACCTACTACCGGTGCTATTTCAGGTCTGGAGTATTTGCTCAATCTTAGTCAAAGTTCGTATGTGCTCGTGTAATACAAATGATGCTGCCTACCTTATGCCTGTCTTTAGCATCATTGCCATGCAAGCAGTGCTAACTAACGATGACTGTAAGATGCAGAAGACATTCCTCCACTGGGAATAAAGATGACAGTCTTTCCCTACTTTCACTACAATCACTTGGAAATTGCACACTGAGTGTATCTAAGGGAAAGAAAGTGTGGGTGGAGGAAAAACTGAGGCTTAGCTCATCTTCTCCGATGAGAGTTCTCATTAGCAAATTGCAATATTTCAATACTGATACTTGTCACTTGCTGTTTGAAGGCTATATAGAAAATAACTGTCTCCCCCCAAAAGAGGGCATAAGAACATTACTGCATTTGCACTGAGATTAAGGTCTGTTTATTCACTGTGCTGTAGAGCTGGGGGATTATACAAAGCTTTCACTCTTTACAGAAATATTGAAACCTTGGTCATTGTTTCTTTCTCATGAATATCTGATCATGGAAAAATAAAAGGGAAAAAGAAACACGCCAGTGATTAAAGTCTCTGGATAGAAGAAAGTTATATTTCCCCCCTCTTCCCTTCCCCTGCAGGCAGGACTTTCGCGTGATTGTCTCAAGGCATAAAAGAAAGAGAAGAAATAAAAGAAATCTAAGTGTCAGGATTTAACATTTTCTTCCACAGATTGGTTTATGTAAAAAGCATCTCCAGCACAGATCAATCAGCAATGTGCTGGCTAGGTTCCAGAATCTGTGCACAAACCAGTCTTAAACGTCTGGTGTTAAGCTGCTTTTTGTGCATATATACACAAAACTGAAGGCAAACATGAAACATTAAATCATAATAAAACACAGGGCATAGCACTGTTATTCTGCACTATCTGGGATCACTAATACTTGAGAAAAAGTGTGTACATTTAGCATTAGCACTGTACTTTACCCACAGTTATTACTGGTATCAGAGGTGTCCAGAGATCTATTTTGAGGAATTGGAGGTTTATATTATTTCATGCAAAAGACATAAAAAAAAAAAAAGGCTGGGTTTGTGCTTAAAGCCTAGCATTTCATTTTCCAGGTTCCTCTGGGTCCCTCCAGCTCCCAGTTTGCTCTCTGTGCATTTCTTAGTGTCAGTATACATACATTCTTATTTATTCAGTAACAGTGAATCGACTTCCTTTATTTTGGCAGTAAATTCTTGGAGGGAGGAGATTGTCTCTCTTACCAGGTATAGGTGCAGCACCTGGCAGAATGGAGGGCTCCGTTTTGGGGAAGATACCACTCTAATTCAATAGTTACTTGGAAAAAAGCTGGTTATGAAGAAAAAAAGTGTTTAAAATACCAGCTTGTAGCATATACAAAGACATAATCAGATGTGATCTTTACTGCAATAAAAAGCAGATTAGAAATCAAGATCTACAAAGTATTGCAATTACTTTAACTGTCAGAAATATTGACAGGGCTGGTAAGGTATTTGCTTCTGTAAAACCGGCAAACCTTTATAAAAATCCATAACATTCCTCGACTAATCTGAAATCTTAAGAGAATAAGTGGTTGCTGAGGTTTTTTTCTTGGAACTCTGCTGATACAACAGAGAGGCGAACTGCAGCACAGCGCCTTTTGGAAGTGTGAGAGACTGAAAGAATTCATAGATTTTGAAGGTGTGCTTTTCAAATTCATGGTTTTTATGATGGCATGTTCTGAACATCTTACTAGCTGTTCTGTATAATGCAAGGTAGAGAACTTCACTTAGTTATTTCTGGGTTCAACTCACTATCTAAGAAGATATTTCATCTCAGTTGTGAGATATCTAGTGATGACAGATGTATCATCTCTTTCACTATTAAGTTGTCCTTAAAGTGGCACCTTATTTCCCATTTGAATCTTCTTCAGCTGTATCAGCCAAGAGTAGATGTGCCTTTGAGAGAGAAGAGGCTTCCTAGTATATTCTACATAGAATCACAGAAAGGTTTGGGTGGGAAGGGACCTCTAGAGCCCATCTAGTCCAACCCCCTGCAGTGAGCAGGGACATCTTCAGCTCGATCAGGTCGCTCAGAGCCCCGTCCAACCTGACCTTGAGTGTCTCTAGGGATGGGGCATCGACCACCTCTCTGGGCAACCTGGGACAGCGTTTCACCACCTTCAGTGTGAAAGATTTCTTCCTTATATCCAGTCTGAATCTCCCCTCTTTTAGTTTCAAACCATTACCCCTTGTCCTGTCACAACAGGCCTTGCTAAAGAGATTGTCTTCATCCTTCCTACAGTCCCCCTTGAAGTACTGAAAGGCTGCAATAAGGTCTCCCCGCAGCCTTCTCTGCTCCAGGCTGAACAACTCAACTCTCCCAGCCTGTCCTCGCAGCAGAGCTGCTCCAGCCCTCGGATCATTTCTGTGGCCTCCTCTGGCCCCACTCCAGAGGTCCGCGTCCGTCCCGTGCTGAGGACCCCAGAGCTGGACGCAGCCCTGCAGGGGGGTCTCACCAGAGCGGAGCCGAGGGGCAGAATCCCCTCCCTCGCCCCGCTGCCCACGCTGCTGGGGATGCAGCCCAGGTCACGGGTGGCTTTCTGGGCTGTGAGCGCACGTTGCCGGGTCATGTCCAGCTTTTCACCCACCAGTACCCCCAAGTCCTTCTCCGCAGGGCTGCTCCTCAGTCCCCTCATCCCCAGCCTGTATTGATATTGGGGGTTGCCCATGATTCAAAAACTCTATACAAGTATTTCTTTTTTAGTAAGGAAAATAAACTTTCAAGATTTTCCAAATTTAAAGATGTTTTCAGATAGTTATTAAAGTTCTCTGCAGTTTTCATGCTTCTGTGACTTGGAAATTTTGGCAGTTCTTCACATTTCTGGACACCAGATTTTCTAGAGCATGCTAAGCAATTGTTCCAGAGGAGAGCAGACGCTACTAGCTGGATCAGGAGTGCTTGGAAAGTGAAGAGTCAGAGGTGGGTCTGATGGCACACGGAGCAAGATGGTAATTAGAAGAAAGATAATGTTCTCCAGTGACAGAATATCCAGATGAAACGGATCTCACCATCTTAAAAATCCAACTAGTCTCTAATGAGCTAGAAGCCTGAACTCAAAAGCGGGTACAGGAATGCAGCATCCAATAATGTCTTATTATTCACTTTTCCTTTAATTTCTTTCTCAGACTCTTTCAGACTACATCCAGGTACTAATGAAGGGAAAAATGATTGCGATGTGAAAGAGACTGTATCTGAAAGGTAACGGCAGATCAGCCTGTCAGTCCTTTTTCTACTACAACCCATGATCAAAAAAGATGAGTATGCTTAATAGTAATTAGGTTGGTGATAGCCTGTATCCTGAAGGATTTCATGGCATTACTTGCTATAGAGATCTCTGCTTAGAGGGTTGTTTATTTCTTCAAAAGCCATGGGGCGAGGAGATTGAATGTCTTTCGTATACATTCTGATATTTATCATGTTTTGGGTGAATCCCTTAGAAAGCTCTCTGGGAAGAATGACACATATCAAGTGGAAAAACCTTAAAGAATAGCTCTCAAGAGTTTTGTGTCCCATATTTGCCACAAAAAAAGGGTATTGTAAAATGGCCTAAGCCAACCTAAAAGAGTGATTAATATGCTGAGCCACATGGCTGAACCAAATTACATCCCAATACAGGATAAGAGGCTGCAGGGTTATAAACAAGAATTTCCGTGGCTTCATCCCTCCAGCTGTTAACGGAAACACTTGACATTTAGCAGCACACACTCGATTCTCGACAGAAAATGGAATTATTGCTTCTTCCTAGTGACTGCCCACAAGGCGCCTTTCAGTTGGTGCTCTCTTGCCAGATGTGCTCTCTAGGCCAAAGTCAAATCCTCTCCTGGGGGAAGTTCTCTGAACAAGCAATTTTAAATGATTGTAAATACATATAAAAAAACCCCTTGCAATTGTTATCTCTTTACCTGCAGTGTTTCAGGAAGGAGAATGTTTTTGTGGAAAAGACTCAGTTGCCTTAAGCGATTTTTGCAACGTCACCACGATAATTTAGCAAAAAGCCAGGAATTGGGTCCAGTGTCCAGATTACCTGGCCAACTCCTTGGCTGGTTGCAGATAGGCACAGGTCTGCTATAGAAAATGGGTGTGAGCCAGTGAACACCAGCATCTGACATTTTGTGAAACAATACGCTATTCTTTACTATACCTCAGCAACCTTTCCTCTTTCTTTTCTTATTTTTCTTTTATGTGAAATCCGTCTTGGTTAGTGTGAGCTCTGCATCTGATGTGTGAGACAGCATATAAAATATGAGCTCTCACCATTGTCTTATTTCATAATCTCGTATCTGGTAGTTATTTGTTTTGTATTTAGAAAATATAAAGCTTTGGGGAAAAAAGCATGAAAATGAGGTTCTGGGGGCTTATTTAGCAATTAACCCTTTTTTTCAAAATGCTAAGACTTACGTTTAATGATATTGCTAGGCAACTGAACAGACATTTCCTTTCAGGCCCTGAGTGGATGCCAGGATTAATACATCATCAGTCAAGATACACATTTATTCACCTTCCCTCACAACAGTAATAGGGTTTTTCTGGGCCCAGTTTAATTCGGTAGATGAGGCTGACACTGAATTAAAGCTGCTTATCCAGGCTCATAATAAGGAGGTGAGGTCCCAGGGGAGAGAAGGAGGGTAAGGGAAAGGCACACCCAATAGCGCATCAGTTGACAAAACCAGAGGATTAGAGATCCCAGCAGAGGAAAACAACACCATTCAATAAGACTTGAAAAATCCAGTTCCAATTATTCAACTTTATTTGCTCTTCTGCAGTATCGAAAGTTTTGATGCAAGAACTTGGAGCCCTGACACATGCTCTGGTGCTGACTTGGTTAGCCGCTGCTCACTCTGGATCACTCAGGTGATGGCAGGAAAACTTTAAACCATTATGTGCACGGGCCTGCTGTGACTCTACGCTCCTCAGATAAATTATTTTCCTTGTTGTACTTTGTCGCTTGCACTTAAGTTGAAGGCTAAAAGCTTTTCCTATTTTATAATATCCACCCCTCCTCTCTGCACTGTACTTCTCTGAAGTTTCCAAATGGCCACTGCTTTTAAAAACACAAAACCAGCCTTTGTGATTCTTCTTCTGTCTCTGGGCTCCTTCTGATGCGATTTCCTCAAGGGCCTGTGAAGGACGTCTCCAAAGAGATGACATGGCTCTTTGAATGCGACCATTGTTTTATAGCACTTCGCTGGCACAAACAGCTCAGCGAACAGACAGATTAAATTTTTAAGTGGGGAAAGGTCTATTAATCTATTATTAATTAATATTCCATATGCCACCTTGGAGGCAAAGTGGGCCTTTTGAAGCCATCTGGTTTCTCATTGCACTGGAGGAAAACTATTGTCTGTTGTATCCTCTTGAATATGATCTGCAAAATGGAGATGTGATGTCTATATGATCCAGATGTCTGGCTATCTCTCTGTTCCCACAAATAAGGAAGCAGAGACAGCTGGATTGCAGCATCAGTCTCATCGGACGATAATACGGCAGTTGCATAAGATCTCATTTGCCCAAACTGTTTACAGATACTAAAATTCAAGAGCTGTCTTCTGTCCTATTTCTTGGAAAGATGTGATATTGTACGGGGTCTCTGCCACTCTTTTCCTCACATATGTCCTGTCTCCCCTTTCTGGGACAAAGACACTGCTAGTTAGGGAGCGTGGGCCAACGTGAATTTCTCTTTGTGTAAACTGGGAGCATCACTTCACTACCATATGTGGGGTTTGTAAGAAAAAAGGTGATTAATTAAGGTGTAACACTGGGACATTACAGTAAGCATGGATGTGTTAGTCATTAAATAAACCGAATAAGGGTTTACTGCTGCAACATGGAATAACTCGGGATGTAGGAGCCCAGGATATTAGTATTGAACATCCCAAATAAAACCCTGCAAGCAGCCCTGGCAGGGGATTGCTGCATTAACCTCAGCCCCCTCTGCTTTGTACCCTCCAGCTGTCACGTTCTTTAAGAGCTCAGGTTTTCCTTTTAGTGAGAGGAAATCATTGTCTTTGATATAATGAACTATTAGGATTATACTGTGCACTGTACAGACAAATGGTAAAAACCAGGGAGTGCTCCAGGGAGCTTTCCATTCAAAGAAACAGGAGTGACAGAGATCAGGAGCAGGGAGAGGGGCATGGGGGAATGGTATGCTTGCCGTCACCCTGCCTGTCAGTGAGTGAAGGTTTGTTGTTTCACAATCCTGACCCCCAGACACATTCTAGTCCACGTTGTTAAATCTCCATCAATAACACAAACCTTCCCAGAAATCATGAAATAAAGGATAAGCGTGGCATGTTTAAGGTCATCCTGATGGAAGACTGGTGGAGCTGGTGATACAATACGGTTGTTATCTCTGTTGGACGTTTCTCTGGACGTGGAACCCAAAACATGTGTTTTTCCATTAACTTATGTTCACCTACTTGACTTGGCTTTGCTCTTCCTCCAGGAAGCATTATCTACTCCACAACGTGAGGTTCAGAGACTAGATGCAAATCTCTCACCATAACCGTGCAGGGTCCTGACACCACAAACTGTAGGTGGGGTGGAGAAGGCTTGAAGAAGCGTCGGCATATTGAGATTACTTTGGGAAACAGGTGCTACGTGTCGGAGTCTGGAACTTCTGCACGGATCTGGTTCTTCTGTTTCTCCTGCCTTGTTTTCATCCTCCTTATATAGCTCCATCTCTGTATTCGCTGCAGAATTTTCCAACAGTGATTCTACCCAAGGCACTGTCTTCCCCTAAATCAACAGGCCAGGCTGCGACAGAATTATAAACTCAGCATCAGTGAAAGCCATATTGCTCAGAGTGGGATTTGCATAAACTGTGCATCAAAAAAACCCTAATATTTAAAGTGTTATAACAAAGTAGAAAAAAACCACTTTCAAGCTGTATGACAACCTTATGAATATGCAAATTAGGATCCAAAGACAATCATCTTCTGGTTTACAGTAAATATTGAGGCATAACTGTGGAGCATTAAGTGGCAGATTTAGGTCCGTATCCATTCTTTTTTATTTATTTCTTTTTAATACAACACTTAGAGACCAATTTTATTGTAATGTACCAAATCTATTGAGTATTCCAGTCAGCTGATAGCGTTTTAAAATCATACTTATTTTGGCATTTCTTATTGAAAGTAATAGAAGAGCAACCAGTGGTGATAAATTTGTTTGTGGAAAGCAGCCTTGCTTGTCATAGTTGTACACTGTTGTAACTAGGGCAAAATTACACTATAAATTTAGGGATTTATTGTCGTTTTTCTTTGGTAGTGGCCAGCTTTTCATATCCTACATGCAGGGCTGTCCTGTGTCTTGTCAAGAAAGCATCGCTATAAAATCTGTGGTTACTGTACATCAGCAAAGGCACCTTGTGGGATCTCATAGGGGAAAAGGTGCCTTTCCTGAATTCACCTTGGCTCGCGTTCCTTAGCCTCACAAAAATTGGGGATGGAGTTTGAAGGCTTGATTGTGTTATGTGCCGTGCTGGATGTACATGTTTGTTTGCTGCAAAACTCGGGTGGGTTCTCATGCGCTGAGCTTGTGCTCACAAATTCTCTACACCTGATGTATTTAATAGTATGCAGTTGGTTTTATTTTGCATCTTAATAATCAGATAATATAATTACATACTTTGTTCTGAGTTGTCACCTACATATTGTATCTGCTGATAGCTGTTTGATTTTTGGACTCCATCCAGTACTAATGGCACATCTATGTATGGCTATAGGATTTGAGCAGTTCTTGCATAATTATGATTATTCTCACAAAATCCCTGCAGGGGCTGAGGTAAGGAACTATGCTTTCCCATCTGCATGGCAGGAGCCCTTATAAAGGAGGTCAGATTTTCAAAAATGCTTTATGTGCTTAACAGGCAGTTAGATAAATGGATTTCTCAAACTCATCATGGTAATACAGACCCTCACCTTCTCAGGCAACTTTGAAAAAATCCACAAGATCTCAAGCAACGTATTTAAGTACATGAGTGTTTTTAGATTGTGACCCACGGCCAGGTGAGAAGTTGATGTTAAAGCCAGAATTAGAACCTAAATCCCACTGCCTGTTCCTAAGGAAGGCCTCATTACCCTGTTGTTATCATCAGCGTGTCCCATGTAGAATTCTAATTTGGACTGAGTATGAGCGCTTTGTAATGATATATTTATCAAGAGGACAAGCATTGTCGTGGATGATTTGGTTTTTCCCCTCACTCCCTTCTGTTACGCCACGGTCATTGCCTGGAAGCACAGTTACGGTGCTGTTACGCAAATGAAAAGCTGCTCCCAAGAGTTTAGCACGTAGAAAGCGCACGTTACCAGCAAATTTGATTTGCCCTGGTACTTTAAGATCAAAAGCATTATCTTTCCTTCTATAAATTTTAAGCATGTGTAACTCCACTGAATTAATTAGATTACTCCTTTCATTGCACTGAAACTAGCATTTGTAATGCATGTCTGGTGTATGTAATTTATCTATGTGAGTGTAGTGGGTTATGGATCAGTTGCTGCTGCACCTTTATATTTTCCTTCTCTGTAAGAGTATGAAAGTGAAAATTCATATGTGCTTTAAGTTGTAATCTCTGAGGATTTGTTGCATATGAGGCAATAAACAACTGCGGCAATTGACTAAATGCCACAGCACAGCAGTTTATTTTAATTATGCTACAAAGGAATGAATATTATTGTTCTTATGGTACAACATAACAAGAAAAGAAGAAAAGGAAATTGTATCCCTCTCTCTCCTTGGGAGAGTTTAGCAACAGTATATTGCTTTTCATCGAGGTTTTCAGGGCAGCGGAATCCAGAAAGAAAACATGATAGGAACTAATTTAGAGAGGCTATGCAAAAAACCCCACCCTATAAAAAAAAAAAAAAAAATCACATTGCCTCTCTCATCTTGAGCTATGATGGGTTCTGGTTTCATTTACCAATGTCTGCAAGAGGGAATATTGGAAAACCTGGTAGTTTTAAGTTGGTAGTTTGAGGTTTTTTAGGAGACTTAGCCAGGAAGGGTTTGGATGAAAGATCTGGTTGATGAAGGCTGACGATTTGCTGGTACGTTGTGAGGGCAGACCTGCTTTTTTCCTTTGAGTCAATCTGAAACCTGTGCTGTAGCACTCAGGGCTTGGCTTGGGTTGCTAACCACAAACAACTAAAAATCCTGAGCCATGCCTCAAAAACGCCATGTGAATATAATAGCAATTTTTTTTGTTTTGTGTGGCCTTCCCCCTCTGAGCTTGGAGTGTTACGCTTTGGCCAGGTTTTCAGGATCTTTGCCACTGCTGGGACATGAGACGCTGTTTCCTTTCAGAATGAAAATAGAGTGTTTCACACAATTTCATGATAACAAGAACAAATTTTTATGAAGAACATAGAGGGGAAAATGTCTTTGCAGGAAGCATCTGGAGATTCAAAATATAATCTCTAGGATTGACATTTTTGATTAGGGTGCAGTTTTAGTTCAGGGTCACTGCTCTGAAGATTTTGCCGTTTCTTCACTGAGAAACAAAACGGAGACTTTGTGGCCGGTTATGGCAGCTCAGCATTTTGTGCACTGTACTGGGTTCAGGCACGTTCGCCTTAGGACAAGGACTGAGAGAAGGGTGCAGCTTTTCTGTGCCTCAGGCAATGTAACATCTTTTAGGTGGCTTGGGTTGGGTTTTTTTGTGGGTTTTATTTTGTTTTTAACTCCGTGCACAGATGTGAGGTAGGTGTCTGACTTTGTATCAGATTACCTGTTGCTTGTCATGATATAAAGGACCCAGGTACTTTCTGATCAAGGTCTAAGTAATATCATTCTGAAGATTAGATGTGCGATTTTATGGAGATGATTAAGATAAAGTGAAGCATTTAAAAAAAAATTACAGTGTGTCTGTAAAGTCAAAAAGCATAATTCTCAATGCCCCAGCAGGGGGCTTGGATGCTACCAAAGCGAACTTAGAAAACTGTTACTGGAAATCATTGACAGAAACAGGAAAAGCCTGAAGTTAAAAACTGAAATAGTACCTTAGCCATTAAAACACCGGTTAAAGCTGGTGGAAAGAAACTGTTAAAACTGTCCACAAGCTGAAGTAATGAAAGAAAGAAGAACTGAGCCAGTTACATCAGCTCTGTATATTCTGTTCAGGGCATAACAGAGTAGTTCAGATGATGGCAGGGTGTAACTCTCACTGACTCTCTGGGGATTTTAGGTTCCGGTCTTATGTGGGTATTGAAAAAGTCTTATCCATCATCCACAGAACATACCAGGTTTCAGTTAATGTTGGGAAAGAAATGAATACAGGAAGCCAGGAGGGTGAAAAGTTCTTCAAATTTACCAGTTTAAGTGGATTGCTTCTAATCGTAATTTCTTTCGACAGCATAGTCCTTAGTTTGTCTCTTTGTGTCCTTGATGTCATTTGATTTCCTTTGGCTTACCAGATGCACAGGTATTGCTCAGGTTACCTAAGTCTAGCACATGTGAGCTGTTTACTACATCTTTCACAATATCTTTCTATACAAATGATCTTGCCAAGAAATAAAGTATGTTACAGCAAATCCCTCTTTGGGCTTATACAGAAATCCTCTGGTCAAAAGGGAAATACATGTAGTAGTCGGTTCCTCCTCCGCTGTATTCGTTCAGAATTTCCTGCCTGTGTCGGGAAAATGTGCAAGACACCATCAGTAAGTCAGTGAGATTTCCAGTACAAGGAACAAAGAATTTTATTAGAATGAAGGAGCAAGCTGTAGGATTTTGTGTGCCTTGCTTCAGCTGAGGTATATTTTATTTGGAAATGACATGGTGTGGTTGGACCAGTTTTGTCAAACATTGTGTCTCATTCATGCCTTCAGTACACACATGAATAAAGGGGTGGAAAAACAAATACTGTGTCTCCCAGGAGAGAAAGATACAGGTGATTTCCCCTGAATATTTTCATTAGGATTAATATAGCAACCTGCAGGTTGCACAGAAATAACAATTCCAACCAACAGGCTTAAGTAAAAGAACCCAATGCACACCTTTCTCCAAACAGCCAGATGAAATCATAGAATCATAGAGTCGTTTAGGTTGGAAAAGACCTTTAAGATCATCAAGTCCAACTGTTAACCCAGAACTGCCAAGTCCCCACCACTAAACCAGGTCCATCAGCACCACATCTACACGTCTTTTAAATACCCCCAGGGATGGTGACTCCACCACCTCTCTGGGCAGCCTGTTCCAGTGCTTGACAACCCTTTCTTTTGGTGAAGCAATATTTCCTAATACCCAATCTAAACTTCCCCTGGTGCAACTTGAGGCCATTTCCTCGCGTCCTATCCCTAGTGACTTGGGAGAAGAGACCGACCCCCACCTCACTACAGCCTCCTTTCAGGTCATTGTAAAGAGTGAAATCTCACCTGGTGATAACATCTCTCTCATATATCAGATTCAGTCCCTAAGAACTGGGTGGGATAGAAAGTAATGCGATTCTAAAGTTTTAGTAAATTCGCAGATTAGCTGGTTCCAGTCCTGAAGCCACGCGTGCGCAGAAGGGCAGCAAATGGACTTTGCATCAAAAAGCGTCTCTGTTCTGAGGTCGCGAGTGGAGACTAGATCCTACGCTGACCCTCAGGTTATACTAAGCAAACATTTTCAAAGGGTCTCAATGAAAGCCTACTTAGTTAACATGAGCCTCTCTTCATTCTTCATATTTCAGAGATATAAATCAGTATCCTCATGAGATTTTAAACAACTCTGACATTATATATCATATACTTTTGTTGTATCATTAACATCTGTCTTATTTAATGCTAAGGAATTTTGCCAACAGAGCACAGGCGTTTCCTTATACCCGTGGGGGAAAAACACTAAAATTAGTTTTTGCCACGTGGCCCAAAAGGCTTGGACACAGACACGTTTTGCAGTAGTCATTTGTAGATTGTATACAAATAAAGACATTTCTCACATAACTATATTCAGCTTACAAGTGCCAAATATAATCTGCGTAAGTTCTTGTAAACAGTAGAGAAACTAAGATTTTGAGCTTTTGTATCCTAGCTTTGTCCTTTTAAAGTTTATTTAAATAGTATATGGGCTTTTTTCTAATTTCCTACATCTTTTTTTTTATATTTTATTTGCTAAATCAATCATATGGTTGACCTTTGCCTGATTTTTGTCTGTCTTCCTAGCTATCTACTTGTTCCGTGTGTCTAAAGTACACACGCTTATTTGCAGTTAACAGACATGGATACATTTTTGTGCAAAAGCTGTATAGTATCTACCAATAATCCAGCATCATGGATTCAATTTCAGATAATGCATCTCTTGAAGAGTGGAATGTAACAGCAGCGGCTTTGCTTTCTGTGTGTGGTGCGTGCTTTTCTGTAATCCCAAACTGTAACAGGATGGAAGGGAAGTTGGCAGGGTGGCTGTCATTTTTTTTGCCTCATCTATGGAAAAAGACAAGGCAGTTCCTGTATCAGTAATAAATGGTAAATACAAAGTGCTTGTCTGAAATCTAGGATACACTAAAGCAAGTGAGAGAAGACTCCTGTCTAGAGCTTCAGGCTCCAAATCACTTATGTGACTTTGGTTTTGTAGCATAACAAAAACCAGGAATAGGTGCCAATATTTAGTCCTGAAATTGCCACCTTGTATTTGCATATTCATATTGCTACGAGTCCTATTTCAGTACAATCTTGAAATGAGATTCAGGGTATCATCTCTATAATAATGTTTGTTAATATTTAACATCTAGTAAGCTAAACAGACAACGATTCAGTGACAGAAGAAAGAAATTGGATGAATCTCAGGCAGCATATCTCCACCAAATGTATTCTCCAGCCAGAGCAGTAGCTCACTGACATTTTGTCATTCGTCTACCTGTGTACAAGTTTTTCTGGGCTGGAAACAGTGGTGAGAAAGGTACACATGTATTTCAGATAAAGGCTTTTTAAGTTAAGTGGAAAGGTAAAGGAGCAATGGGAGTTCAGAGGGGCAAATGGTATGTGCTGAATTGCTGTTTTCTGTGTGAGAGAGAGTGACAGGTCAGAAATGAGCTTGGAAGAGCAGTGGGCTGGTACAGAACCCACGTCTGCCTTCCTCAGTACTGTATTTACTGAGGTCATGGCACATTCCCTACTTGCCCTTTCCCTTTTCTTCTCAAAATCAGGGTGTGGCCATTAGTAGATGTTTCTCATCTATTCTAAAGGCATTAGTGGTACGGAATAGACCTATAGCTGGAATAACGAGTGGAAAATGAAGCTTGGCATAACAGACCCCTGGGGAATGGCAGCCAAAATATCTGTGTTGTGTAGCACTTATACGATAGCCTATAAAATAGAGATTCACAGGGTAGACTATTATAACGGAATTAGAGTCTTTACAAAGTACATTAAAACACTGCTTATAACAAAATCTGAACTCGTATGTCTCAGGGAAGATAATTATTTAAGTAAATTATCTGAGCCTTTGAACTAAACCAGCTGAGTCCGTGGGTGATTTACAGTTCTCCAACAACAGCTGGTGACTCCACTTTCAGCTAAACTAAAGCTAAAGAAAGGTCTTCCTGCCTTCTTCTGTTTTTAGTGCAGTCATTTCTTGCAAAAAGAAAAAAGCTTTGTATTCAAGTTGGTTAAAAAAAACGGAAAGCCTTTCAGTGCATTTTTAGTTTCTGTTTTCTGGTAAATGTTAGTCCAGACAGACACATGCCATGGATATGTAAT
Organism: Sula dactylatra; assembly: GCA_013389905.1. Lineage (NCBI taxonomy): Eukaryota > Metazoa > Chordata > Aves > Suliformes > Sulidae > Sula > Sula dactylatra. The sequence goes on from WEKW01012780.1 coordinate 130,472, forward strand.
TCAGATTCTCAAGGATTCTTTTGAGTTGATTTCTAAGGTATTTCTGGTACCTCTTAAGTTTTAAATACATGGTAAAATTATGATCCAGAAAACAGGTTGTCGAGACTTGTACTGTGTGTGTAATCGCGGAAGCATACAATACTTATGATATCCAAAGCTTTGTTAATTCTGGGGTGCAGATGTTGAAAAAGAATAGCATGCTTAATAGCCAAGGGAATATAATAAGAACAATATTTTCTCGTTTCTCTTATATTCATCACCAGGGTGTCCAGACACACTTTTATGTAATCCTGCTTTAGTAGCTGAAGTAGTTGTATTTACCTTGAACTGATCCAAATCAGGAGGGAAGTGGGATATCGCGCAGAGATTTAAAGAACCATGATCTCCTACCCCAAGTTCTTGATTAGCTTTTAGGAAGGGCCTTGTACCAGAATACTGCTGGGCCAGTAAAACCAGTCCAGCCATGATGGAGATTAATGGACTAGATGAATTATCGGGGATCGCTTACAATCCTACCAAATCGTAGATATTGCAGTTTCATTAACAGAAAAGATCAAAGAAAACAGAAGATTTTTTTCAAGTGAGGTGAAAAGAAAAAGAAGATATGGGAAGACCTGACAAAGCAAGAGTCACATCAATATTTTTATGAGTGAAAACCAGAAACGAGGCCAGAATCAAATGAATGTGTATGATTTGTTGGGCCATTAGCAAATACATGTAATGCATATAATTTATTATCCTTTATTTTCCAAATTCATGCTGTAACATGGCCGCATTTTCTTAGGAAAACCTTCTCTATTTTTTCTCCCATAACACTTCTGTAGGAGGAGAGCTCTCTATAAAAGTCTGCAAAGCCAATATACTTTCAGATCACATTCTCACCTTCGCATCCCACATAAGAATTCCCTCTCTTGTAATACCTTCAGAATACTTTCATTGCAATTTAGATTACCTGCACGTTAAGACTATTGCTTATAACACAGCTCTGATGCCGATCTTTTGTTACCCTCAATTACGTGCTGCATCCAGCTAGGGTCTTTTATCCTACATTTAGTCTGCCAGCTCTTCAGCTCAAGGATAATAGTTTCACCTCGTGTTTATACAGTGCCTAACAGAGTATTCACATGAGGCCACAGTTACCGGGTGAAAATCTGCATGGAGTGAAAAGGTGGCAGCATAGTATGGAAATCTGAGTTCACGCAGGTGAGACTCAGAGTAGTGGGTAGCATAAACACTCAGAAAGGAGAGGAGGTAATTTTTATGATTGTTCGTAACTTTATCATCCTTTCTGTTTGCTGTTTAGGAAGTGATGATTAGGAAAGTGATCCAAAAGCTCTGAAATGGACATATGCTTCCATAAGCAAAGTGAAAGAATTTGCTCCGAAGTTGATTTCCCTCACTGCAGCAGGTAAAACACTCCCATAATCATGTTTTACTAAAGCCATGGCTCAAGGTACACTAAACCAGTCATTTTCTCTGCCTTGATCTGGAGCATTCAATTTAATCTCCATCTTGTTAAGAACAAAATAATAATTAAAAGAAGAAGGGGAGGGGGGCTTAGTTTACAAGGCCATATCTGGCATACAGATGAGTAATTAGAGTGCCCTAAATATAGTGGTTTGCCTTTATCACTGCGATACGACTAACTTTCATCAGACATGTACAAACAGAGCACTACAAAGCTCTAACATTAAAACTGTCACTACCAACTCAAGGTGTTCCTAACAGTCACATCAAAGGAAAAAGCTCCCACAGTGAGATCAGGAGCTGCACAGTCCACAGCCCGGCTTTGTTATTACACTGTTGTGCAAAAAAAGCTCATTAAAGTTGCATTACAAGAAGGTAACAATAAAAGATTTCATTATTCCTCTTCTGNTATGTATTCAGAGATAACGTGTGAGCATTGGGATGTGGCAGAATTGAAGTCAAGGTGTGAAAAAGACAACTCATTGGATAGGAGGCCTCACACTGGGCCTGTACGTGTGTGTGCGTATACACATCCTAGGATGGCCCCGTTACTATTGCTTGTGATAAATAATTCACTTGAGGTGTAATAGAAGTAAGATCACCCCCATTGTATCACTACAGAGTTGAGTCACAAGGAAGTAATATACTTACCAAAGGTGTGAATAGACAGATGTCTCCCAGTTCTGCTCTATGCTCAGAAACATACCTTTCAGATGTGTTTGGGTTGTCTTGTCGTGAGAATCTGATAAGTCACGGTGGAGCCTGCCTGCTGTTTGATCCAGTGGAAACAAGGAAGAGGAAACAGACGCTCTGTGCTGAGTCGATGCTGAGTTCAAAGAGCAGATGAAACTCTTAGAAGAGAGAGGAGAAAGAGCACAGAGGTAGAAATAAATGAGCAGACGGAAGAGAGAGGAAGGTACCCACCAAAATATGGTGATAAAGGACCTGAATCAAAAAAGCACAAAAGCAAAAAGGAGCCTTATTCTAAAGGTGATAGCACTTGTGCATATCTCACAAAACAATCCAAACAAATGGCAAGGAAGTACTTCTTCACAGAAGAGCTACACAGAGTTAGCTAAAAGATGCACTCCAGCTGGCTTGCAGACTTGGGCTACTCCTGTCACTAGGGACCAGGGTAGCTGACCCACCTGGTGTGTGGTTTGGATTAGGGATACAAGAGAGCATCTGGGTGTGCCGCCAGTACGAGCTGCAGGTTTGAATTCCTGCTGGTGAGCTCGGGATGTCTGTCATGTTTATCTCGCCCGCTCTGCCATTTTATTAGTCACTAGAAATGCAGCCAAAGTCAAGGCAGTGTGCTGATAGCATGCTTTGTTTGTCTTCCTCAGAGTTAATAATGGACTTGGAGAAATGAGTTATTACGCTAATCATCAAAATTACAAGGGGTTGCTGCTGGAAGGCTGTGGTTCTGTGTTCCTGGCCAAACGGCAGTCCTCTGAATTTCCTTCCCTTCCCTCCCCTTCCCAGCGATTCAGCCCACCCGCCCGCTTTGGTGGCTCCCCTGATTGACTGCCACGCTTTTCTTGCATGGCTTGGTCCAAGGAGCGGCCTGACAAAGAGCAGCACTCCTCAGACTGCACAGCGTATGGCACTTCTCTTCGTGCCATCCAGCCAGTTCAAGGCTGCTTTTTAGTCCGAGGTAAGTAGCAGTGGTGGAGGTGTGTATGACAGCCTGACCTTGATGTGGGGTTTTCCTTTACCCCTTGAATACGAAGATGTAAGTGAATCTGTGACCTTTGTGAAATGATTTGGAGGATCCAAATCTAGCCCCTGTTGGCGAGATATCCAGACCACAGAAGCTTTTACCCTCCTTTGGTGCTGAAAGCTAAGGGGAAAAAAAATACAAATGTATATTTAGGATTCTTTTAAATTATTTTCCTAACAGTGAAGCAAAGTTGATTATGTTTTTGAACTTTAAACTGAGTCAACAGATTAGAAGATAAAACATTTATATTTAAATCTTTACCTGAATTTACCACCCTGAAATTTTTGGATATGTGTATCTGGGTTTTGTCATCAAGTGTGTTATATTAAAATCAAAGGTAATGAAACCATTGATCTGCAGTAAGACAATATTAATATTACCATATAGCTTTTATAATTAATTTGCTGCCAGATGAAAGGGAAACACTAGGTCCTTTTAGTGCTGGTGATTAAAGCAAAAAGTAAACCTTTGAAAGCCAGATTTGCATGTACAACATGTTGCACTAATTCCAGCAGATCACTTGGAAGTTGTTAGTATATTTGGAGTCACATTGTAAAGTTTCGGATAAAAGACTTACTGACTTGCAGGGGAAAAATCCAGTCTGTGCTAGGATATTGAAAATTCTAGGAGTGTAAGGCTTGCTAGATTCATGTTCCAGCTTAATTTTTGTGTGTGTTTTATTGCAGGATTTAGGATTTGAACAAAAGGTGGTATCCACATTAACAGATAGGTCCGTATGAAACTTAGGAAAGGAGAATGGACGGGTCAATTGAGTCTGTAGAGATTTAATGCATTTTTAGTAACCAATGCAACCTGGCTTGTTTGTACAGCTTGTCTATATATTCACTCAAATAACTGAAAACCTATCGGGAGACAAGCTTGATAATTCACATTAACGCAGTTCATACTGCTACTTGCAGTATGAGTGCTCTCACCGGTGCTTAAACTTAGCTCAGGTTATTGGGCACCTCTGTTTAACTGTCACTTGTGAAGCGATGAAGCCAAATGAAATGCTTTAGATTTGTACCATGTCAGAATGATGCTGTCACTCCTGTTTTCAAGTTAAGGTCTTCTAGAAGTAGCATAAGGGACTTGAAAAAAATCCAGTTTTGGGTTTAAAACTTGAAGCAAGATGCATAACTCTGCTCTGTACTTTTCCTCTATGTAATCCATATATTGTGTGATAAAAGAACAGGGATGTAAGCTCCAGACACCTTTTCTTATACAAGTTCTGTGTGGGGCCTGTATATGAATCTAGGATGTCTGTGCACCGTATCGTTTAAAATCAATGTTTCCATGGACTTCAGGGGCTGTAGATCCAGCCCTGTCATTACATTGCTGTTTTCTGACTCCTCATTTTGTAAAGCTCAGTAAAGGAAAATGAAATGAGACCCTTTATTTGCTGTGCACATTCATTATGAACCTTCTGCTACACGAGAGAAGGCACTTCCCTCTGTTCCTAAAATACTTTATGTTGGATCAAGTACAGTCAGTCATCTTGCAAACAGCATAAAGCTGTCCTAAAAAATATATAGCTGGCATAAACTCTGTATTATGCACTCTGGTGTTTTGAAGATCAGTCACAACTGACCCAAATAAAAATAATACCACTGGGTTCATCTGACAGAGCATACATTCAGTGTTAATGGCCACGGAGCCGTGGCTGGAATGATTTTATGTGACTTTGTACAAACCTTTTTGCTGCTCCATGGAATGATTATAAAGGCTTTCCTGATTCCCAGGTGCAGGTTGAGACTTAATTAATTAATGCCTGCAAAGCACTTTAAGATCTTAGATGAAAGGTATCGCAGAAGAGCAAATATCATTATAAGTGAAATATTTTGAAGGAAAAACTTGGAGGAGTGATTGAAGTTTGCATGTGGCTGGAGTATTGAGCTGATGCTAGGTGAGGACAGACTTAATCCCTACAGATGTTCGTAGTTATATTGATGTGCTGGTGTGGTTTGCATGTTTACAAGGTATCTTGTCTCTCTGCCCTTCTAGGAATAATTGAAACCCCTAATATTGGACTCAAAACATAATTTGACATCATACTGAAACACATTCTCAAAGGAATTTTCCTTCCAGCACTGAATTTTCATAGTGATTATAAATTAGTCAAGTTATTTACATCTTTCACTTCACTTAATGATAGTCAAATAAAACAAAAAACAAACCCTGCAAACTACTTTTCCTAATGTTTGATTTTCTTTGTATAATTATGCCCTAAAGTCTAGTTCTTTATTCTCAGTCTGCAGCCCTCGATGAATGCAGAAAGGACAGAAGGGAAGAAAATATCTAATACTTTATCCTGGGCTTTGATTTCCAAAAAAGGCAGCTCAGGTATGGTATCTTTGTGTAGCTGTATTCCTTACTCTGATGGCTCTTCTGTTTTTTCAGTAAGGTGGCATCCCGAGGCTATAGATAGGCAGGTAAACTTTTCAATTTTGGATGTCCTCTAGCCTATCAAGATTAAAAATAAAAATTAGGCAGCAATTTCCTTATTGTTCCATACTACCCAGTTTCTCAGGCACAAAAATAATTCCTGCAGAATCAACATGACACTTTCATCCTTGCGTAATTTTTCTAATCTATGTGTTTACAAGAAAACCAGCAGCACTTAGATGTGAGTATAGAAAACAGAAAAATAACAATACAATTTTAAATTAATCTGCAAGTGCTAAATATTGTTTTATTATTATTATTTATACCCAGCATGAATTTCTGAGCCATTATGAAAAGATGAGTTTCACTCAAACTGACTTATTTTTCTCTTATTGAAAATTCCATCACAGTGTTCATGTGAGTTAATGGTACCAACAGTAACAGTTGCTGCTTGTCAGAGATCCTTTAATTTCCCCCGTTTCCAAATCAGGATGTCATTCTACTCCCTTCCTCCAGAATAATTTTATAATATCATCAGCAAGGAGAGCTTACTGCTCTCTACCTGTATTACAGCTTGGAATTATGAGCCCATCGTTTATGCCCAAACTGATGATTCACTCTGTTTTCCCCATGCAAAATAAGCACGCAGTAAAGACTAAAATAGAATTCTGCATTTTCCATTTTAGGAAAGCAATAAAGGAAACAGGCTTTGCCCATTTTTTTAAGGGCTTATATTTATCTGAAAGTGTCTTATTTGTCACTCACGTGCTATTCATTCTGTGATAGTATGAAAAGTACGTAAGGAGGGAAAAGGCTGGTGAATTCAAGGCATCATCTTCTCAGTGCAGTAAGATCCTCTTGGATGAAAGACATTATAAAACATAATTGTATGATTAGTACATTCCATATAAACACACTTCTAAACCTCCTTATAAATCCTCTGTTCCTCTAGGTGCAGCAAACATTTAAGAGACATATTTGTAGTTTTTTCTGTTCTGGTTTTCTTTAACAGCACCAAAGAGTTTCATAATATTAACTGGAAAATAATTATAATGTCACCAATATTTAAAAAATGTCATTACACTTTTTCTTTTCTTCAGATAAGTGATGTACAGAACAATAATTAAATGTCAGGAAATGAATCACAGATGAGATACCAACATTTGATAGTGTTTTGTAAACAGACTAAATGAGTCCAGAGAGAGGTGGAAACTATTGATGTTTCCATAAAAAAAGAGAAAGTCTCCAGAGAGCCTCTGGAAGGAGAATATGTTATTGAATGTAAATACAGGAGCCTGATAAAGGTGGACTGTAATCTATTTGGGAAAGGAAGTGATTTGATTCTAGGTAATTTAAATACAAGGCTTGGGAGACTGATTCTCACCAGCTATCATCACTTCTCAAATAAGGGGGTTTGCCCCTTTTTTCTCCCTGGTTTTGCTCCCCACAAATTTGAGGACATGAGCAGTTAACAGGTTTGAAGACTTCCACTTATGTGACAAAAAGCATGTCCCAAACCAATGTCAACAGAACGGCAGCTGGGAGGGGGAGCTGGAAGGCCTTAAGAATTACTGATTACTTTTTAGAAGTGTATTGGCCACATGCACTTTATAAGAATTAGAATGTACATATGATCTTAGCTTTCCTTGTTGATATTACCAGCGAGATAGAACTAGATGGCTTCTTAGACTCTCTGGTTCTACTGCTGCAAAACCACCCATCTTGTGCCTGTAAAAGTTAAAACTGACCTGGAAAGAATGATAACAAATAGATCTGCTCTCCTAATATTATATTTATATGCTAGTTAAGTATTCCTTAGAAAATTGAGAAGTGATTCAACTGAAGTCCTTCTTCAGAACTTTATGCATTATAGTTTTGAAGGAGAGCTCTGGAAGAACCTGAGGGCAGCTGTTCTGATTAGCACTTTGTTTACCTGAAAAGGATTGTTCAAGTCTCGACTGATAGTTATTTGTGTTGATTATTGTCATATTTTTATCTATCAAGGCACTGTGGGAGATACACAGAAGAGATACTGCCTGAACTGAAGAACCTAGAATATAAATGAAATACACAGTGCGTCAGTTGTTACTGTCTTGACATATGTCAGCATGTGCAGCATAACAATGCAGTAGGGTTGTAAGGATTTGATTAATTATATGGAGTAATATCATTGCCTGAATTATTGTTTAACAGTAAATTAGTACAGCAAGTTCGTTTTGTAATGAAGATGGGTTTCTCCCATTCCTACATCCATAGTATGGATTCTGCAATGAAATGCAATGATTAATCAGCAAGCAAACAGGTGCTATTAAAAGAAGTCTCAGAAAAATAAAGTAGAGAGCACTGAAAACCGTGAATTAAGTCACCATTTTAGCAAATAGCTTCATAGGGATTAAGGTAAAACTGTGAGGAGTGTTTATCGAGTGTATTGGCACAATTCTAGAAAGATGAGACTTAATTAAATGTGTAAAGAGCAAACTTCAATGCCTTTCCTGAATTAAGCCTTGCAAGGTAAGACGGATCGTATGTCCCCAGAAACCTCTGGCATAGCCACAGAACTTGTGAGGGCATGGCCAATTCTGGATACAGGTTGACGTCTACATGCACAGATTTGGGTGCACAATCAAGACAAAGTACATAATTTCATGCATGCTGGATTATGTCATTTTTCCTATTTACTTTAGCTAATGTGAAACAGGGAGAAGACACTTTTCTTTCTGCTGTCTGTCTGTTTGGTGGTAAGCTTTATTTTGAGCTTGTACGGTACACAGCAGAATAAAGCCCCCACCTAGGATGTTTAGATGGTGCTGTTGAATAAATTACTATCTCATGTTACTTTTGATTCAAGGAATGCTGTTTTTTAGTTTACAAAAAGCTTAAATTAATAAAGCTTATGTGCAGCTGTGAGGGGAGCTATGTGGTCGTACATCTTAAGTGCATTGGAATGGGAAACAACATTCTCTGCACCCTGAATGTTTCAAACACCGATGAATTGTGGCAGGTGCCTACATCCTTGCACTTCTTCAATTGCAGACAGAGTTGAAAGTGGCACTAGGTCCCAACAGATGTATAAAATCAAGTATGTTGCTGATAGGGGTTTCTTTGTTTTCTTACCATTATTTCCCCAGAATGAAATATGCAGTTGTGATAAAAAAATTACATGGCAAAAGCTCCTTACGTGAGGGATTAAAAGTTAAATCTGTCTTTGTTCTAATTTTCTTCTCTTCTATTTCAATACATCAAGCAAATGAAGCTGATTTTCATTCTGTCCAAAGTCACAGCAGCTTGAATTTTTTTGCATTAAACAGTAGGAACGTGGGTTTACTTCACACAGTCCTTTAGTCAAGCAGAGAGTTTCCAAAGAGGAATTTTATTCATGTGCAAAGTAAACATTCTTGCAGTTTCCTCTCTGCACCTTCCCAATTGACTCAGACGACAGAAAAGTTCATTTACTGTAATCAATATCACTTTACCTCATGCGTCAATGAAAAAATACCTTCTGCAGTCAATAGCAATTAAAGAGACAGACAGGGACAGAAATATTGATGGAGGTGAAACCAGAGCTTTACACCTGCTTACTATCTTTTCTGAATATGTAACGGGACAACTGCTAATTGTAAAATATTGTATGAGTAAATGTTCATTGATAAACTGCCTGGAGAGGGAATCGCGCTTTCAGTGGTGCTGGACACAAAATCAGGTTTGGGGCTCTAGTTTGCTCGGTTACATGGAGGGTAAACGTAAGGAGCTTCAGGGACATCAGTGGGAATCAGCTGGAAATGGCAACAAACTTTGCACATAGGGCCAAGGTACAGGGGTAGTGGAACTGCCCTTCCAGTCCCGCAGAAATAATCTGTGGGATCAATGGCCTTTTTTTTTCTTTCTTTCTTTTTTTTTTTTTTTTTTTCCTAACAGCAAGGATAATGAGTGACTTGAATAATTTATGTTGAGATGGTGTGGTTAATTGGTACCTGCATTCTTTAAATAGAAAGGATATGTCTCTCTCAGAGGCAGTTCATCAGAACGTTATCTGGCTTAGAGGGAAATTGTCTCATGGCATTCTGTGGCCTCTTTTATAGAAGTCAGGCTGTCTAGATCATAATGGTGTACTCTAGCCTTTCTAAATCCATAAACTGCATCTTATCTCCAGTCTTCCCAGATGCAAGAGGAAGGCTTTTGTAACCAATCTAGTTTAGACGCTCTGAGACTACTCTGCATGTCAACCAAAGCATAGGAAAGAGGGATGATCAGGCAATTGACTTCAAAAGCACTCTCCTTATCCGAACTAAAATGCTAATCCAAATACCGGTAGCATTCAATACAAGTGAGGGGGAACGAAAAAAATGGACTCAAGAGCGGAGAGTATACAGCGTGCTTGGGGTGATAAAGTACACACTGAGGGAAATCCACCTTCCTGCAAAGGTCCTGTCCGCAGTTCCGTATCAACTGTGTGTTGAACAACTCGGCATTATGTACGTTGGCTGAAATCCTGAAATTCCTAATCAGTACAAAAAGCTAACCGTGAAGTTTTTAAAAGTTTCTTTAGGACATTATGCTAATTCAACCCATAACACGATCCTTTGTAAAGAAGTTCCTTGGGATTATGGCAGCATTCATTTGTATTACAATGGCATCTAGGATTTATCACAGAAAACCGTCTCCTTGTGCTGCCATCATACAACTAGAAAAACATCATAACACTGCCTAGTAACACTGCCTCTCGTTCTGTTTATGTGTTGTGAGATGCTAGGCGATGTAACAAAGGTTGGCAGGATCTGTAACTACAATGAAGAGAGTGGGGGGAAAAAAGTTTGCATACAATTAATTTGTGGAACTTCAGTTACTTCATATTAACGTGGACCTGCTGTTAACTGTCTCCTTAAATCGGTTCATTTATCAGAACTGGAAACGTGGCTTCAGTCTACCCAGTTAAAAAAATTGTCAGCATCTGCTTGTTTAGTGGTGCATAAACCCTTCTCCCAACTTGATATTAAACAATAAATTCTACATGAAAAATGTATTTAAGTGCTTTAAAAAGCGGAACTGAGTGCTATATATTTATTATCCTCTCTAGCTGTTCTTTATTAGAATGACAAGTCTTTAAGTTTGTGATGCAGTGACTCTAATGACAGGATCATCAGGACATTCTCCTCACCAGCCTTTTTGTATTAGAACTGAAGTAAAAAAATAATAATGCAAGATTCAGTCAAGCATTTTCTGCATAACATTTCAAACTGCCATTTAAAATGTACAAACATTCCTGAGCAAGGGAGATTCTTTTCTTCTTCCATCCTTTTATTCCTTTGTGGTAGCTTTCCCTAACAGTACTTTTGAGAGCTGAACATGGTTTCTGACTTGTGATCAAAACTGCATGAGAGCTCAGTCAGTTCTTCCCCCTTTCCCTCCCCACATCTCTCTTTCCTTTGCAAAGCCTGCCCTATAAAAATCAAATCCAATGCCCCCACTGAAAGACACTAGTTATCAAATAAGTAATTATTTCTACTGTTGCTCTGTTAAACCTTTGTTACCCCAGCAACGTATTTAACTGTGTGGTGGGGGGAGGACTGTAATTGAAATGTATAGGAAATCTATAACTTTCAAATGGAAATGCAAAAAGGAAGGCGTAAAACTGGTGTGTAATGGAAGCACCACCTTGTGAGCTTCTGCTGACCTTTTAGAGGAAACAGCAGTGATAATCATGGGCTGCAAGGCTGTGGAGATTCTCAACGGAAATGTGTGCCTGGATCTCAGAACACTTTCATACTCTGCAGGCTACATCTAAATATCATTATTATCCATTTTTAAAAAGTCAACCAAAAGATGCCTTTATATTTAGTAATGTAGCATCATAATTCACAGAATCACAGAACGGTGGGGCTTGGAAGGGACCTCTGGAGACCATCCCGTCCAACCCCCCTGCTCGAGCAGGCACACCCAGAGCAGGGGGCACAGCACCGTGACCAGGCGGGGTTTGAACGTCTCCAGAGAAGGAGACTCCACCGCCTCTCTGGGCAGCCTGTTCCACTGCTCCGACACCCCCACAGTAAAGAAGTTTTTCCTCATATTCACGTGGAACCTCCCATGTTCCAGCTTGTGCCCATTGCCCCTTGTCCTGTTGTTGGGCACCACTGAAAAGAGTCTGGCCCCATCCTCTTGACACCCACCCTTTAGATATTTATAAGCATTGATAATTCCTGTGTGATGCATCTTCCCATTATAAAGCCACTGGTTTTCTGCCTTAAACATGCATTTCAACATCCATTGTTTCTCTGAACTCAGGATTGGAGGAGTTTAGAAGTTGGATTTTTGATTGACTCCTATCCGTTGCAGCTAGTGTGGTTGACATTATGCAGCAATTTCTTTTTAAAACTCCACATTTAATATTCTTCACTAAAATCCCTCTTATGTTTGTCTGGTATGAGCTGAGGCAGGTAAAACAAATTAATTAAATCTTCTCTCATTGACAGCATGATGAAATCTTAATGCCATTGTTTGAGAGCTCATGCATCCTCTTATCTTTTTGTTTAGAATCTGAGGCAGTGAAATGTCCCATTTTTTTTGATGGAAGGAACGAGGAAGGTCCTCTCTCTACACAGGATCAAGGTTGGTACTTTGTAGGATAACACTTAAGTGAAATCTGGGTCATGTCAATTCCAGACCTTTTCATTAGTCGCTGCATTCGTATTTCATGCACGCATTATTTTCATGTGTCTTTTACACTTACTGTGGCACAGTAGGAAGAAGCAGACATAGAGATTTACGTGTGTATGGCAATGCAAAAGCATTATGATGAAATAATAATGACATAGTACTAACATCATAATATTATTTCAGTGAATTGTGAATAGTAAATAATGTCAATAAAAAAGCCTTTGTATCAGTATAACATCAGTCCTGGGGAACACATTAATCATGCAGTAACTATTAAGAAACAGAGCATTGCCCCTTCTACTGAAGGGGTGAGATACCAACTGTGCTGAAACCTGTGGGAATGATGTTCAAGTGAATAACTAGTAGCGAAGTCCCCTTCCACACAACCCTCCCTACACAACACATACAAACAAAGCAGAGGTCCAGCGCTTTCTCCAACCTTATTTTTCACACTGCAGACATGCTGCTTTAAAATAATACCTGTATATTTTCTGCTCCGCTTCAGAATGCTGTTAGCTGTCAGACAGAGACTTTTTTCCAAATGTTTTATTCATGTGTCACTTGACTGTTCATTTGCTAAGGGTTTACAAATGCTTCATCAATTATTAACAGTTCTGATACCTACTTGGTTTTTCGTCGTTGTTGTGTGCTTTTTTTTCTTTTTTAAGGAGGTGTCGGGGGGAGCGGAAGAGAACACTGAATTTAAGAAAGCAGAGATTCAAACAGAGATTAAAATAGGAATTAAATAATTTACATCCACTTACTGCATTACTCCAGCCAACTTAATTTTTAAAGGAAAACAGTTATACTAGAGACAATTTAACTAAGTGTTTCCAGTTGTTTCCAATGAGTACAGAACACCTGTGTTCTCTCCTGATGCACGCAGTATGCTAGAGATCAGCTTGTATGCTCTCAAGAAAGAGAATACACACAAGACTGAAAATAAAATGTAAGAATGCATTTGACCCTGTCTAGCAACCTGAAGTGAAATCCAATGCTTGGCAAAGGGGTTGGGACAAAGAATGAAGATCACATCGTTTTAGTAATAAAGGTGCAAGAGGAGGTGTGTTCTGGCCTCTGAATAGGAATGAATTTTAATGCCTAAAAAAGGAGAAGGTATCTAATACAAAGTCTATCTTTCATACTCACATCTTTTTGAGAAACTTCTGTTGCTCTTCCATTGGTACAACTGCCTGAATAGTTATACTGGCAAAATTAAGGCTTAAGTAAACGCTGACATATTTACCGGAGTCTAGGCCTACATATTCCTCAGATAAATGGCAAGAATAAGTCATTTTTTCTGCTTTTGTTTTCTAGAAGGCAACAAAATAACAAACATTTGCTGTTTTTATTTTCACTGGCGGTTAAACTATTTAATAACTGCTATTTCCAAAGGGAGGAGAGGAGCATTTCTTCCTTCTTAAAAAGAATAAACTAAAAAGGAAATTTTGCAAAACTGACTGAAAACTTGGACTACTGGAATAGCAGCCTTTCCACAAATGCCTTCAAAGTTGGTCTGTTCTCCTCTCCCTTTGAAAATTGTTCAGGAAATCTGCAGCTCTCGGTGCTGAAAGCCCTGTTTTGCTGAACAAATCAATACATGGGATTTCTTCCTACAAAGCCCTTTTAAGCTGAAGCAATTGTCTTGATGGGCTCTGACTCACTCCCAGGAAGAGTACAATCAATTATCTAATCTCATGAAAACAAAGCACAGGAGTGAGTGCACCCCGTATGCGGTGCCATCTCTGGTGCTGGGCAGCATGGTAACGTCTCGCACAAAGTATGGCTGGAAAATACAACAGTCATTATAAAAATGTCAGCCTGTTTTTAAAAGTTAACGGTGGGCTTTCAAAGGGAACAGTGCATTGAACACAAGGAGGGTTAAACAGACCGTAATATGCATTAAGCATGAAGTTATTGCTGTTAAGGGGTGGAAGTGGGAGGTAGAGGCTGCCACGAGCCCCGCAGCCCTCAGGGAGGTGAGCTAAACCTTGAGCCTGGCTCCCCACCCTGCCCCAGCCAATGGGGCTGAACCCTGCCTGGCCCCAGCCAATGGTGACGGAGCCCTTCCCGCCGTCAGGGTGGGTGGGGCTGGCCTCGCTGAGGTGATCTTCGCACCCTCGGTTCCAGAAGGTTCCGCCATGGCCACGTCTCTCTTTCAGCTGCCCAGGCAAGCGCGCGGTCCCTCTCCTGAGCTGTGTTCACCTCCTCCAAGCAAGGGGAGTCCCCAGGGAGCACTCTAGGGCAGAAATCCCTCTTTTATTTTATTTTTTTTTCCCCCAGAGTTAGTCAGGTGCTGCAGACTTCAATTTTCAGTGCCGCTCAGGCTCTGCTGACTGGGAAAAATGGGCCTCAGACAGCAACAGCAGTTCAAAGCTCACCAGCCAGGCCCCAGGAGTACGATGTGGCAAGGGTTCTATGTTTGGGCGATAAAAGAGGCAGGAATGCAATGATTTGTTCTGAGCATACATTATTCTTAACAGATGTTTCTAACAGAACTAGATTCTGCTAACAGAATGTAGAAGTTTAGGGCTGGCTTAGAAGCGATTCTCCAGGCTGCATTCACCCCTTCGGCTGTTGCATGGATTTCCCCTCAGGCTGCTCCCTGCCTGCAGTGAACAGGGGAGGGTTGATCTCCACAGCCGTCTACTCCATCTTGCTGTTTAGTAGTTTCATAGTCAACTCCATAAAGAGTCTGTCTTTACTCCGAGTCATATTCAAATTCCTCTTCCAAGGTATTGTCTGTGTGTTACCAAATAAAAGGCTTAATTTCATAATCATTTTGTAAGAGACAAAAATGTCAACACCCACCTCTTTTAATTTTAAGCTATTTTTGCAGCTAAATAGAGCTGTGTTCATTATCTCACTCCAAGAAATGAAATAGACTGATGGGTTTGTGTTGGGGTTGTAATCTCACAAAAGCTATAGTAAATACTCTCAAGAAATAGTCAAGAGTGCTTTTCCATAGATAAGCTACACAGACTTGATTAAAGGACATGCTCCAGCTGGCTCACACACTTGGGCTACTCCTGTCACTAGGGACCAGGGTAGCTGACCCACCTGGTGTGCGGTTTGGATTAGGGATACAAGAGAGCATCTGGGTGTGCCGCCAGTACGAGCTGCAGGTTTGAATTCCTGCTGGTGAGCTCGGGATGTCTGTCATGTTTATCTCGCCCGCTCTGCCATTTTATTAGTCACTAGAAATGCAGCCAAAGTCAAGGCAGTGTGCTGATAGCATGCTTTGTTTGTCTTCCTCAGAGTTAATAATGGACTTGGAGAAATGAGTTATTACGCTAATCATCAAAATTACAAGGGGTTGCTGCTGGAAGGCTGTGGTTCTGTGTTCCTGGCCAAACGGCAGTCCTCTGAATTTCCTTCCCTTCCTTCCCCTTCCCAGCGATTCAGCCCACCCGCCCGCTTTGGTGGCTCCCCTGATTGACTGCCACGCTTTTCTTGCATGGCTTGGTCCAAGGAGCGGCCTGACAAAGAGCAGCACTCCTCAGACTGCACAGCGTATGGCACTTCTCTTCGTGCCATCCAGACAGTTCAAGGCTGCTTTTTAGTCCGAGGTAAGTAGCAGTGGTGGAGATGTGTATGACAGCCTGACCTTGATGTGGGGTTTTCCTTTACCCCTTGAATACGAAGATGTAAGTGAATCTGTGACCTTTGTGAAATGATTTGGAGGATCCAAATCTAGCCCCTGTTGGCGAGATATCCAGACCACAGAAGCTATCATGTACGCTAAGTTGACATTAATTAGTTTTCTTGTTAGCAATTTCTGAAATGATGCCATCTCAAGGGTGAAATATAGCAGCTAATTAATAGAACCTAATTTACACAGTGTCATTGTGATACTTCCACTAATACATAATCACAACAACAACAATATTAACAATTAATATTAATCTTCTCTGTCACCCAGAATGTTTTTCAAATCCTGCTATAGCTGATCATGTTTGGCAGTCTTTGTGGCACAAAGGAAAGCCAATATTATTTTTGTTATTCTTAGATGAGACTGAGCTTATTGAGTTTTTTTGTACACTGCCTTCAACTTTTAATATCTAAATTTTTCATTTTAACTTAAATTGTATTTTATGATATATTTATGTACTTTTCAACTAACTTTTATACTTACAGGCAACCTGTTCTTTTACCAGAGGATCCCAGAGTTAATATTTTTGGTTTTGAAGCTTCACTGTATTTGAGACTATATAAATAAAGTTCTCATGAAGTATTTATACACTCTAATTCAGCTCCGGGAAAGAAGCTGAATCAATGGGTAAGTTGTGAAGGATCAGATACTATTTGTGCGTTTATGTTTTAAAAACAGCAGACTACTTTTAAGAAACTATGTAAATTTTTAAATTCTTAAAGGAAAAGAAAAACCTAGTTGTCACATGAAACCAAGACTCCTTCAGTGTTGGTGAGATTCTGCATTTGTTAACTCTTTTTTCACAGTGATCTGGTTTTGTCGAAGTGAATTATATCTGATGTATACCGGGAAGTAGCTCTATATACGTAGACAAACCATCACATGCCCCTGTACGTGTATTGATAAGCACACACCCGTATGTATAGCTGGTTAGCCACCTGCTAGTTTCTCTATGTCATGAAATATACAGTGTGCCTTACAAATTCATCACCTCCTCTCTGTGATGATGTCGCCTGTCCTCTACTGTTTCAGTGATGTGTATTCAGCTTCTGAAACCTTTGTGCAGATGGCTTTAGATAACTTTTATATAGTCCCAATATCAAAGAAAACTCTCAATTGAATTGTATCTAATCTAGTATGTGCATGATTTACTGCTATATATGTAGCATTTATCACAGTAGAAACAGATTTGAAATGTTTTAATAGCCTCATTGCGCTCATTTGGGTTGAAATTTGTCTTCCTTGTCACGCAGTGGCATTCACTCCATAAGTTGCTATCCCAATCTTATGCTAGTTCTTTGTATCAAGCATTACCATCAATTATTCTCTCTCCCTTTGGCCTGAATTTGCAAATTGCAAAACACCTTCAGCTCTTTTTTGCAGCAGTGAGAGCTGAGCTCACAACCCCTTTCTAGAACAGGACTTAATATAAACCATATTCATCAATGTAAATAACTGCAACTCTAAAACAGGTAATTATGTCTTCTTGAAATATTGTCATCCGCATCTATCTTTATAACCCTGTGAGTGTTCTTAGATACTTTAATTAAAAATTAGGCTTTCATTTCCATGATTTTGTCTGTCTTTCTGCTGGTGTTGATTTTTATTTTAGGGCTCCTTTCTCTGCAGAGGGTTTTTCTGATGACCCTTCAATGTCTTCTAAAGACGTTTATACTACATGCATTGAATGTGATTTGATTTAGCCCTCTCCCCACCTCTGTTTTATAAATGTTTCTGAAACACACGGGTGTAACAGTAAGCTATGATTCAGCACATTTCCATCACATAAAAATCAAATTTCAGTGGCTCTGAATACTCCTTATTGTGCTGAGATCAATAGATGGGAGAACCCTTAACCTAGCAGCGTGCCAGAGTGACCGACATGTATTCATAAGAACGGTCTATAAATTCAATAGAAATACTAGGTTGAGGGGACATTCATGCTTTGAATAGCAAGGGGTCTTTTTTAAGCTTTTCTACCTTGCTTTATACAAATTGGTTTTCTAAAAAGGCTTTGAGTCCTTCAGAGTTTGTACTTTGTAACTGGGTAATAGAGAGATGTAGATAGTTATACGGTATCTACCAAAATGATGATTCCCTAGTGACTGAATCACACTTCATTTATATTCCCCAATTATAGCATTAACTCTAAATTTCACTTGTTACAACCGCTTTCCTATCCTGGTGTTCTATATTGTACAACATGTGATGTTACGATGTATTGTATTTCATAGGAAATTAATTTCTAAATCAGACTGATGTATACTCAAGTGAGAAGAGGCCACGCTCCCTTTTAAACTCAGTGATAGGAATCTGGAATATTCTTTTGAAAACCACAGGAACTAATGTAGATTTTAGTGGTACAAGTAATAGGATGACTTGATCCTCACCATGAAGATGGGCAGGAAAAATAGTGTCACTATTTGTAGTACTAGACACCACTCTAATAAATAAACTATTGTGCCTTACGTTAGGTTCATTTTTGTATAAACGTTATCAATCAATAACTGAAAGAAAGGCTGCAATTTTGTCATGAAACTGAAAAAATATATTACTCTCCAAGCTGGTGTTTCATTCAGGATAAATCATTGGCTTTGTATAGAAAAATATGAGCCAAATCTTGGTGTAAGTGTAGCTTCTTTAAAATTTTTCCTTTCCAGTTCATGCTAGGGTTATTTTTGCCCTTTAAGTGATGCTAATTAATATTTTTACAGAACCTTGAAACTGGTGATATTGGTGTTTGATGCACAAATATAGGTCCTATATCCTTGCTCTTGAGAACCTGCACTCCGATTGGATGAAATCCTTCTTCACTAAGGAGAGCAAACACCATTTTTATGTACCATTTTAGGGGTCATAGCTTTACTTCCTCTGTGCAACAAAAATGAGTCGTCTATACTCCACCCTCTTTTTCAGAAGAAATTCAAGTCTGCAAGAATATAAGCAGTCTAAAACACATGGAAGATTTTCTTACTGAAGCCCTTAGACCCTTCTGCTTCTGGGCAAAAAAAAATTCAAATAAACCTATTTTTATTTATTCAAACACAGCCTCTTTAGATCTGATGAAATGGTGTTATCAAGATGCATCCTTTGATGAATTTGCGCATATGTGTGGAATTTGTGAGGAAGGAACTTTTATTTGGCAGGTATTACATCTTTCTCTTCCGTGGAGTGGAATGCTCTTTCAAACACATGAAATCAAAAGCCTCCTGCCAAAGGCAACTTTGTATGGTAGTTGGTTTAATTTTTCTTAAAAATTTGGCCGTGGGCTATTTTGAAAAGTACATTGCTGTTGAGGCTGCAGAGCAACACGATTGTTTCACATGAATGATGGCAAATTCCAAGACTGACTTACACCCTTCTCTACCATTTTCTAGCACTGGTTTCTGAGAGCACCAGATGTAGTTACGTGCACATTGAGACGACATCTCTGACTCCAGCTGTTAAAGATTTATTTGGCTTGAGAACATGTTTTGGTTTTGCAGATGATTACAAATGGCAAGGAGGCTGAAAACTGGCCTGGCGATAGCACAGTGTGATCCTGATGAGCTACCTGATAGATGTGACAAAATACAAACAACCTTGATTTCCACTTGGATGCTATTGCAGGCCTTCTGAGCGACTAGCAACTGAAATGAGACTGCATTTCACAGGTAATTCTTATCAGTTTATTTATAGTAGCTTAAGACTTGTGATGTTCCCACTTTTTAAAATGAAAATCAACATGAAACTTGTCTGATCACCTTAAAGTCATGTTGTAAGCAGCTCTCTTCCATGTTTAGCACTTCTCATTATACATAATGTTGCAAAATACTTCATGGAGAATATTTTCGCCAGAACGAAATTCCTCTTCTGCTTACATATTGTTCAGAGAAGACATTAACCACCTGAAACTATTAAACATATTTCTGTTTACAAGAAAATTACATTGTATATGAAAAGCCAAAGAAAATTATCTGATATATTATGAATTCTAATGCAAAGTACTCTCTTTTTGGACTACTCACATGCTGTACTCGAATGCTTTTTGCTAATGTGTGGCCCTTAAAAAAAATAAAATAAAATCAGAGTTCTGAGTGGACCTTATTTTGACAGCGCTTTGCCAACTCTGGAATTTTATCTAGAGCAGAATAACACATAAGTTTAAAAAGACTTTCACAAGGTCACAAGAGAAATTAGCTTTTCTGCATCAAGACTTATAGGTCTTACAGGACTATACTTCTTCCTTGAAGTAGTTTCTTGTCAAATGGAAGAACCTCAGGAACATTTTTAGGTACCCACCTTTAAATTAGACGGTTGTTGAATACAGAAGAAACAAGGGATATTAAGAAAACACAGTTGGTTTCATCTACTATAAATGTGCCTATGGGTTGGTATAGCCACCGATGTGCTTTTTTATTGGTATTATTCTTTCGTGTTTGCCTGCTTTCTGTTTCTCCATTGCTACAGCCTGTCTTCATTGGTGAAATCAATCTTTCCTGTCCTTCTGTTTTTTATTAAAACCATTGTTGCCTTTTGTTGTATGTCCAGAATTGATCCCTTGTGATAAGGAAAGCTTGGGTGGAAGGAAGGCCATAAATAGAGTAAATCACAGCCAAAAGAGCGTGATATTTAACAGCTTGGGTTTGCAGCAGTAAAGGGCAAATTCGCAGGTGTCACATAGAGTGCTTTCATCGCCCAGAGGGGCAATTCCAACAAGGACTGCCTGCTGCAAAGTACAATGGTGCGAGGTGATTCGTGGGTCACCTGCACACAGTTCTCTTGATGGATTGCAGAAACTTTCTCTTGTACTGATCTTAGCTACATCCTTGCTGCCTGGGGTTTTCTGACAGGCCTTTTCTTCTGTCAGTAATGGACTCTGCCTCCTGTTCAGTATCTTTTTCAAGCTAGTTACAGAAAATCCCCTGTGATCTATCACATAGAGCTGGCGATCCAAAGAATTGCGCCCATGGTGTACTACTTTATTCTTTGCTCTTTCCGAAGCAGTTGACCCCTTTGCAACATTGGCAGTTGGATTAATGTACACAATATGTGCTTTGCAGATGACGCTATTGACTGTATCTTCACCTACTGAGGAAAAGGAATCCAGAAGGGTAAATGGGATTTTTGGTGACTGGGAGGAAGGTGATTAACTGCCTGATGTAATGCCCACTAAAGTAAGCAGAATGGTTCCAGCTAATTCCATTGGTCATTAGATCAAGCCTTTTTGGACTAGACCTCAAAAACTCAGACAGTAAATTTGAGTAACAGCCGAACTGAAGGGATGAAGGGGATTAACTTCCCATACTGGTTATATCAGAGTAAAAAGCTGAATTACTATACGAAGTCTTTCTAGAAGCAGTCATTAGTAGAGTTTGACCACTGAATCTGTACCAAGGCCTCATAAGCAACAGACAAAATAATTAAATGGTTTTAATATTAGAAAGTTGTCCTTCTGTGACTGTACGCAAATATGTGCCCACACATGCACAATTTGGTAACTTTACAGCCAGAATTTTGGAACTGACTTTTTTCCAAATGTAGATAATGTAAATCAGAATTTAACCCCTGGACTTAAAGTCATCGATAAAAAATGACATTTGTTTTTGTCCCAGCAATTTCAAGGCATTCCACATCCACTGATCTGTGGCAGTAAGCACTATTTTTTTTTCTGAAATGAGAGAGAAATGGTAGAGGTGTAAAGAGACACAGTTCAACTGCTCTTCAGATATTTCTTTTCTGCAAAACTGGTGCAGCTCAGAACCCCACACCAATTAAAAATAAGTGAATTACAAAGAAAAATCAGCTGTGAGAACATGGACTAATTGGACTGGAAGGGGAAAAATAATAACATGGATACATATTTTGAGAAGTGCTCACAATAAATAAAAAGGACACACACTTTGCAGCCTCTCCATTTTTGCTTTATATAGAGTGATGCTCAAGGCAGGGTGATTCATGTGATGAAATAGAGGATCTGAGCAGATAATAGTTTGCCAATTCCCTGAGCTGCTTGCAGAACACAGAAGGTTGTCCAATTAATCCCTCTTGTTTGGATTAATCATGCCAGTCTGTTCTATAGGAGAAGCAGCGACCAAGCAGGAACAGAAGAAATGCCTCTTAGGAGAGATTTCACTCAGAAAAGAACTTTGGACTAAATCAGTATCCTGAATTCATGCAATAATATTCACAATTAAATAAAAATTCCTCTCCTATTCATGTTCAATCTCTATCATATATTGATTAAAGTAAATTATAACAATATTCTAAACTCTGATGTAGTAGGTATCATGCTTTCAAATTGTCACCTTTATTTCAGCAAGGCTTTGTGCAACACCCCTGCTTACAGCTTGAGTCCTGTAGACCTTCCATGTTTACTACTTCCTTTGTACTTTTCCCGGAACTGGCTTTTTCAGCTTCTTTCTTGCTAGTCTCTCTTCCTAAGACATAAGAGAGAATGAAACAAAGAGTGACTTTTCCATGAAACCAGGATAGATCCTAATAGCTGTGTTACCTCATTTATTAATGCATCTTCTGAATACATGAAAAGTATTCAGATACCACAAAAAGGAGGGCAGAAGAAGACAACACAAGATAGGACTAGCTGAGCATTTTTTTTTCCTCTGTTCTGGTTCTTGTATAAAAAGGTGCGATTACTGCCATTTGTGTCATTCTGTATGCATTTGGTAGGAACTGACCGCTCTCCTTTGGTATAAAATTGCTAGTACATACTTGAAGAGGGTATCCTAAAGCATGGAAGTGCCACATGGAAACGACTTCGTTCTTTAAAGGTCGTCTCAGGCCCAATCTTGCTTTACCTGCATTAATTGCAAAACAGATGTAGGCTGCAGCAAACTGTGAGACTAAAAATGTCTATGGAAATCTACAGCCTACATCACACTCTCCTCAAACACATTTTGAAGTTTGGAAAGAAGTAGTTGCATGATTTGTTAAAAATATGCTTTTATCTTTGTTCTTTTCCTCATCATTCCTATTTGTGTACCTCTATGCACGCGCACACACACACACACAAACAGATGCACGCTTAGATTAATATAACTACCTGAAGCAATACTGAGTTGCTGAATATTTTATGAGCCTTTGGAAGGTTAGTCATTATGCATGTTCCTCACTGTGTCTCATTCACAGCCATTTACAGCTAATTGCAGCAGGACCTTAGAAGGTCTACAGCCCTTAGCTGGAATAGTCAGAAAAAACTTCCCTTGTAAACAGGGAGGGGTGAGAGGAAGATTGCCTTGCATGTTACACTATCACAGAAACCATAATTGCATCTCATTACAAAGAAGGGTAATTCCTAATTGCAACTAATTGCAAAGGAGGGTAAATGGTCAGCAACTACTTAAAATGTAACTTAAATTTATTAAAATGAAAGAAAAAGTATGAAGAATGGAAGTTCAATCCCCAGAGGTAAAGTTTTATATAGGGCCAAAGTCAATTATCTGTAATTTTTGTTTTTTAAATGAAGACTTTGCATCTTTCTAAGAAAAAGCTTAGCTCACACTGCAGTTCTGAGCTAGGAACAAGAATTAATGAATGAAGCTTTTATGACCTTTGCTATTCCACACATCTGTCCAGACGATTATGCTGCTGCCTTTCAACTTCAGAGTATAAAGTCTATGAATCTTAATGTCATGAAAGTGTATTTTCAGCAGTATAGGGAACTTTCATTCCCACTTGTTCAAAGGCTCAACACTTTCATAGTTTCATTTCCAATTCTTCAACAAAATACTTAAAATTCTGAAAAAAAAAATAAAAAAATTTCACAAAATATTGCTTGGTTAAAAAGCTGCCTTTACATCCAAAATATCCCAATGAAATATGCTAAGCAGCTAAATGATTGCCTGCTGAAAAATGTTTTTATGTTTACACTATTGCAATGGAAATATTTGTACAGAATATCGGTTCTGAAATATTTGTCTTGCTTTCCAACTATTGACATAGTTGAAGTTGAAAGAGGCAGTTACTCCTTTTGAATTGCCTGGGTCACCTTATTTTTCACTTTAATATTAGCCAGAGTTTCAAAATATCCAGTACCCTTCAGCTCCCTTTGTTCAGGCTTTTCAGTACTCACGCCCCTGTGTTTTTCCTGTCAGCGTTGAGCACAGGACATTCACACCACATGTCAGCATACAGAAGTGTAAAGCTGGCACAGGGTCAGAATCAGGCATGTGGTTTATAAATCGGTAGATAAAGTTAAGGTTACTGAGCCCTGTGTGAAAATGAAAGTGCTACAGAAACCTAAGCTCAAGGGCATTGCCTTGTGAAACGTGAAAGAAAAGATTCTAGGGAAGTGCTCTAATTTATTTTAAGTGCCTTTGCCCACATCCTTATCCCTCATTTCCGTCCTTCCTTCTTTATGGATACTCAGAGATTTGTATTGCTTTATTTGTATCGTTCTTGCTGCATTTGGTCTGAAGGCTTGAGGAGAGAGTCAAGAGAATAATAAAGTCCTGGCCAAGCAGGGGCTGAATTTTCCCCTAGGAAGACTTGTCTTTTTATTGGCAGAGCTCATATTGATAAGAGAGAGGTGCGATTCTCACGTTTAATGAAATTCCTGTAACCTGAGGCATTCATTTAACATCTGCGATGCAGTGAAGATGCACTGAAGGTTATTCTGTGCGCTGTATTTGGTTAAGAGGACCCGTTAGCATCCTCCCCTGTGTAGCAGAAAATCAGAATCTGAAAATGGTCCCAGTGCCTGTTTAGAAAGCCAAAGCAAGCCGCCTGGCTGCAACATTTCCTAGCGCATGGAACGCCTATTGTCCAACCTTGTAAGCAGTCCTGCTTCCAGCTGTCAAGGGGCTGGTGTCCTATAGAAATAAATCAAGGCTGACAAACTGTAGTTTAGCAATAACAAGCACCCTGGGTTGGAACTGCACGATTGGCAACCATGATAAATTTCTGTAATTACTATTGACTCTGGGCAGACTTTAAATGCTTTAACGTATTGCTAGAGCAGTGAGGTTCTGATTGGTTTAAAAAGATGTATTGCACATAACTTTCAAATGCTGGTGGACTCTTTTGGTGCCTTAAGACAGGTAGCTATCCTGCTGAAGATACCAGTGACAGAGGTAGTAACTCCTGTTATCCTTTTGCCTGAAAAAATTCTCTGTTGGTGACAGAAATGATTGCTCTTGCTGTGATCTTGCTAATCTGTCTGTAATTTTCCATTCACCACAATTACTCGTCTCTCTTTTTTCCCTGTATGTACAGTTATTGCTACTTTTGTACAGTAGCAGATGATGAGACAATAGAGAAGAAATGCCTACCTGGGCTTTGCTTCTGGGGAGTAAGGCTTTTGATAGCAATGGGAGTTGAGTAAATACATGCACAGACATGCCGAGGTTAAGGTTGTGAAGGACTCATTTGGAATTTTGCATATTGTAATTTTTATTTTTCACGCTTTTCTCATTATAAGTTTTGGGTTTATTTTTCTATCTGTCCACATTGTTGTTCTATGTTGTCTCTTTCTCGATCCATCACGCCTAGTCACATCTCTCTCTCTCCCACTTTTCCTTCACAAATGGTCACAAAGAACATGGTCTCTCATATAACCTGTCCCTCATACTCTTCCCCAGTCTATCAAAATAAGGTTAAATCTGGTAAAAGGTTTTCAGTCCAACTGTGATAGACATACATGACATGTTTTCAACTGAATATGCAAAGCATGTCACGTAAATTCACTACCACTCTGCTGTTAATGGAATTTGAGGTGTTTATTACAGTAAGTAAGTATGGTAAGTAAGATACATCTTCACTGCAGAGTTATCTTTAGGGTAAGCCTTACCTTTAGCCCACGTTTGCGTTATATCCTCCTTTCCCCTTCCCTTCCTCATCTTCCTTAGTCTTCATCCATCATTCCACAGATATCTTTCATTAGTACATCTAGACCTGTCATAGAGTTTCATCAAAACTGTCAGGAAAGTTATTGTAACGCTGCCATCCAAAAAAACAGTATTAGGAAGCAGCTGTCTGCTTGAAAACTGATAGAAATTCAAGTTCGTGAAATTTAATGCTGTGAACTATTAACATTCTACTCAACAGCTGTCTAGAGGATGTCAAGTGCTGCTTAGGTTTTGTACAGTTCTCAAGGATAAGGTTAGGTTTCACAAAATGTCAGTGTAAAAGAAAGGTGTTCTACACATATCTATGTAGAGAAAAAGAAAAACAAGCTTATGTAACCATAATATTTTCTGCGGGAAGAAAATGAGAGGCAAAAAGGCAGGTACGTTAGAAGCCAAGTTAGATTTGGAAAAACGCTACAGAAATACAGATATTTCTAGCCACTGTTCTGAAATTTTACTGAGCCTTTAGAATAATCTTAAGTTATGCTCCTTTTACGTCCCAGTCACTATGCTGTGCAGCAGTAAATTGAGTCCTGTTTCTACAAGCTCTGATTGAAAGGGACATGCATTCTTTTAACTGCCCACCTCTGAGCACCCGCAGCAGGAATAATATTAAATTAAACTTACAGTCTTGGCATAATTAAAGTATAGAACCTGCATAAATATTGCATTAGGCTTATTGATCTGGAAATTATTATTTGACCACTGCTAAGCCTTTAGAGTATGTCTACAACCAGCTTTTTTGCTGTCATAAGAGGAATATCAGAATCGTCATGTCACTGTTTTATCTAGCCTCTAAGAATGATTCAAGCCAAGAAGTCTCTACTTTCTGTACCATAATTTTATTATTTGTATTCCTGTGAGCCTTACAGCTCTGCTCTTTTAATACATTCAAGTATATATTGAGAAAAAGTTCTCATGCTGAAGAGTTTGCATGAGCAATGAATTCTCTAGTGGGAGGAGAGAGAAGGAATTCGAGGAAGAGGAGAGAAGAAAGAGTAGAAAGAAGAGGTATATTCTAAATTCCATTTTACAGATGGGCATAACCGAGATGCAAAGATTTCACATCAGGAGGATGTATTTACAGAGTTGTTGTACTCTGTCTTGAATGCATGAATGCTTGCTTAATTTTGAACATATACGTAATTTCCACATAAAGCTATAGCCACAGAATCTATTCCCCTGCCCCCCCCGGAACTTGTGTACTATTGTACTGGGGGAGTAGCGAGTGAGATTCCCTTTCAACACCCACAGTTGGACATTTGCTCGCAAAGCTTGATGCCTGATTTTGCCTGCATATAGTACTAATTTATCTTAACAGCTATAAAAGCAATTAATAGTCATTAAGTTATGGAGTACACTAGTTGCATCTATTCCTCCTCTTTCTTTCAGATATATATATACATCTGTGTGTGTACAAGCCTATATATGTTTTTGAATAGTACGTGTGGTGTAGTTATGTAATAAGATAACTGTTGCTGTACCGTGATTGAATTATATATCTCCAAACTCATTCTGTCAGTTTATTATGGAAGAAATGTATACTGTGTGTCCCTATGGTGGTACGGTTGTAGATGTATATGAGATATTTTCTGAATTTCTGTTTTCACTACAGATGGTTTAAGCAACACTGGGACAGAGCCTTGGCTGGCAACTGCCTTCATAAGAGATATAAATGATCATAGTACCAAGGATTTGTTGTTAACAATGTATCTAGAACATGCTTTGACTGCAAAAGAAATATATGTCCATTTTAGAATATAGCCATGAGAAAATGATGGAGTGTCTATGTAAATAAGAGTTTGTCACTCTGCAGTATAGCACCGAATTACTTTTAAACCCACCAGCTTACGTTAAATAAAATGTACTTCAGCTGGTGCTTTCCAAAGAAGTTTGGTCTTGTTGATTGCGATCGCCTGTCTATGCCCTGAGATTCCTGAAGGTGGCTGAAAACCGACTAAGACTGCATTATGCATATTCTCAAAGGCTAAAGAATTTTTCTTTTCTCAGTCTTGCCAACAGTCCTTACCGGAACCAGCTAGACAGGCAGGCAGAGCTAATTGGCAAGAGAGCAAGTGAATGACATAATTGGCTGCAGCATATCATTATCTGGGTGTACCAGCTATAATGAGTGCCATTCACACAGGCCAGATGCAGCATCACAACAATGTGCTGGGGCAGAAGGAGTGTTTTATCAGTGGTGCTCATTCCTGATGCTCAGTGTTGTCATCACTGTGAGGTGAGCTCTGCCAAAATGCATTAAAGCCATCAAATGCACTTCCATGCAAAATGTAGCACAAGAAGAATTATAAAATCAAAGTGAGAACTCGGTGTAGCCTTGCTCAATAGACCAAACTTAGGAGGGACACTGTGCCTTGTTGGGGGAATTCCCATACTGAGAGCCACAAGTTCTATTTCTGCCCCATAGCATGCAATCTCAGGCAATACGTCCACGTCAGCTTGCTTTCCCCATAAATGGGAATAATTACTGTGACCTTTCATCGTTCAGTAATACAGAAGATATGGGGTACAGAAATGCTGTTGTTATAGAAACTTTCATAGCAGAGAGGGTGCAAACTTATTTTGAGCTTGTTCTAGAATAGCTGTTTTCTGTGGTTTGTTGTGAATCTTGGATTGACAAGGTACAGTTTTCAAAATGCAGAGTTGTTTTAGATAGAATCCAACTACACTTTGATGTCTGTATGTCCATCCTAGATGAAACCTTCTCCTCTGAATCCAAAATAAAGATCCAATAAATTCAGGAGACAAGAATATTTCATACACCTCCAATTATAATCAGCTCCAGAGAGAGACTTGTAGGTAACAAATTACCTGCACAATCCTTAACCCCAATTACCAACTACTTGTGCTCATCTATAATTGTCTTTCTTGAAAACTCTTTCTTCCTGAGAAAGTAAATGATGAATTAATGTTGTGGCTGTCTGTGGACGGTTCCAAATTGATGTATTGTTTGAAGGTTCTGGTTTCCCAAAATACAGGTATTGGTAGTCTCTCCAGGCACTACATAATCCTCCTGAGCTCCTCCCCTCTCATCAGTATAGCCCAGGAAGAATGAAAAAACCCAGCTGTGTTATGGAACTTTCCAATGCTAATTCACCTTAAAGGACAGGGGAGAGGGAGTGATTGTGACAATTATTGGTTGTTATTTATTAAATTGGCTCATCTGCACTAAATTGCATTTGAGTAGTAGCCCTAAATTTGAATTAATGAGGGCTGCAGTATTAACCAGGCTCTGATATTTTAAAGTCATGGGTTATAAACTTTATATATGTTTGTTTCACGTGCTAAATTCTTACTTGCTTTCTAGTCTGTTTCATTGTGCTCAGCTGGTGTTTTCATATACTTCTGTGAAGTCATAAGAATTAGAAATGAATTCTGCTCATTGAAGAAAACCTGGGATGCGTATTCCATCTGGGAAATGAGGACTCCAGATACCTCCGTCAGCTGTTGCCAGACACAACCAAACAGCAGCAGTTGGTTGTGGATGGCTGCATCTCAGGTTTAAACTGGGAAGGGGTAATGTGTGCTCCCACCGTTGGACCCCATGATGTGATAGCAAGCAGAGAGTGCCAGCTGGTGCTAGTGAGGACAAAAAGGGGGAGAGTTTCAGCCTGGTGGGACTCCTTATTTTTGTCCTACCAGGTAAATCTGTGTGTGAGATAACCATAGTAGATGTGCAGTCTGAGTAGAGATTTTATATATGTAATTTCATCTCATGAAATGATGATAACCGCACTAAAGACATCCAGATGATCTATGGAACTGTGGCTTCAAATATAATAAAACAGAAAATAGAGTGGAAGTATATGGATTTTAGCACAGATACAAAAGCAAGTGTTTTTGTGATTGATAGCTCTCTTGCAGGCATTGAACTGAATTGCTAGTAGCTTGGCAATGAATGAGCTCAGCCTACTTAAGAGGTAGCATTTAATATTGCTAATTTTCCTCTTCTGATCTGTTTGCAGAAATCCTGTGGTGTGAAAAACAACTCATATCTGTTTTCTAATCTCTGAATTGATTGTATAAGGAGGGAATCAAAAAAGACTCTGTTCTTTCAGGTATGTTTGATATTCTTGTTGTATCCTGCTTTACGGGCAGGGCAGTGTGCCTGGCAGTTTACAGGAGAGAGGATCTCTGTATCTCCACCACCTCCATAACTCTCCCCCTCTCTTCCTGGAAGCTGTTTTTCTTGTTATTATAGCATTCTTTATGATCCGTTGAAAAGCCTCATGGTGCTAGGATTGGCAATGCTGTTCTTCAAACCCATTGCTGCTGAATGTAGCATGTAAAGTAACTGTGGGAGGTGATGGGTGGGAAGGAGAGGAAAGGAGGGGCACATCTTAACCCTGTATTAGACACTTTCATCTGTGCATTTGCATAAAAATTCAAACCAAGGAATGACCTTGCAGATTATAAATATTACTAATGTTAGTACATTGAGATTGGGATACTCGGAACGGTATGGGAACATGAAAACCACAGGATGATGGTGTAAGTGCAGGCAAGTAGGAGAAATAAAGCTTCTGGTTCATTTAATCCAAATGGCATTAGTCTGCTTTGGAGAGCAGTGAAATCAGAAAAAACATTCCTTTATTCCTCACAACAATTTTTTGTTCAGCCACACAGTGGCTGAGAGCTTTTGTTTGAACTTTAGGAGAGAAAGATAACAAAATATTGTGCCAAATTCATTATGACTTAAATAGATGTCACAAATGATAATCAGTAGAAACTACACCATTAACTGGGCAAATGCAAATATTGCTAGCTCAGAGCCCCTGAGAGAGAGCCTCAGGTATTCTCCAAGAGTAAACAGATGTAATTGTATTTAGTTTAGCTGAGTTACGCTGACTTATATCAGCAGGAGTTCTGGTCCAAAATACATATCCAACTAGATCATGGAAAAATCTCAAAAAGTAATTAATCCTCAAGTCTTTAATATAATTTTTTACAGTACTTTGTACTGAACTCAGTGTTAGGACAGGGCATTAGATGTGTTTGGAGCAGGCTTTTTATGCTAGGCCTTTCAGGGGATTTATGCATTTGAGTGCTTAGTGTAAGAATATCAAATAATCCTAGATGTTACAGAAATGTCAGCATGCTCAGTCCAGCCAAGCCACTCTTTCATTCTCCGGTGTAATCAAATTGAGTTTTTTTTTTCCTGGAAGAGGAAAAGAGCCACTTCATAAGAAGCAGAACCTGCCATGGCCAGGAACTGGTCTGAAACAAAGAAAACCTGTAGAAACTTTTTCTTTCTTCTTATTGTTACTTGTAATTCATTTGTTCGCTTACAGCTGGAGGACCAAGAGGCGTCTTGTGCTTGATAGATACAGCCTCTGCAGCTGCACCTTCCAGTGCTGGTAGTTCCTAAGAGCTTATTGAAGGTTTTGTAGCTTAGACTGGGGAGAAGAGATTGCTTAGATGGCTCACCTGTTTGGTTTTGACCTTGTAAAGAAGATTATATTTCTTCAATAGTGTTTGTCTTAAAGAATCAGGTGCAACTTTGAAAATGAAAATCCCTGCATTTGAGTACCTGCAAGCAAAAAAAATGTAAAATAGAGGGATTTAGCCCAAAAAACTGCCAGCTTATTCCCACCTCTTATTCTTTCTTCATGACTCAAAACATATGTTTTTCAGCATACAGAACATACTGAGTTTTTATACAAGTAGAAAAATAATGTCGCATGTCAACTGAATATTTTGAGTGCTGTAAGAACATAAATATGTGATAGCCTAAGGGGTACAGATTGCCAGTCCACTTGCCAGAAGAAAGGAACACTGGGTAACTTAAAGTTTGCAAAGGAGTTCAGGAAATCTCCTTAAAACTC